>JAQJVL010000148.1:1086451-1686451 GCA_035578905.1 Stictocephala bisonia | reverse complement strand
TTCCTGCTTGGTCACTTTCAACTTGAAGTGCGATATTATTTTTACCAACACTTAAACTTCCAGGTATTTTAAAAAATACTGGATTATCTTTCTCACTGATTATTTCATAAAACTGTGCTTCCCAATTTTTCAGCTTAATTTTCTTGTTGCCTGTTACGTTTGTATCTGTCTTCTTCTTTATGATTACTTTCATATTGCTTAGCAATTTTTTTAGCTGAGCAACAGTTACTTTTTTCACAAATGCTGACGAATATTCTTCTGCAATTGTTTTCCAGGCATTTACTTTTTCTGTAACAGCAGATGAAATCTTTGATTTTTCTAAAACGACAGGATGTACTGCTATAAATTTGACAAATAGTGCTCTATCTAGATTCTTCTCTCCATTATCATCTGCTTCACTCGACGACATGATTAGTGCTTACAAACAAACTTCCCACAAAGTAATACTTGAATACTGACCTCACAGTCACAATTGAACAGTGATTACTGATGCGTTCGCATTTCCGTTCTTCCGCTGTATACCTCAGTGGAAGGGGAAACACAAGTCACAACACGCGCGTAGCATGAACTAAGCTTAGTACATGCTACCCCTAGCAATTGCTTAACTGTATCCGGGACGATCTAGCTCCATCTTAGCTGGTGCTACCATGATTTAGCTTGTTTATTCAATCATATTTTAGCAAGAGCTGAATCTATGTAGTAGGTCCTACCCACCAAGTGCTAGGTTTTATTCAAATCACCCATTGTGAAGAGTTATACAGGCCAAAGGTACTCTCCTAGCTTTCATAGCATCAAGTCTAAGGTGATATAACACTGGACATTTTTCTTTCAAGTTTCCAAAATTGCATTTTATTATCCGTTATGTACTTTTATGGGAAATATTGAACTTTCCCTCTACATCAATGAAATTACCTTGTAATATTGGGATTAATCCCCATAAAGTCCGTACCGTCACCTAGGCCTTCAACCACCTTTAAATCTTTGGAAAAGATTTGAAAGGTTGGCACGTAGCATATTTAAAACAAAACCGCTTTTTCAACAACAAACTATAACAAAATAAGCCTGAATTATTATTTACGTAAATATAAAAGACACTGAAAATAGCTAACAATAGATCTAAGTACGAACACTTCAGAAGCAAAATATAAAAAGACTCTTTAATTATTAATGAAACAGTTGATCTTAAAACTCTTCAAATAATAGTTGATAATAAAACAAAATGTTGTAAAGCGACAGTTTTTTTCTATCATTTCACTTTTCAATTTGTATATTTTCAAATTGCTCTTGAAATAACAAAACATAATTGAAAGTGTAGAGTGAAAATTGCAAAGATCTGCACCGCTCACAAACTGAATAACAAAACGACTTCTCACTTTTCAAAATAAATATTTCGCAGAGTGAAGAGTTGAAAATTACTTTCATAAAATTGACCCCTGATGATTGTTTATTTATGAAAACAAGTTTTAGTTAATTTATTTAATATAAAATCAAGTAATCAGTAAACAGTTATTTTTTCTAACAACTTAAGTAAAAAATAACGACTAAACTAAGTTAATATCAGACTGAACTAAAGTAATTCGAGGCCGGGTTTACCTAGTTATTTGGTATTTAAGATACATTGGCGTCTTGAATTCTCAATTGGAAAACTATAAGTGAATATAAATGTGAAAGAGAATTTGAAAACAGTGAACAAGGCCTATTTTATCACCAACCAAAGCTTACTTAACACTTGAAATTTTCGTTAATGACTATCCCAACGTCAAACGTACAACTGCTCCCTAACAGTAAAACTAATATGAAAGTTACTTCATACGTAATAACAACCTTTTGTCATTTATTTATTCTTAAGACGCCGATCGTCAAGATATGGGCGAATATGGATTTCGAATGAGTGTAGATGAGCGAATGTAGTCATTGTTACAAACCAAGGCTGACTCTTCCTTAGAAAGTGTCATTAGTTAATAGCCCAATGACAAACGAACAGCCGGTGGTTATCACTTCCAAAATGTGTTAAATTAATTATTTAATTAAAAAATATTTAAATCATAAACAAAGTTATACGTGCTGTACTTTCCTAAAGACTACCGTAAAATTCCTCTTGGGATCAACCTTATTACATGAAATAAGGTTGATGCGAGGGGCAGGTAGGCCGGATATAAAACACAAACTGCTCGGGTCCCCGACACTCGTATTTCTACGTCATCGTAACTCACACCTGGCGTGTACAAAGGCCAAGTGGTCGTGATTGTACTGGAATTGATTATTTTGTCAAATATCATGCATTTTAATTAACATACGTTTTAATATTTTGTCATTAAGGTTAGAATGTAGAAAACTATGAACGTCTATGTAGGAATATAGTAAAATATAGTGTTCCTTATATTTCAGACAATTTACATATATACGTATATAAAATTGTATTACACATAAATAAAAATGGATTTGATTTCAACATTTTGTAAATTGTAGTAACTAAATACATTTTTTTACCTGTAGTGTGACTCAAGTATGCTCCTGATTTTTTTATCGTTATTATCGTTAGTTTTTTAAGTTAAAGAAAGGATTGTAAACTCCATTAAATATAACTTTTATTTCATGAGAACTTTCAGTTACAAGGTGGCCTTCTTCAGATCCACATGTTAAGAGTGTTAAGTCCTTTTATAAACTTAAATTACAATATCAAGTAAGAAGAGCTGGAAGATATATATACAGCTTGAAAATATTGTCGTTAGTATTTGTGTATGTGGTTTTTTATTTATTTATTTTTATACTGTAACTAAAATGTATTAGCATTTTTTATAATAGCAGTTAATTAGTTGAAGTACATAATTAGCCATTGTAACATTTAATACTAGTTTTTAAAACATCTTTGTTTAATGTTATATAGCTAAATAATGTAATAGACATTGTAGTAAAGACGATAAATACAATCCCTTTGACTTAACTGATATTTAGTTTTTTTGGTAGTAAGTAGCTCATGAAAATACTCTGTAAATAATAATTACTAAATACTATTTAAGTTTAATCACGTAAATATTAATTTTTTTATTTAGTGTATTCCATAAAACCACTACGTGCCAGCTGTGTAGTACCGTTAGCTCAGTAGGGACTCGAACCTAGTAGGGTACTCGTATTTTGCAGTCCAAACCTAATCCACTGATTCACCACGCTGACAAAATATTATTATGTTGAGCGTTTATTTTAGAAAATATTATTATTAGCGATCATTAGTAAGTGAACATTGCAAATTTCTATATCAAATAAGTAAACTGAATAGCCATTATAGGAAAATGCATTAAGAAATAGCCAAGTATAGGATAACATTATAAAGGTCTGTCTTGAATAATTTTCAAATATGTCTTTTGGGTGTTGATTATCTTATTTCAAATAACCTTAAAATACAATCCTGCAAGTGTGCACTTCTGATGCTATTGATTTTATGTACTATTAGACAGTTAATTAGAGTGTAAAACTTAAAAATTATTCAGACTGAAACCACTTCTTTTGTAGGAGCTCATAAGACATATTTCATTAATTACTGATAAAAACTATCATAATAATCTAACGTATATCAGATTTTATGTTACATAAAATATAATATAAGTTTTAGTATAAAAGATGCCACGACTGTGGGAACTGAATATGATGTAGTACGTTTTACTGATGAATTAATTATAGATAAATATTAATCAATTATACGTTTCACATTATATTTTATAGTAATAAATTGAACTAAGTAATAAAGTTTAGCTTAAAATATGATATGTTATATAATTTCCATAAAATATAAATATATATAGTCCTATGTATAACGTTGGTTTTAGATAGGTCGCTTAGATTGTGACCTAATGAAAGCGCTGTTGCGAGAAAAATGCACTGAGTGGTGGAAGTGAGAGAAAGAGACGCAATTTGTCATTCCATGTAATGTTGTCATGGATCTAGGTAGACGGTAGACCGCCTGCTAGAAGTGCAGTAGCATGCCCCGTCCACTACGTCATCAACAGCGCTGACCATTGGTTGGTTTCATCAACACTAAGGAATCAAGCTTAAAATGAAAAATTTAAGTCATTATTTAGTATTAAAATAATAACTAATAATGACAATAACAAAATGTGTAATAATCTATACAATAAATAGCGACTAAACAAAGTTGTAAAGTTCACGATGGTTAATTTTCACAACCAAACACTATTGCGGAAGTTGAACACTGACTGGAGTTCTAAACCGGAAGTTGAGTCACGTCTGTGATGTATGGCAGCTGAGCGTTTTATATCCCTCCGCTGCTGAAACCCCTATATGCGTTAAATATAACACGCAGTCGTAACTCGCTCAATAGTAGTAGCTTTTTTCATGTATCTATAAAGATTTAAATAATAGTAATTAATTATGTTATATTATAGCTGTTAAATGTTGAAAATTTGTAAAATTATTAATTGTAATATGATATGTGCATTTCAAATAATATACACATTGAAAATATTATTAATTTATGTAATGTAGAAATTGTTAAACTGTTGAGTATTTCCATTTACAAATAACCAACTGGTTTGGGGGAAGAGAAATAGTCTACATATTTCTTTAAGGACGAACAATTTAATAAAGTGGAGGAAATCCAACCAACTGCTAGTTGAATCGGTTGGTACATTGTAAGATTAAATGGGGAGTGGGGGACATACGAATGGTAATATTTCTTGATGTAATATGTTGAAAACAGATGGGTAAACATAAAGGTGAAGTTCATATGAAGGTCAAGTTGACGGATGTTACATACATACATTGGGAAATTAACGTAGTTATATTTTATCCTAGTTTCAATTAAACAAACACTGTGTTTCCAAGTTGGAAAAGTAATTTAATGTAATTAAACTAAACTCAACACAGCTCCTATGTTTGTATTTTTTATTCTCTTATAGTTAAAATTTCTGTTTTATTTTTCAAAGTACAAATTTTCGTTTGGTTTTCTTTTTAAAACAAACAAACTTTGTAAATATACGACTATATGTATATTTTCAATGTTTCAATTATAATAGTATTGAAAGACATCCATAGTCCAAACACGTAGCTCTTTAATTCTTATTATTTGATTTTTGATTTAAAAGAGGGAAATCCTAATTTAGTGATTGAAGTTTCTTTTTAAGTATCTCTCGTACGTGGAAGTTATAAGTTTATAAAAGATTTTAATTATTTATATACCTCGTGTCAGAGGCCAGCTTGCACAGATGTGGTAAGTCATTTCGATTCTTAGTATAACTAATAATTTTGTTGTATAGTTTCTGTTTTATAACTTATTAGCCGACGGCGTTTGCTTCGCTATTCAGTGGTTCTTTACGCTGGATTACCCTTCCCTTTGCGGTTCTCTCTAAACTATCACATCAGTGTAAAAACTCAGCCTGCTGCCATTAATCTATATAAAAATGTGTTAATCTCTGGAAAAGACTATAAGACTTTCTTAAGAGGATTCAAATAGTGTGATCATGCAAGATTTAGTGTAAATGACCTTAAAAAATTAACAATAAAAACTAAATCAGCCAATCTTTGTGTCATTTTTATGTTTTTTGTATTAGCTGATTGAAATACAATAAAAATTTTAATTATTGCCAACGTTTTTCTTATGGAAAAAGATAACTTAGAGGGGCTGTTTACACCCCTTAGGAATGTAATTTCGCGAAATCTTCTCTTGTAATGATACCAAAGCTAATGTTCCTTTAAATTTCATACAAATATATTCAATGGTTTTGGAGATTACGTCAAAAGTGAGTAGAACATCTTTGGATTATGTATATTAAGATTATTAAATATTTTATTGTGTACCCCATAATTTAAATTTTTAATTTAGGCTGTAAAAATGTAGAAAACTAACAAACTCGTATTAAAATCAGGGCTTGAATGGGACATTAAAAAAATAATGTTTATGATAAAATTTATATTTTAAACCGTTCAGTAATCATTATTTATAGCGATTTTTTTCTAGAATTGGCATTATTATTAATATACATATGATTATTAATTTTGGCTACGTATTTAGATTTTTTACATTAGCGTTCATACTTTTTGCACTAAAGAAAGTCTTTTTTTTTAATTAGTTGACATGCAACTTCTCGAAAAGTACTGAAATGTAGAGACTTAACTTCTATATGAGTATTGTGAATATTAATCTAATTACCTCGGATTTCAAATGAGTTATTTGGCACTTCTATTTGGTTATTTTCCTCCCAATTGTTAAATGTTATGTTAATTGGTTCCTTTCTTTACCTATTTCAAATTATGTACGTTATAAACTACAAAAAACTGAAAAATGATCAAGCTCTTCCTCTGTAACTTAAATCTTTTTTTTTTAATTTTTGGAAACTAGTCTTTTGTAATCATATCATCTTATTTGGTTCCTTCAGATACACTGAGAATTGATAACACATATTTTTAATATTTTTATTTAAATCCTGATTTTTTCTTAAAAAACAAAACTTGTAATACAATATTATTAAAATATTATTATTTTAATAAATAATATTATTTAATACCTTATCTAATATTGTTCATCTTTGATTTATGGTATTGTCTTTTTATTTAAATTTGTTTATATAAACTAATATGAAGACTTTGTTAAATGTATTGCTCATTCATGATCCGGGAGTGTTTCTCTCACATATTAACTTTTATAAAGATAGATTTCATTCTTTAAAATGAACAGTTATTTCCGTTGTTGTGCAAAGTAAATCTACAAATATTTCATTCTCTCTTTTAATTATTCGGATCTTTTCAGTTAATTCACTACCACTACTTTTCCGTTACTTCCTTACTAATTTTTTTTATCGCAATTACAGTTAGGTTAGGTTAGGTTGCTTAAAGTTGATCACAAACTGGTAAATCCAATGACTGACTTACCACCGAATGCGCTCTCCGTGTATAAGTTCTTGGAAAGCGATAAGATAAGGCCAGCGATATCGGATTCCTAGCGGATAAGAAATATCACAGTGAACGTAAAAATGATTGGGGAACAGTTTTAGAGCAATAGAATATTTATCAAACGGTAGTGAACCAACGGATACAAAAACTCTATTGGTAGTGAATTAACGGAAAATATCCAATTAATTATTTTAAATTAAATTTAGGCTCTATGCAAAACACTCAATATGCATTGGGCTTAAATTTCGATGGCGTTGCTTTTTTATTCAAATTCAAAAATGTTTATTCATACACACAATGCGATATTATACAATAATACATACAAAATTTAATATGAATAATATATTGCTAGCATTCTGAGAAACGATAAAGGTTAATTTCGTACAATGATTTTATTACTAGAATTTCTTGTAAAAAACTATCCAAACTGTCATCAGTATTGCTGACAGCAAAAAACTGCTGATATTAAAAAAAAAAAATAGTTATAATACATTGAAAATTCCAGCAGTAAATATTTCGTATTACAAAGTACTATCTTCAGTTATCTATTTTGTCAGTTATCTATATCTCTAACATGTTCAGCTTCATCGATTCGAGTTTTTTTCCGCTAGTCAGTATTTAGCCGACACAATTGTTTTGGAAGTAGTGTTTATATTATTAGCTTTGGTTTATAAAGGATTGAAGTTTTTTTAATGTTCTAAAAAAACGATCATCTTTGTTGTAAACACGAAGTCTACTATAGCTTCGTTTATAAAACTTCGTATTTCAATTTCTGTTTCTTTTTAGTACGTAACTAGACATTTTCTTCTCAGATTGTTGAGCTACATTTTTAAAGATTATCAAAGTTGTAAAGCATGACAATGAGGCGTCCTAAAGACCAGATAGTTATGTAAATACGCATCGAGAATGTGTGTTTCAAGGTAAATTTAATAATTTTAGATTAGCACGTTTCATTATATTTATCTTTATAAAATACTATATGACTTAGCTAATGCATGTACAAGATGTGAATCTAGCTGAATACAATTTGAATTAGAATAGTGACCGTAAATAAACAATTCACACGTGATAAAATACTTCAATATCGTAGACGAGATAATATTATGTAGACATGCTAGAATGAGATCGCATTAACACTCAAGTTGGTACTTGAGCAAGCAATTCACGTAGTTTACTGAAGCGATTACATCAGGTAAGTTGTTGGCAAACGTTTGTAACAACTGTGACCCCACTTCAACAGATTGATGTTTTGTTTGTTTGTTGTTTTCGCCTTGACAACTGTATGGAACATAACACCATAACATTTAAGGTTGTTAATAGAATAAAAATTATTACAATTTTAATAAACAATAACAATACAACAATAGAAAGGTATGTAATTATGTAAAACGGGCTTTGACGATTTTTTTGGCTGAAAAGTTTTTAATTGTAGATACATAGCTAAGAAGTATGAATAAAATAGTTTTTTTCAGCGGAAAAGCTGGAAAAATTATGAAAATGTGGAAAAGTTGAAATTTTTTCCCCTTAAGTAGTGATGTAGGTACTTACTCGTTCGGATTTTTCCCCATTGCGGCGAATATGACGTGGTATTTGCAATTGAACTATTATTAAGCACGTTAGCGCCGTAAATTTGCCGGTTTCAGTAAGGTTATGTTTTGCCAGGCTAGGTTGGGTCAACCTATCATAACCCAACCAAACATAACATAACCTAAACAGGCCTATAAACAGGCATAATCAAACCTAACTATCTAAACAAACACAATTTAACCAAATCTAACACAGCATAAAAACCTATCACAACCTAATATAACCTAACCTAATCAATACTCAAATTAGCCTCATTCTAACAAAACGTAATCTACTGGAATTGGCACATTTCTGGCGTCGGTTCCATTGAAAACATCAGTGCTTAGTAATGAATCGATTGCAAAAAGCATGATTTTTCGTCATGATGTAAAAAAATTTATCGGGACGAAATTCCTCACAAACTTGAGTACCCACATCGGTATATTTACGGAATAAAATACTTTTGGGTTTTCCCTCATTTTCGTAACTTTTCAGATTTTTCCGCTGAAAAAAACGATCATATCCTTGGTTCTTAGTTATAATCTACTATGAAAAAGATTTTAGCTAAAAAACAACAAGTCACTCGTTCTATATAACTTTCAAAAATTTTATAGAACGTACACATCATCTAGTGTACGTTAATGAATTTTCAGTAATATCATGTCGTAACTGAAATTAATTTGCCTTAAATGTGTGAACTGCAGTCAGATAACCTTTATCAATTAAATTAAATCGTTATTTAAAAATTAGATTTTTATTTACACAGGTACTAAGTTTAAATTTAGAGTAGTAGCGTACGTCCGTCGTCATAGTCAGCTTATTTATTAAAATGTTACTAACTAAACATTTATATAGGAAAAAAGACTACAAACGAAATAAGTTTATATATAGCTGAGCAAATATAAGGACAAAGGAATTAAGAATAAATATATTTGTTAAATAAGGAAGAAGATGGCCTTAAGCGATAATCATAATAATTTATACTAGTCAATATCATAACTACGAACACGAATCCTTGGAAGTTTATCGTCGGAAATGCAAATTTTAAAAAGGAAAAAAAATATTGTACAGTTATATGTAGTTTTTCTTCTTAACGAAAATATGACATACAGCTATTATTTTCTTCTTCCAATTCATCATACGATAAATAATAGCTGAGGTATTCAACAAAAAGGTTTTGGTAAGTTAGGTTAGCTTTGGTTTGGTTATGTTATTTAAGGTTAGGTTAGGTTACGTTATTTTAGGTTAGGTTAGCTTTGGTTAGGTTACGTTATTTTAAGTTACGTTGGCTTTGGTTAGATTATGTCATTTTAGGTTAGGTTATGTTATTTTAGGTTAGGTTAGGTTCGTTCCTAGTATTAACATATAATAATAGTACATTTATTTATTGTTTTCACAGGTATAGTTATACAAATAAAATATAACGACCAAAATACTAGGTAACTAAGTTTACCTTACTTACGCTAACTCTGTCCTACCTAATACAGTATACCCAAGCTAACCTGATTGTCATATTAAGTATCTCTGTTATTTTCTCTCGTAAGACGAAATAAATTTTATAATCGTGTTTAGGAAGAAAAACTACATAATCGTATTGAGTATGCGTTATTCCAGTCCAAACAAATTTTTCCTTTTTAAAAATTGAAAGGGTCAGTGGATGAAGGAGGTATGTTACAAAAAGTAAGTTTTGATATACTTAACTTCAAAGTTTTTTCCTTATCATTATGGCTATTGGTGATAGAACTTAAGCCTCATCTTAGTTGATAAGCATTAAGTGCTCACCTGGGAGCATTAAATATAATGTAATTGTTTAAGCATAAGACATAAAAATTTTTAATTAGTTTTTGATTTAGTTTTTATAGCATATTTATCAAACGTTTATTGATTTTTTAAATAAAATTACCAACATGAATTATTTCAGTATTTACTAATTTTACTAGTTACATTTATTTAAATTTTTATTAATTTTGTAATCATATAATTGGTATATTTATATGATTAATGTATTAAATCATTAGTATATTATAATTGATATATTTTAATACAATTTTTAAGTTAAGTTGTTTAAAAACCAATCTAAATACATTATAAGTTTTTTTTATTGACTTACAATATATAATTTACTAAACACAATATAAGTGGCATTTACCGGAGGGTTCCGACGTTATCGCAAGATAACGGAGTCAAGCAACATCGAGCTTGGCTGTCCCTTGGGTAGGTGGCCATCTGAACGATCCCGGTGGTGGTGGTTCAAAAGTCACCCTTAAGCCGTTGGTGCCCAGGTTAAGTGATATAGAGGGCTTCTTAGCTCTAACTTCGCCTGGTAAAATAAGACAATCTTTAACTTTTAAGTCGTTTATCAACTAGACGTACAAGTGTACTGTTAAGTCACATGTGAATTAATTTTATATTTATTTCATTTATTTATTGTTAAATGATTTATGATTTAAATTGTGTCATTAATTTTAAAAATTTAAATAATTATAGTTGCATAATTCTGTTTAAATATGCACCACGTTCTTCGTTTTTTTTTAAATAACATGTTAAGTTTTGATATAGATAAAAAATTTGATAATACTGAATTAATTACTAAATATTTCAATGAGTATATTTTTCATAAAACCCTAATACTCATTCGTTTAAGTAATTTTCCTTTAATATGGTATATTTCTACATTATTATGTTTTCATCATATTGTTTAATATGGAATTAAAACTATTTTAATATATGTCAATCATAATAATGCAAAATATAAATGTATTTAAAAATTATACTTATTTAAATATTTCGTGAAAAGAATTCTATATGTTAAATACTCTATCTGCAATTTTCACCAAAATCCACTTTTTTTGCACATTTCTGTTTTTTCTGTCTAATAAACACAAATAAATATCAAATACAAAGGAAAAAATTATTACAATCCATTTTTATAGTAATCGTTTTTAGTTCTATTTACAAATGATTGGCCAATATGGTTCTATCTGCATACTACTTTGTCGTTGCTAGTTTGAGGTTATGTGTGTTACTAATTATGTATATAATATTTAACTATGGATAAAAGTAACAGTAAATTAGACTTGTAGCTTCAAGAAACTGAGAGTGAATATGATTTACACTCATATAGTGATAAAGAATATTATCCTTCCATGTATACTTCACGTTTAAGTAGTCCATCAATCTGTGGAGGGTAACAGAGAATTTCATTATTTTTAGGTTAGTTAAGCCTATTATAAACTTAAACATGATTACTTTGTGTATGTTAGTTGTGCTCTAGTCAACACTAGAAAACCACATGGTATCTATACAAAACCACGTGGTATCTATACAAAACCACATGGTATATCCATACAAAACCACATGGTATCCATACAAAACCACATGGTATCTATACAAAACCACATTGTTCTATACAAAACCACATGGTGTCTATATAAAACCACATGGTATACATTCAAAACCACATGGTATATATACAAATCCACATGGTATCTATACAAAACCACATGGTATATATACAAATCCACATGGTATCTATACAAAACCACATGGTGTCTATATAAAACCATACAAAACCACATGGTATCTATACAAAACCACATGGTATATATACAAATCCACATGGTATCTATACAAAACCACATGGTATCTATACAAAACCACATGGTATCCATACAAAACCACATGGTATCTATACAAAACCACATGGTTCTATACAAAACCACATGGTGTCTATATAAAACCACATGGTATACATACAAAACCACATGGTATCCATACAAAACCACATGGTATATATACAAATCCACATGGTATCTATACAAAACCACATGGTATATATACAAATCCACATGGTATCTATACAAAACCACATGGTGTCTATATAAAACCACATGGTATACATACAAAACCACATGGTATCTATACAAAACCACATGGTATATATATACAAATCCACATGGTATCTTTACAAAACCACATGGTATCTATACAAAACCACATGGTATCCATACAAAACCACATGGTTCTATACAAAACCACATGGTGTCTATATAAAACCACATGGTATACATACAAAACCACATGGTATCTATACAAAACCACATGTTATCCATACAAAACCACAATGGATACATACAAACAATACATACAAAACATACCCATTTTACTTTACGGATATATTTAGTGAATAACTCACAGATTTCTAGATCTAAGCCTATTTGTTTGTAGTGTAACACTTTACATTGCATTGCAATACATTGATAAACATTCAGCATATTTAAAATAAGAATCCTGTGGTTCTACATTGTTACGTCACCGTCAGTTCCAGATGGTTCCATCTACTCCAGCAATGGACAAAAATGTCTAACTAATAATGTCATAGTCATTATTTTCTGTAATATTCTTTAAATTAATTGCTACAGTATTTACACTTTATATTAAAGTCAATAAATGTTTTTATATCTCAGTGATTTTTATTATACTACCTTTTAAAATGTTAAAAACTTTGATTTGCTGTCTTGTATTATTTAGGAAAAGGTAGATAGAAGCCTTAGGTTCTCACGTCATGATTATGGTTAGCATTGTTTTATATTAGTAAAATATTTATAAAAATAGAAGCTTTTTTTATTTTTTAATTTTTTTTATAAAAATCAATTTATTTGTAAAAATTGATTTTATTAAATAACCAATTTATATTATTTTTTAATTTATATTATGGGTGAGAATAAATAACCAACACTATATTTCTTTTCAATATAAAAATATATTAAAACATAAAAATACTTAAAAAATTACAATTTTTAAAACAGTTGTTTAGTATTATATAAATAAACTTTTGTGATTTTAGTAAAATAAGAGCTTTCCACGATTGAAATCAACGTCGTTAAGAGATATAAACTCATAATACACCACTTTAAAAACTGTCTTTTCAAAAGTTGTAATAAAGTGCATAAGTACTAATATTTTAAAAAATCAATCAGATATTAATTAATTTTATCAAACAGAAATAAACTCTTGACAACTTCAAAGAAAAATAAAAAAATAAACATTATTGTTTACATTTTAATAAATAAAAAATCTTCTTGTCTTCGTATTCGGCTCATCACATGCTACTGAAATAAAAATATAAAATTTTACTGTTGTAACTAAAATGAGATGTATAGTAAAGTTATTTGATAAAGTGAAAGAAATATATTTTAATTAGTTTTTTAAATTGTTAATCATAACGTTGGAAAATGAAATACTGCTTTTTAAAAACGGCCTTGCTAATTTCTAAGTAATTTTAAGTACATTAAATTGAAAAATTAGTTTGTAAAAGATAGAGAGTTATCAAGATATCATAACCAATTATTTAGATATGCTAGAAATACTTTCAATAATAAGGAATATTTGAAAATTATCAAAAAAATAGTAATATGATATGTAATATTTCTGGAATTAAGTCAAAGCCAAACGGGCACCTTCGTGTGATTATATCCTTTCCTTAGACCTTTAATATAAATGGTCATACGTCTTCCAAGCATAAGATATCTTATGTTTATGAAATTTTTTTCAATCAGTCTTTAATAGGATGTCCTGTTATATAATTATTTGTGATATTAGATGTTATCTTACATATGAGATAATATAATAACATGTAACATTGATAATTATCTCATTTTATAGTATAACAATTAGGAAGAGAACTGAGGACCCTGCTGTCATAGGAGTGAGCTGGCATCTTTTAGGAATTAAATGAAAAATTGATAAATTTTAAAATTGTTTTAATAATTTACAATAAGTTATAGGGATAAATGTGATTATGTAAAGGATAATGAGAACCTGGTATGTGGATAAGTGTCAGGGGTTGTTGATTTTTTAAAGTTGACCACACTTTTCCCCCACCACCTTCTGACTTGTCAGCTGTTCAAAACCTAATCGACTGTTGTTACCACTTGTTTCATGCTGTGTTTAAGTCTTCAAATGGATTTTTAGGTTGTATTTCCTGTGGTATTAAAAAATATGGATTATTGATAATGATGAACTTTTGCAAATAACAAACTTCAATCTGATGGGAATAAACCCCTTAAAGAAATGGAAGAGTTTATGATTAGTAGAATATTTTACGTAGTATTATAGTGTAATTTTTAATTATAATTATCTTAATCAATGTTGATACAAATATTACCTTGTACTTCGAATTGGAGTATCTTTTTCTTGCGTACATTTCTTTTGAAATAAATAATAAAATACATCAATCAAATAACCAAAATAGTTAATATAAAATGGAAAATACCAGTTTTAAATTTAAAAGTCATAATTTTTAATTTAACTTCTTTCATTAATTCCATTTTTTTTCGTTTAAAATGTAAAAAGCAATCATGTAAAATGAATATTAAATTATTTCGACAGTTTAATATTAAATGACTAATTTATATATGGAAATGAAAAATGATTAAAATTATTACTACAATATAATGTAATGACAAAAAAAGTTGAAACCAGCTTAGAATTTTTTATTAATATTAAAAAAAACATTAAACATTTTTAAAATATTAAGATTAACTTATAACATTTAAAAAAATTTAATAGACATGTAACTTTTGAATAAGAAATGTAACCATCCACACCTATGTGATGTTACATTAATTACATTTTCTCAATTAATTTAATCAAAATGTTCATTAAATTAAAATTCTTTAATTTTATTTAACTCTTTCTCAGGGTTTTAATGTGGGTAATTCGGTGGAGCTGTATAATACAAGAAATCAAGATTTACTTTATAAAATTATTTTATTAACATTAATTTGAAATTTACTCTATTTTATTTTCTGACAAATATTGTTATGACATGAAATTTTAGCTTTGATTAAATGACTAAAAAGCAATTATTGGTAACATTTTTTACAAAAGACTTATATCTACACTTATCTGACCAACTCGCACTTCCGGAGTGACCTCATGGTAACACATTTTTATTTCTATCAACTGGACTAAAACCGCACAAAAAGTTTTTTAATGTAAATTTTAATTTGTTTACTGAACACAGAAAATGAATTTAATTAAGTTAAATGATGAAGTTTTTAATACTTTGAGCAACAAGTTGGAGTCCTGTGGACCTCAACATAGTTACCCTTGTTATAGTTCGGAAAAGAATGAACGAGTGTCCTGGCGGTTGGCGTCACTTGCCATACGTTTCAAATACGCACGTGGTTCTCCCTCCCTTTATTCCGTCAGCCTATCGCGTGTCTCCTTGCCCATAATGTTTTCAATTTTCTTTATTTCAACCGATTCGTGTCCAGTATGTGCTGCGCCTGTTGAGTGGCTTTTGAACTAACCAGTCATTTCTCTTACGGTTGGGGCCCTGGGTGGGGGCAGGCTGCACATTTCAACGGGTTGTCCTGTCGATTCTTGTGACGACACTATGTTCCGTTTTTGTTGGTGTTCGGTTTCTGTACATCGCAACCCGGAAGAATGTTGTTTACTGAATTCTTGGAACACAGCCCTGCCTGTGTCTGAGTTGATAATGATACAAAGGGACGTTGTTTACTAAATTCTTGTAAAACATCTGCCACGACACAAATATCTCTATTCGCTTTTCTATCTGACTGGTGATTACTCACAACAATTCTCGAATATAATTTGAACATTCATTGATTATTCCAATTAAATATATCCCTTTCTTTAATGCAACAATTTATTATTTATTTAAATTAATTAATTTATTCATCAATTTGGTGGACCTGTTACAGAAACAATAGTACATTACTTGTGTTAGTATCTATGTAATAGAATAAGCACCCAAGGTTATTACTTAGCCATTTTAAAACATGTTAATTTCATTTTTTTTTTTTTTTTTTTAACAGGTAAGTCTGAAATTGATACTTGTCTCATTAAGACCTAAAGAAACATTGTTAAAATTTCACCACATTACCAACACATCAAGTTGGACAATTAGTTATGAGTGAAGGAATAAGTGGATAAATAAGAGATTTGCCATATATATATATATATATATATATATATATATATATATATATATATATATATTATTTAACATTCTGCATATGCCTGAATGAATAATATAAACATAAAATTCGAATATAGAGCAAGTGTAACGCATGTAAAAAATGCTTGCCATATCAATAATTAAGGAAACAATATTATTGATGTCACAATTTCTTTCTATAGATTAATAAAAAATTGTTATTTAAATGAATTTATATATATTAAGTTTAAAGTAATATACATTTAGTTGGATACAAAAATTGAGGTATTTATTTTAATTCTTCCTTTTTTAAATCTATAAATATATAATTATTTATAATAAAAGTTATAACTTTGTAATGCTTTATTCATTAATGTTAAAATATAAAACTTATAGATTCATAAAAAAATAAATATACATATTTAAAACAAATATTAAATTTAAACAATAAAATATTGTTTGTTAAACATAAACAATAAAATGATGTTTCCCTTTTTATATTGATGTTTTCTATCTTGCTTTTTCTGCAATTGAAAATAAATATTACTATAGGAGTGAAAGTTAATAAAACCTTTTATTAATTTTAATTTATGTTGGACAATGAATATTAATCTATCTTTAATCTTAGAACTTAGGCTTAAGCGGACAGTGTCATAACTAGAATCTACATTTTCCGGTGACAACCGCGTCAAGGTACTATCTACAATATTTAAAAGATAACCAGACGTTTCGCCCATACTGTGATGTTGCATCCTCGGTGGTTTCTCTGAGACTGAGATCGGCGAATGACCTTCCAGCTTTATAACAGTTGGTGGGGTGGGGACTGGTTTGGCAGTAAGAATCAAGGAACATATAAGGCATACTAAGAATGAAGATACGTACAAGTCTGCAGTCGCTGAACATAGCACAAAAAGTAATCATGGAAAATTTTATTTGACAAAAGTAAAGTCCATGGCAACATCCCGCATTACTACCCGAGAATCGTAAGAGAAGCTATAGAAATATTTAAAAGAAGAAATAATTTTAGTAAGGAAGAAAGTTTCCGTAGGTCAGGTGGGTTGGCCTCCGCCCCCTCTCCAGCTACTGCCAAACCATTCCCCACCTCACCACCTGTTATAAAGCTGGAAGGTCATTCGCCGATCTCAGTCTCAGAGAAACTACTGAGGATGCCACATCACAGTATGGGCGAAACGTCTGGTTATCTCGTAAATATTGTAGATAGCATCTTGATGCGGTTGTTAAAGGAAAATGTAGATTCTAATTAATCTATCTTTTTTCATGGTTTTTGAAACCAACTTATTTACCTATCACTTTAAACCCATTTATAAGACAGATCGATTGTATTGCAAAAGAATTATATAATATGTATATGTAATATAAATGGACTTTAAACACTGTCAGTTATTCATATTCAATAATTAAATATTTTAATAACGTAATTAGTAAAAATAATTTGTTAATTAAGCATTATGAGAAATTAGCATTAAAATTCACGAAAGAAATAATAATTTGTTACATTCATTTTCCAAAATAATGAATACTGATTGGTCATTCATGTAGAGTTGTGTAAAATTTTATTATATTTTATGCATATGTTAAAGACATTACACATTGCTTTATTAATATACAATTATTCCCTTTAAGGCATTGTATAATAAATTTGCATACATTTCAATAAAGAAAATACTTTTTTATGATTAATATAATTATGTTGTTTACAGTAATTAAAATTATTATTAACCAATCAGTTCATATTTAGACTATTTTCCTTAATTTTATTTAGGGGTTTTTAAGAATATATATATATAGGGTAATTCCGGGTTAGATGGACCATCATTTTTTTTGTTTTTGCATTATTCAGTGATTATTGCTCCGATTCCCATGAAACGAAAACTGTGATATTTTATTGTGTTAAATATTGTTTACTCATGGAGATAATGCATTTATATCTATCATATACTAAATTAAAACACTTTTTTAAAAAAAGGCACATGGTCCATCTATACCATACCCTCCGGGTTAGATGGACCACTCTATAGGGGATAGTTAGACCAGTATATTTAGGGTACTATAATAAAAAAAACAAACATTTCAATAAAACAGTGTATTGCAATACGTATACAAAAAACTATATTATAGTAGGAATACATCAAGGGTTAAATTACAACCTTTTTTATAAGAATGTGTCACAAAATAAACAACAATATGTAGGCCTACTACATGTTATCTTTAAAATCTAAGAGAATATAGGCCTATTTTACTTGTTTTCTTTCTTAATAATTGTTTTCAAACGCTTATTTTTTAGTTCTCGTTTACCACAGTTATCGCAAATTTCACCATATTTTGTACAGTTTTCGTGCATCCAACGTGAGCATTTGACACATTTTACCCAATCTTCTGTCTTAGTGGTTTGGTCGTAGTCTTCAAGGCATCCTACACATTCATTTTCATTTAACGTAAGGATTCCTTCATCATCACTGTCCTTAAAAAATGGAGACAAAGGCAAGGGTTTTTTCAGGAGGCATTTTACGTAAGATGACTTTTTCCTTATTTTAGATCTAGGTTTATCTACTTCATTTTTGGAAACGATTATCGATCTCTTAAGATCTCGGAGCATTTTTCTTTCTTCTTTTCCTTTAAATAGATTTTCTTTCTTTTCCTTGATTTGTACAATATTTTCAATTGAATCCGGCGAGTTCAGAATTTTTGCAACTCTTGCAGCCTTACCACGAGCCGTTATTTCTTTCTTCAAAATTGGGATTGGTGTCAACTCAGCCAATATTTTTGAAGGTGTAAGACTGGTAGTCTGATCTACTTCATGCTGAGAAAATTGAGTTATACCTATGTCTTTCGACGTGCTGGGTATAGCAATGTTGTTATCAATATCATTATTAGGGTTATTAGTACTGTTCCGTTCTTCGTCAGTAGAGGAGTTTCTAATTTGACTTACTCCAACAGTTTCATGTAGACTTGCAGTAGAGTCTTGGTCGGGAGCTAAGAACGCATAGTCGGGTATGGCAGACATATTCAGTGGAATTACACCACAGCTTCTGAAGCCTGATAGGGCAATTTCAACAGTAGCTGATTTGGACCATGCAGAGCCCAAAAGCTTTCCAAACTGAAGTCTATTGATTTGCCTTGAAGGGTTATTTTTGATAAATTTATTACACTCAACATTGTAGTAAGACTTCAGTGATTCAAAAAATGTCCTATCAAGAGGTTGCAAAAAATGTGTGGTGTGACTTGGCAGACCGAGTAGAACTATGTCGTTGTCCTTGGCAAACTCGAGCATCTCCACATTACCACAATGAGATGAATGGCCATCGAGAATTAAAAACACTTTTCCAGGTGGTTTTCTTGGCAAGAATTGGGTTTTAAGCCAGTCATAAAATATATCGGAGTTCATATAAGCAGACTTTGGATTCATTACAATAGCAGATCCTGGAGGCATTCCATCACTGAACTCCTCTTTTTTGTTTTTCCCTTTAAATATGCAATAGGGTTACCTTCACCGTTGAAACAGCTCACGACGGAAATTGTCTCTCCTTTTTCTCCAGAAGTAATAGTACCGACACATTTTGATCCTTTCACAGCTATAACTTGTCCTGGTTTGTTGTTTAGTTGTAATCCACTCTCATCCATATTAAAAATATGACCTGGCTTATTAATTAAATCATTGTTGATAATAGTTTCCTCCAGTAAATCAAAATATTCTTTGACAACAGATTTATTCATACCGAGTGTCCTGTTTTTGGATATTCCTTCAGACTCTCTTATCGAAAGATTTGGGTTTCGCCTCATAAAAGACTTAAGCCAATCGTATCCTGCCATTTCATTTTCGCAATTGAATGTGTGTTGTAGGCCAAGCTGATTAGCTAGTTTAAACGCCATTGCCCTCACTGTATCTCTGCAAGGTGTGAACCCACTAGCTTGCAATTTGTTTATGTGATTTGCTATTTTCTGCTCATTTTCTGGCCCGAGTACGGAATTGCGCCCTAGAGAGCCTTTACCCAATACGTCTTTTTTAATTTTTCTTTTGAGGGTAGTCTTGGGGATATTGTAGCATCTTGCAGCTTCATTAATACAGAGACATTTTTTCTTTGCAGCATCTATAGCTTTTTTCAAGTCATTCTCACACCATGAGCCTCTTGTAAATCCAAGCTTTCTTTTGTACTGGGTAGGCATTTTCTGAAAGTAAAATATCTGAAATAAAACCAATTTTATCTAAACAATGTTTTTGAAAAATAGGTCCAACTATCCCAAAAAGAAATAGTCCATCTATCCCGTTTGCCCGGGATAGATGGACCAGCACAGTATGAGCCTCCCGCAGCGTGTATCGCCATTACACATCTATAGTTATATTGACCAGCACGGTATGAGCCTCCGCAGCGTGTATCGCCATTACACATCTATAGTTATATTGACCAGCACGGTATGAGCCTCCCGCAGCGTGTATCGCCATTACACATCTATAGTTATATTGACCAGCACGGTATGAGCCTCCCGCAGCGTGTATCGCCATTACACATCTATAGTTATATTGACCAGCACGGTATGAGCCTCCCGCAGCGTGTATCGCCATTACACATCTATAGTTATATTGACCAGCACGGTATGAGCCTCCCGCAGCGTGTATCGCCATTACACATCTATAGTTATATTGACCAGCACGGTATGAGCCTCCCGCAGCGTGTATCGCCATTACACATCTATAGTTATATTGACCAGCACGGTATGAGCCTCCCGCAGCGTGTATCGCCATTACACATCTATAGTTATATTGACCAGCACGGTATGAGCCTCCCGCAGCGTGTATCGCCATTACACATCTATAGTTATATTGACCAGCACGGTATGAGCCTCCCGCAGCGTGTATCGCCATTACACATCTATAGTTATATTGACCAGCACGGTATGAGCCTCCCGCAGCGTGTATCGCCATTACACATCTATAGTTATATTGACCAGCACGGTATGAGCCTCCCGCAGCGTGTATCGCCATTACACATCTATAGTTATATTGACCAGCACGGTATGAGCCTCCCGCAGCGTGTATCGCCATTACACATCTATAGTTATATTGACCGGCACGGTATGAGCATCCCGCAGCGTGTATCGCCATTACACATCTATAGTTATATTGACCGGCACGGTATGAGCATCCCGCAGCGTGTATCGCCATTACACATCTATAGTTATATTGACCGGCATGGTATGAGCCTCCCGCAGCGTGTATCGCCATTACACATCTATAGTTATATTGACCAGCACGGTATGAGCCTCCCGCAGCGTGTATCGCCATTACACATCTATAGTTATATTGACCAGCACAGTATGAGCCTCCCGCAGCGTGTATCGCCATTACACATCTATAGTTATATTGACCAGTACAGTATGAGCCTCCCGCAGCGTGTATCGCCATTACACATCTATAGTTATATTGACCAGCACAGTATGAGCCTCCCGCAGCGTGTATCGCCATTACACATCTATAGTTATATTGACCAGCACAGTATGAGCCTCCCGCAGCGTGTATCGCCATTACACATCTATAGTTATATTCTTTAAGCGTTTTACTACTTTAATTCAACACTGGAAACGAGTTAAATACTTAAATTTTGATGTTATAAGCCTATACATAAAACCATGAAAAAACCTTTGACTCACCTGATTTAGGCTTTTTTCTCCAAAACTCATAAAATAACTTGCTAAACTTTACAAAAACACTACAGCGAACTGCTTGTAGCCGCCATGACACTGTAGCACTGACGCCAGAGGCCTCTGGTGTGCCACTGGTCCGACTATCCCGGTGGTCCATCTAACCCGGAATTACCCTATATATATATATATATATATATATATATATATATATATATATGATGGTTTTTACTAAAATTTTAGAAAAATTATGAGTTAATATGAAATTATTTAAATTGTAGAAGAAAATTAATTTGAAATGTACATATTACAAAATTTCTTTTAATTTACTTACATTTCTTTGCAATACAAAGGAAATTTACTTACATCATTTCTTAATGGCATTCGATTGTCCCTCTTGTCCTATAACAAATATTTATACAAATTAAATTTATAACTCAATGTGCTTAAAATGTTCTTTTTAACACAATTAATCGTATGATCAGTGTAATATACCGATATAATTTTACATGAGCAATCTACCTATTTAATTCAAATATTATATTGTTTTTATTTATGTTATTGTGTTTTATTTATATTTATTATATCAGTAATGTACAAAGTGAATTAATATTAAAAGTAATCATATAGATATAACATTTTAGAACAAAATATCGTGAGCTTTTTGGGTTATTTTATCAATAAAGATATGTACGGATTAATAGATAATATACTTAAGTTATTAAATTTAAAAGACATGGTTTTCTGTTGATTACACTCTGTAAACTTCAAGTTGGCCGATGGGCCGGTAACCTGTAAATCGCGCCCGGTGAAAATCGCGCCCCATGCGTCGTCACGTCAACCCTCGTCAACGTCAAATAGCACAATATTAACCCTTCGCACTTTATCCATTCATAGGTTAGGTTAGGTTAGATTAGGTTAGGTTAAAAGACTAAAGAGAAAGCTACCAGGGATAAACCGGGAGGTGGGCCATTCCCGGTCATTCCCCTTATGAAACGGCTGTCAAGTGAGGCTCGCGGCCCGTGACTCAGAGGTTCAGGTAGACAGGGCGCGATTTACCCAGATTTTTGATGGGGCGCGATTTACACAGGGCGCGATTTTCATGCATTCGATGGGCCGGAGACTACCCAAGGCCACCCTTATAATCCCTCGCCGCGTCCGTCGGGCTGCAGCTGTCTAGGTGATGAGTCACCTACTGGCAGTTTTCATATGATGGTACACTTTTTTAATAGGATAGTAATTACACATTTTTAAATGTATATTTGAAGTCTACTAAAAAAGTTATGAAAAATGATACCAAACTCGATTAGGCTTTGATAGATATTAACACTGAAAGAAGGTCTCGAGCTGTATTGCCTCTCAGATGTAATTCAACTTGCAATGCGTATACTGTAATTGAACAGAAATTATAATTTTTCCTAAATTTATTTGGAAAAAAAGGATTATTTTTCATTTGACCTAGGTTTTATGCTTTTTATGAATGTCAAAACTTTAGTTAAGGAATGTTGAGGAAGAAAAATTGACGGCAGAATTCGTTATTAATCATATTTTATTAACTAACTGAGATAATAATTATATTTTAAAGTAAAAATTACAATAACAATTGGGAGAAAAGTTATAGGTCTATATACAATGAAACAACTTTAGAAACTTAAACAACTTACTCATTCAAGCTGAGCGACTCCCAAGTCGTCTTCATCTTCGCTGTTCCAGTCGCTGTCATCCTCATCTGAGTCATACTAAAAAAGCTATGAAAAACGATACCAAACTCGACCTGGGTGTTTTAACATTTAATGTGATAATGACAATGTTTTTAGCCTGAAAAAATCTGGTAAACACGACTGGTTTTGGGTGACTCATACTCTTCTGAAAGTAGGAAAATATGACATATTTGTGACCAGTGAGTCACCGCCAGTCAAACAGTGAACATCGCCAGTGAAATTTCGTTAATGCTATGGGTTTTTGTTTTAAGAACTAACTTTAAGGACTTTTTTAGTGTTTAAAATTTAAAAAGTTAGTGCAAATTCAGTTTTTTAATATTTGTTTTTTTTTTTTTTTTGTTGTAATGCCTCCTTCAGAGAAACGGGGTAAAGTGTATCATTCCCAAGCTCGTACTATAATTGCGTCAGTCCTTCAGTATTTTGAACGAGAACGTGAAAATAAAGGGCCTCTAAAAGACGTCAAAAAAGTTGTCGAAAAAGTGTCCGATGCGTGTCAGGTGTCGAAACGGACCGTGGGAAGGATTAAAGCGGAGTTAAAAAGTGTTGGTGCCGATACAAGTGACATCCAACTGGATGAACAGGACTTTCCGCACGAGACTGAAGAAGGAGCTGTATGTAACTATGCCACTCCATACCCCCAAAAAGAAGAAACACAAGCAGTCGCGGTTTTCTCGAAGGCACAATTTTTCAGTTTCAGTTTCTAAAGTTGTTTCATTGTATATAGGCCTATATCTTTTCTCCCAATTGTTATTGTAATTTTTACTTTAAAACATAATTATTATCTCAGTTAGTTAATAAAATATGATTAATAACGAATTCTGCCGTCAATTTTTCTTCCTCAACAGTCCTTAACTAAAGTTTTGACATTCATAAAAAGCATAAAACCTAGGTAAAATGAAAAATAATCGTTTTTTCCAATTAAATGTAGGAAACATTTTAATTTATGTTCAATTACAGTATACGCATTGCAAGTTGAATTACATCTGAGAGGCAATACAGCTCGAGACCTACTTTCAGTGTTAAAGTCTATCAAAGCCTACTCGAGTTTGGTATCATTTTTCATAACTTTTTTAGTAGATTTCAAATGTACATTTTAAAATGTATAATTACTATCCTATTTAAAAAGTGTATCATCATATGAAAACTGCCAGTAGGTGACTCATCACCTAGACAGCTGCAGCCCCGACGGACGTGGCGAGGGATTATAAGGGGGAGATTTCCAATTGCACCGGGGTCAGGGATCGGCCCCAAACTGATGTGTCCAGATGCACCGGAGCCCCTTTTGGGGGGTGTTCCAATTGCACCAGAGGCCCTTGTTTATGACATGAGCCGGGAAAGTCCAACCAGGCCGGATTCCTAGTACAGTAACCCCAAGCTGACCGTGCCAAATTCCACACCCTTTGTTATGACATGAGTCATGAGTCGGTTAGGTTAGGTTAGGTTAGGTTAGGTTAGGTTAGGTTAGATGTTAGTGTTGCCACGGATAAACACAAAATTAAACATTAAATACATAGTTACCATATTTATTAGTTAGAACCTGCTATGGTCTACCATTAGTATGTGCCACGAAACATCGGCAAGTGTTTGATAGAATATTCCATTGCGAAATTGTTAAACACTTATAAACTATGTTTGAAGAAATGTAGTGGGGTGGGGAAGGAAGGGGCCTTCCAATTGCACCGGCTCCGGCGGTCGAAGGAATTTGCAGCGGGGATAAGTGAGGTGGGTAGATTTTGACCACCGGTGCATCTGGACACTTTTCGGACGGAGGAATGTTTTGACCCGTGGAAATTCCTTTGACCGCCGGTGCAACTGGATATCAGCCTTATAAGGGTGGCCTTAGGTAGTCTCCGGCCCATCGGCCAACTTGAAGTTTACATGGTGTACATTGTGATATTTCGACAAAATTCATGTCAAGAATAAGATTTAATAATGATAACATGTTATTCATGAGTTAAATAATATTTTTAAAATTAATTTTAATTAAATAATGTAACAATAACAAACGTTTTTTAAAATATAATTAAATAATTGATAAATGTATAATAGGTGAATTATATACTGTATTACTAATGTTTATTAATTTTGCATATGTCATTCTTCCATATACTTTAGGTAGTATTTATTTTTTATTGCCGTATTTTATATTTCATGTAATTTTTAATATATAATTTTAACATATACTTATTTAACTAAGAATATGTTTGTTTTTTTATAACTAAATCTTTGACATGGTTTTTATATCTTTTGTTAAAATTTACAGTCAGACCTATGTAAAACTTGTGATTAACTTGTATTATTCACATAATCACACAAAAAATAGATCAGTAGTTAACACTGCAATGCAAGGTAAACATTACAGATGACTGACTGTTGTGATGAAGATCCAGTCAGCTTTGACCCATAGAGTAGTAGTAGTGGATGAAAACTGTATGTCAGAAGAACTTTACAATCCCAAACGGTTGAAGGGTGTATGTACGTATTGGAGTGTTACATATACTCTTCTTCCTTTATATTGGAGTAATTTACAGTGTACATACCTCCTTCATCATCTAAGATATCTGATTCTGAGTGTGTTAGAGAGCTGGAAGTGGTGCCATGTGTTATTTTGTAACATACAACCTTCATTCCTGACAAAAGCTCAAACATTTTTTAAATGTCACATACGACCTTCTTCCACTGACCCTTTCAATTGTTTTGTCAAAAAATGGTATTTCCATGGATAAATTGATATGGATTCGTATTTGTGGGATTACTATTTACTAGTTATTGAAAAAGGACAGACAATCGAATGGGACCACTACATTCTATATTTACTATAGTTTTATTGTTTAAAGGTTTAATTTACAATTGGTTTACAAATTTTCATTTTATAATTTTGTTTATGCTTTGCGAAATATCTTACCAATTACGAGGCACATATAGCTCATCCACATGCTAAAGAGTGTTAACACATTTTCGTAGTGTGTGAACTGTCCGCTTTAAAGCGCGTCGAGTGGCTGTCAACTGGGCGGCGTTGCCAGATTGGACTCAGTCAACACACACACGCGTCTCGTTCAGTTTACTTAGTTAAAAGAGAGGGAGGCAGTTAATTGCGGCAACGTCGCATTCTAAAATGCGACAAATCCTAAAAACGAGGCCGTGTAGTGCGTGTTGCCTACTGTACCGGGTCGTTTGACCGGTACATTTCGTTGCTTTCGTCGCTGTCTGCCGGGCTGCCTGAGACCGCCGTGCCCGGCGATTCGCTTACTTTGGTGGCCGTTGGCTCGGACTCGTTCGTTCCGTGTCCCAGCTCTTGTCTGTCAGGTTGGCCGTCATTCTTCTGGTTTCTCTGCGGCCGTTCGTCAAGACATGCTCGGCTAGAGACTCCAAAACTCCAGGGTCCTTGAGTGGGACCTTCTCCCTCAGCCTGCCGTCCGGGGATGGTCGACCATTCTACCACTGCCAGCCTGGCCTGAGGACCATGTATGGAGGCCATTTACGCTCCTGCTGCCCCACCTACATCCTTGGGTAGGAGTATTCTGTCCTCAGGTCAGTGCGTTCCATCTTGTTTTCCCGGCGGCTGAGCTGGGGGTTGATAGTTTATGAAATATAAAAAAAAGAAGAAAAAAAAATGTTTGTGGAACTATTTAATGTGGCCTAGGCCTAGGAACTGGCCATGAACTTGTACAGTGTTGGCAGGAAACACAGCCATGGGGTTTCACATTTTTATTTTTAGAATTGAAAAAGAAGGGGTTTTAAAATATAAAAAAAATTGTGTTAATATTTATTGTTGTTGTTAATCCTTAGTTTATTTTATTGTTATAGTTATTCAAATGTTTATATTTTGTTAGGCCCTACTGTTAAACTATAGTATTCTTTATCTTTATGTTTAGGCCTAGTGAGTTAGTTAAGTGTTATTTATTTTGTTAATTGTCTTTTGGATGTCTTGAAGGGAATTTTTACTAAAACGGTACCGTGTTAAATTTTTTTAAAATTGTTTAATTTTTAGACTTTCACCAAAAGGGGATTATTGTGCTTTGACTTAACTTCCTATTCGGAGCTGCCCAGGGATTCCGGCTTACTCCCTGGCCTCGGTGGAATCATGGGATGTGGGCTAAATTGCCGGGTTATTTGTTGTTATCAAAAGTTTTCTAAATTTTTCACTTTCAATTTGGTCTTTAATTTCTTACGTTTTGGGTGTCTCCGGCTAAACTGCTGATAGGCCATGCAGTATGTAGTTGTTAATTTTGGTTCTGTAGCGTTAGTTGTTTTGTAGCTTTTTGTATTATCTTGTTAATTTTAGTGTTTCTTGTTATTTATTTAAGTGCGAATTGATATTGGGGCTTTCTGCCAATTAATATTGTGGCCTTCTGCCGTTTTTGATTGATTAACATGTTGTTTTCTTGATAATAAATTAGTTTCGCTCAGCTGCCGAGTTTTATTTTGACCCTCCAACTGCCACCCGTGATGCCATCGCTTGACTTGTTTTGAGCCATCCCCCAGTTGGCACGCTTTCAGCTTTGGTGGGGGGATGGGTCTCACTACAAACTTCTTAAACAGCGCGTAACCTTTTCCTATATACTGTGAGCTATCTGGGTAGAGTTAGTTATCTGTGTACGAGGTGTACTTGTTGTATTTTAAGGTAAAATTGGTTGAAACGTTTGAATTTTATGAAATTGTTTAAAAGTTTCTGACGATGTGTAGTCGTAGTTCAAATTATAATTACGTAAAACATTTTTTTGTACTTAATTAAAGAAGTCGTCTTACAACAATTATATCAACGTAAAGTTTTAACTCTTAATATCAATTCAGTTACATTTATTTGTACTAAAAAATTTCTGAATACTGCAAATAACACAATTTCATCAAAATCCTGTTCAATTATATGGCAATTTACCTAACCAAGGGTGTAAGACTGTTTTAAGAAATTGTATGAAATATTGTTTGATTGTGAAATTATGATTTAATTAGTGAATTAATAATATTTTCAAAAAATTAATAAAATAAAAACAATTTTATATGTTTAATAATTTAGAGTGTTTTTACGTTTATCAATCAATAATTCACAAAAGTCTAATTTAATTGTTTTTTTCATCCGTTGATGGTTAGTACGTACCATGCTTTTGCATTCTCAAACACATTCTGAAAATGCTTTTAAGAAATCGTTGAAAATAATGTATCTCTTGCTTTATCGAGAAATACAACTTGGGATGTTTCCAGATGAGAGGCACTTTAGCCTTAAGTATGGGATAGATGTGTCTAGATGTTTTACAAGACGTAGCATAGAATTATTCAAATATAGTATATGCATAAAATAATCATGTGAACAATTAGTAGCAATAACTTATTAATGTAAAAATGGTTTATATATTATGTATTTATTTTTTCCTGAATTCAATTATTTCTTTTTAACAGTTACAGACAAGCTGAAAATAAATAACAAATCAAAACTATAATATGCAATCTCTCAGGTGTTCAGAAAATTTACAAAATGTTACAATTTTTCAGCACTTAGAATGTACAATAAAGTTCCTAAAGAAATTAAGTTTCAAAATAATAAAAATGTTCTTAAAATATTAAAGAATTGGATTTTTAGAATTGAAAATATTAACACTTTATTAAGTATAGTAGCATGAAACCTAATTTGCAATAGTTATTATTATCATGATTTTAGTGCATATTTGCTAAATATATACATATTTAGCAATATGTATATATTTAGCACATACACATATTTTATACACACGTTTTAAATTAAAATATAGCATTGGGATTTTTCTATTAATTTCTTTATAAGTATCTACTGTCGTCTGCTGACCTTATATTATTTTGGTAAATTCAATAATTTAGGAAACACTGCACAGGCTTTGCCTTAGAGGCTCTAATTTATTTTCTTGGTTTTCATTATATGTAGTATAAAGCTTTTATTAAAATTTATTGAGACATATTATTGTAAATTTTTGTAAAAAACATTATGTATTTATACTAACATAATCTAAGTTATGTTAAGTCTTGATTAGATTTTCATCGTGTCTGACCTGGCAAGAATATTTGTATTTGAGTTTTTTTTAAGCTGAAATTGTATTTCTTTCTAACA
This sequence comes from Stictocephala bisonia, assembly GCA_035578905.1. Taxonomy (NCBI): domain Eukaryota; kingdom Metazoa; phylum Arthropoda; class Insecta; order Hemiptera; family Membracidae; genus Stictocephala; species Stictocephala bisonia. Next base: position 1,656,558 of record JAQJVL010000148.1, on the reverse strand, counting down.
TGTTTGTTGGTCTGAGAAAATAAAGTTTCTTATTATTATTCTTATTATTTTGAGGTTTTACATGTTATATGTACCATATCCGTAAATTAATATTATGTCGTTCTAATCGCTTCTTAACATATTATTTACAGATGAAATTTCTTAAATTTTGTTTCCTGCGTTAAATGTACATATTTATAACATTGTTTTACACATTGCAATTAATTACAACGTATTAAATAACGTAATTTGTGAAATTCTAAGAAAACAAAAGCGAATTTGTTAGCAGTAAAGTAAAAGGGTTTCTTAGCGTTTCGCTGAGATTCGCTGAGCACTTAAGCCTTGTTTATTGTATATCTGCAAGATCCTGCTCTACTCTAAACTTGATCTTGAAGTGTTTGGTACTGATAACGCTTTGCTTACGATTTTTTCATTTTCGAAGTTCATCAGACCAAATATAACAAAGAAAACGGAGAAAATATTTACCGTGCTTATTTAAGGAACTTGAGAAAGGAATTAATGGACAACTCATAATAGTTAAGATTAATTTAATTTAGTTTTGATTGGTATAAAATCTTTAAACTATTCATCAAAATGTTCTAAACACCGAAGAACGTGATCCTAGTAATGACGGTATGAATGTTTTATTTACAAAGTCTAAAACACCAATACCTTCCACAGGCCTTTTTAACTTAGTTTAAAAAATATAAAATAATATTATCTAACGAATTGTGTAGTAAAGCGGTACATTCTATTAATTAAAATTCTATTAAATTGATGGGAAGCCATTAACGCTCTGTCGTATATAAATAATAATATTAGATTAAGAACACCACCTTGTGGTAGTCCTACCTATGTATATCTTATTATTGTATTATCTAATTTAGCTAGATTAAAAACCTATTCCTCGGACTATCACTTATTTTAAGGCATTACATTTTATAAATGTACAATATCCGTAAATTGTTTGTATCGTGATAGCGTCATAATAAATGTGTTTTATGGTGAATACTAGCGATTTTAACGGTAATATTAAAAAACAAAAAAGTTGTAAAAATACTAAGATAAAAATGTTGCCGATCTTCATGAGTGTGCATTAGTTTTGAGTGTCATGAGTTTCATGCATTAGCATTAGTTTAGCAAATGAGAGTGATTAGTTTTGATAAAAGAGTGTAGTTATTGTTACTAACTAAAGTTGACTGTTGCTTAGAAAGAGCTATTTATTAATAGGCAACCAAGGGACCTACAGCTTTACGTAGGATACGAACCTCGTAGTATTTAATTAATTTTAATATAACTGAGAAGAACCTTGTTCTCTTCCATGCACAACGACACGGACAACTCAAGCTTCTTCAATTCCTGTGATAACGCCCTTAGTTCTCTTATTGTCCACGTCGATGAAAACCTTTGAGCGGACGCCATGTTTTATTAAGAGGATTGAGTACATAACCGATCACCTATAATCTCCACAACACTTTGCCCCTAAGTATCTGGGTAAATGCTGCACCACTAGTGCCGACAATATACTAGATGAGCATGAATTGGTACAATTTTTTTTAAAGAAATGCGTAGCTTAATAAATTTGCTTACGGAAGAGTTGTGCAAAGCTAAGATTACTCGACAAAGTATCAACAAGTGCTAATAACACTTGGCAGGGTTGCAGATACCCTTGTATATCAATCACTGTCTCCAAGGTACACCATCAGTCAGGCCAGGAGAAGTTCACTGGAACTTATTGACTTTACCAATCTTCTACTTACTCCAGCGGGCAGACACTTCATTAAATATCCTGTGTTACCTTGGGTTACTTTAAATAAGGAAACCGATTTGCTAGAAAAGGTTTATTTTCAACAATCACTGTCTATAGTCACAATAGATACAGTTCTATTCACTACAATATTATATTTAGGCGTAAGTCCTAAATGTAATGTACATTATATGCATTACAAAATATCTTAAGTTGGCACTAGTGGCGCAGTGCTGTAACCCAGTTACTTGGGGCAAAGTGTTGTGGAGATTGTAGGCGATAAGATCTATGCTTGGCCCTTTTAATATCAACTCCATCTACTCAATGGCTGCCATCGGTGTGGACACTAATGGAGAAGTCTGGAGTGTCCAAGTCGTTGTGTAGGAAAGAAAACTGAGTATCAGGCTCTTGTCAGTTAGCTGAAATATAGACCAATAATACGTTGTTTGGATTCCACGTAAAGCTGTAGGGTCCCCTAGTAGCCCTGGTTATTGAGCTATAATTAAATATAAATTTCTTAGGAAGAGTTGACCTGAGTTTAGAAATGATTACGACTATCTACATTCGTTCATATATGTATATTTATCACACTTTTTCTTACTTCATATTCGTCCATAATAACTAGGCTTACCATAATTTCTGACTACCAATCCAGGACATTTTTATAAACTGCTGGAAGTCAATCCCGGACATTTTTAAGTGCGTATTGGTAGGTGGGAAAAATCATCATGGTTTAATAATTCAATAAAACAACATTTTAGTTACAATTTCAACCTTCTTTAATTATTTATTAACACAATATTCAAAGTTTCTGTATAATTTATTTAAAGATATATAACATAAACTAAAGTAAAAAAAGTCCATTTATATCATCTGTACTGGATTCTGCTGATCGTCTGATTGTTCGCCTTCAACTTCACTTGGACGATGTTGATATTTTTCAGATGACAGGACCTTACGTAGAAACTTTTTATCATTCTTGATGTTTTCATAAAAATCCACACAAGACAACTTTGAATTTATTTTAATATTAAGGAGTTCCCCTACCACTGAAATTGACATGCGTCCTCTTTCCGCACTCCATACATTGCCCATTATGGAAAATACCCTCTCCACTGGTGCTGATGTGCCTGGCAAGCACATCCCAAATTCCACCAATTTGAAAATATTCTTGAAGTCGATGTTGCATTTCGACATAGTCTGAAATACTTCTTTCCATTTCTCTTGTGTCGTGGGTCTTTTTTCTTCAGGCAGGGCTTTCCACTTTGGTACCAATGTACGAATTACGTCACAGCAACCTGTTTTGTCATCAAACAACTGATCCATGTCAACTGAATTGGATACTATTTTGTTGACAGTCAGTCCGCTCTCTTCTAGCTCTGCCCAGGTAACGTCTACTGTTTCCAAGGACAACCATGAAAATTTGTCCGCTCCATCAAAACTCGATCCCCACAGATTCAAGTATTTTATACCAGCGTCATAAAACCCTGTTATGCTCTCAAAAAACATTTCTTCTTCAACTTCACCCTCTGTCTTAAGTTGGTTTAATAACTGTTTAGCAGCAAAAGGAACAAATTTCTGTGCTTTTCTCTCTTCCAGCTGCCTTACCAATTGATGGTAGACTTGTGCTGCCTCTGCTGCACTGATATCATCTCGTTCTAATTTTAAAATAGTTTTTTGAAACATCTGCAGCGATCCATGGACAAACATAAAGAAGAGCTCATTTACTGGGTTGTTGAAAAAGTCCACCATCAGTTTTGGACTGTGTTTGTGTTCGTTGGCTAAAAAATACATCTTCAGTGGCTTGTACTGATGGATAATTCTTTCGATAGCTGGCAACAAACTCAAAAATCTCGTGCTGCCGTGAGATAAAAGTCTTTTAAACTCTACACTTGCATATTCACAGAAGTCTTTCATTTCAGTCACCCTGACAGTGTACTGGTAAAAATATTTGTACAGTTTGACCACCATTGCTTCAATGTTAACAGGAAGAACGTCACATGCTGTTTGTACCGCATTGTGAGTGATGTGAGCTGAGCACCCAACTCCAAGAATTGGCCTTTCTAATTTGGCTTGGAGTTTCCTGAAAACATTTCCTTGACCACGTCTGTGGGCACCACCAAAATTTGTGTTGGTGTTGTCAGCACATAGAATTACTATTTTAGCCTCAAGATTTAGTGGCAATTTATTGATTCCTATCAAAATGTGGTCCAGAAGAATGTCACTTGTTTCACCAGGTACTTCTTGGAAATAAAGCAGTTTAACATTAACACCCTCATTTAGAGTAAAGTACCTGACAACAACTGGGGTCAGTTTAACATCTTTTTTGTTGGAACTATCAATGAAAACTGTAATGTATGTAGCATTTTTCAGATCATTTAACAATTTTTCAAAAATGTACGGAGATATAACATTGATTAAAATGGCTTCAGTTTTTGTTCGAGCTGATGAAAACTTGGGTTCGAACAGCTTTTTTACTAGTTTACTGGTGCAGTCATTAGTTTTAAAACTTACTTCATGTTGTGCAGTATGGTAGGCAAATGCCGCCTCTTTTGCAGCGAGTTGCAGCTCCTTGTCTCCTGAATCTTTATTACTAAAAAAAGAAGTAATGTTTGAGGAAGAAGCTGCACTTACAGCTTTCTTGTGTTTTTCATTTTTGACATGATCTTCGATGTCGAGTCGTCCTCGGTATTAAAGACTAAATTCAGAAACACATGTCAGACATCGTACTCGAGAACTATTGTTTTCACATGACTTTAAAGTGTAAAAATAGCAGCGTCACTATTGCCAACGGCTAGACAACGCAAGTCAAATTTCCCAAAATCCCGGACAATCCCGGACTTTTCTCAATCCCGGAATCTTCCCCGGACAAATGGTTCAATCCCGGACTGTCCGGGCTAATCTCGGACGTATGGTAAGCCTAATAATAACACTACGATCGATTCTTAATAATGAAATAAAATAACCTGATGAGTAATGTAAGATACAACTTAAGGCACCTTAAAGGTGAGTTGCCTACTTTTGGACGATAAACTTCTACACTTTTAACAATAAAAGGTAAGCCATTTCAGGAAAGCAGAAACTTTATGTAAGAAATATTAACAAGTTTATAAGAAACTTAGTTGTAAGAGTCCTACATTTGCATGTAAAATCTCGCTTTTCTCTCTTACTGTGTGTTGTCTGGAACAGAAATAAAAGTATATTTTTTGTGATGGTAGTTTTTGGAGTTGTTTGGTATATGATGTGACTGCCTAGTATAATAATTTTCGTAATAATATATTCCGTTGTATTTTTTGTGTAAACTAAGAAACAAAATTTTGAATATTTAGGTTTAGACAAACATCACAAAAACATTGTCATTGCTTGACTGGTAGGGGGCGTTAAGAAGTAGAGTTTAGTGTCGCTAAATCACACCAACCAAGAATTCAACATTAAAAAAAAGAAATATATTATTAGGAAATAAGTTTTCCATGTGCTAACGCTAAAGCTTTGAAAAATCTACTTTGATAGTAGTGTAACTTTTTAAAAAACAAAAAGTTAAAAAAAATGTGAAAATAATGTATTATTTAAATTGTATGTTACATACGTAAAATGCACCAAGAGATAGCCTACAATTCCAATTCCACCGTTGTCCTATATTACTATATCAAATGAATGAATAATGAAACTATACAAGTAATGAACTTCATGCAATAAAATATTAAAGTTACACAAAATGAAGTAAAATTCACTAATAATAAAAATAATCATCGAATTTTAACCTCTTACAAAGACTACTAGTACCTTTAACAAAACTTAGTTGTTTAAAAGTCAAGCTTTGCACTATTTTCGAGATAGCTTTATTTACACATACACAAACTCAGTAAAACTAATCAGAACACCTTACTAATCACATGATTAGTAGTCATTTAATCACATCTTCTTCTTTTCACAAACTTGGCAGAAGCATGGTGAACCATTGTTTGATATTTTTCATTTCTTTGTGGCTTTCGTCCTAGAATTCCACATCATTTTGTATTTAAAATTTAATGGTCCTCTTCAATGCATGGGCTCTTCGCTTTTTTCCGATTTCTCATTTTCTTTCTCAAACAGCTATGAGTGTAAAGAGAACTCGTAGGAATCTCAACGATTGTTGCTAGAGTTGATTTCCACTTTTTCTTCACAATCTTGCTGGTGTCTGGTAAAGGGGAAATTTATTTTTCACTACACTACTATGAGTTTAGCTGTTTTCGTTATGTGTTTACAACCTGCGAAACATCATATTTTCAACAGCTGTCTATTGTTTACTACCGAAAGTAACATTGTTTACAACCGACAATTTTCCACAGTCAACAACACCTGTTTTTATTCCATAGTGTAGTGAAAAGTATCGTTCAAAACTCGAGTGAAAGTGTTTTGTATGTTCTCGACCATTTGAAGACATATGGCATGTTCAAACATATGGTCTCGAACATGCAAAACCCCACTTTCCACTCTTGTTATGAAATATACTATTATAGATTTTAAATATTTGGTTGTTGGTGTGAGGCAGCAGGAGTTTGTGTGAAAGACTGCTCACGTTCTTCGTCAAGAATGGGAGAAACAGTAAATTTGCTTTGTTTATTGGTGAAATACCTGTGGCTACAGCAGCTGTTTTTGGGTATTTAAACTGGATAGAAGGCTTATATGGCTTACTGTATCTATGTTAATAAAAGGGGACATAAATTATGTGTAACATTAACAAAGATGGGATCAAAGTTACAAAAAAATGCTTCATATATTCATTTGGACGATTTACTTGCATGTATGTGTAATGACTGACCAAGTAGTTTGTGTGTTCATATTCATATAAAAGCATGAGTTTCATTCTTATGGTTTTTTTTTTTTTTTAGTGAAGTAACATGAAAAAGTCTTCGCTATCTTTTGCTTGTAAATTTATATTATTGTGATCCTTTCTTCTTTAAGGTGTGAAAACTCGTACGGTAAATAAAATAAGGTCCTTTCCAATTTATAACCAATTAAATTGCTTTTTAACTGTACATAATCTCTTAATCTCACAAAGAGAAAAAAATAATTATAGATAGGCCGCTTAGAATGTAATATACTAAATTCACCTGCTTGAAAGAGACGCACTACGCGGTGGAAGTGTGAAAGGGAATTCCCCCAGTGTGTTATTCCATTTAATGTTGTCATGAGAACTAGGAAGACGGTAGGCCGCAGGTTGGCAGCGCATTTCCAAGCCCTACTCACTACGTCATTAGCAGCATTGACCATTAGTTGGTTTGAGTACTTTTAAAGAACCATTTAAAAGTATTTGAATTTGACAAAATCATTATATATTAATCAAATAATATTTAATAATAGCAATAACACAATGAATAATAATTAAAACAATAAATAGCAACTAAACAAACTTTTATAGTTCATTACAATTATTTTTTCAACTTTTTAGTTGAAGTTTTTACTTTGGATCTTTTCCGTTAATTCATTATCGCTTGATAAATATTCTATTGCTCTAAAAACGGTTTCCCAATAATTTTTACGTCCACCGTGGTATTCTTTATCCCCTAGAAATCCGATATCGCTGGCCTTATCTTATCTCTTTCCACGAACTTACATACGGAGGGCACAATCGGTGGGAAATCAATCATTGGATTTACCAGTTTGTGATCAACTTGAATAGCCACCTAACCTAACCTGGCCTAACCTAACCTACCCGTAGTTGCGTTAATAAAAGTAGTTGTAGTGAATTAACGGAAAAGGGCCAAACATTTCTACATAAGTGGAACACTTGAATGCGGGCGTTAGTCACACCGCGATGAGTGGTAGAACGATTCCCCTCCGCTGCAAAAACCCCTATATGTGCTAAATATAACAAGTTCGGCCCAATTATATTAAAATTACTGCTGTGTTTGTCAGATTGGTTCAATATACAGTTCTGTTTAAAATTATATTCTTGTTTATGAAGTAGACTAATTCGTACTGTCTTTTTTAATTCGTACACAAATATCTCGTGTGTTTTATTGACAGGAACCAAGGCTTTACAGTTCATACTTAACTAGTTAGTGACTGTCGGCCTCTTTGTGGATGTAATTAAAATCGGATTAAATTTCAGTCCTGTGAAGTGGCAGTTCGATTGGGAACCCGAAACTAAATTAAACACTTCACTTCCAACGTAGAATTAGCTGAATTTATTGCTGTTTGTCTCTGAATCTTTGTACTTACTCAGATCCTTGTCAAAGTAACAGAAAAATCTGTATAATATTATTATTAAAAGATTTGTACGTGATAGATTGGAAAATAATACATGAATAAGTCGACTTTATACATAATTTATTTAATTTATAAAAAATATATCTATAATAAAACTTTCATCTGTCTTTATTTAGACTCCTATATTGTAAAAAAAACTACCAATTGACATAGTAAAGCTTTTTACATTTTGTTGGACTGACACTTCTGTGTTTACTGATTTACTTAGGTAAAACTTGACATTTAGATATCACAATTTTAATATAGTATAAATACAAGTGACACTTATAATACTCTGTTTATAAGTGTTACTTGTAAAAATATTGCAATTCTGCTTTACAATTCTCAAACATTTTCATTTTTGTTTAAATCTGAAGATGATATAGAAGTTGTCTAACAGGGAGCTCCAGTGATCGAAAAACATTTTGTACGGTGATCTTCCGCTAGTTAAATTTTTTTACGATCCAAATAATTCTGCACAACATTTGTTACATGAGTATCTTCACGCCGGTAGTAATAAGGATTTCTCACAAATTCTGCAGATGTTAGAGCTACCTGCCGATGAAAGACCACTTCTTTAAGGGAGCACTTCACAAAATTTGCTTGATCTTGTGGCTGGTCTTCACTCTCCACACTTTGTGAATATATTTTTTATTTGAATATAGTTTAGACATTTGTGACCTTCATTGGAAGCAAGGCGTTAATAATTCTAATTGTTTTGAACCTCCAAGCTTCTCTTGGCCCTGTCTTGATGTTGTGGGGTTTAGTTTTAAATATTTCGTGTAAAACGATGTCTCAAAACCACCTTTATCTTCGACACCCACCTCCTGAAAATGGGTTGTTATTGCTACAATCGTATCTAAATGTTAATAAATTTTGAACAATTGCTGATATGCCTTTTCTGATCCAGACACAAGACACAACTTTATGATTATGAGGTTTTATATGCAATTTTAGGGAAATATGATACGAACATTTTAGTTTCAAATGTACATTTCGTAGTCCACGTACATATAGTTCAATAAAGCCCATTATTACTTTATTACTGTAACATAACTACACAGTTATACGCAGCGCCCACTTTACGTTATCTTACCAAATTTATATTAAAAATCGTTTTATTAGTTTTATCGATAATATCGTTATGGATTTTCTTAATACGTTTTATCTTTTATTAATAGATAGTATGCTAATATTATTTTTACTCAATAACATTTTTATTTTTATTATTTATTTTAGAATAATGGCCGAAATATATCTATTTGGATTTCACTTTATATGTATTTAGCTACGCGCACTTACGGAAGATGTTTTTGACGTGGTATGTCAATCTGGGGTAATAGGAACTGTCATCATTTCAACAAAGCTTTCTGGTAGGTACGTTTTCACAACAGCAAAAAAAAAAAAAAAAAAATGTCTACGTAAACAACACATATTCTTTATTTTTTTTAATTCAACAAATAAATTGAATTCCTGACATTTTATTAGAATTTTAAATTATAGCTTCAAGTAAATGACTTTAGTTTTTTAAATCAATAACAAATTATATAAAACTATTTATATTTAATTTTTGTAAATAGTTATCGTGAGAAAAGGGTCCATCTTCCTGTGTTTTCTTTCTATCGTTAGTAAATTAGTAAAAATTGTTAGTAAACAAATTATATAAAACTATTTATATTTAATTTTTGTAAATAGTTATCGTGAGAAAAGGGTCCATCTTCCTGTGTTTTCTTTCTATCGTTAGTAAATATAGCATCGTGCAAGTAATCATGAGTGAATGAGAATATTTTTTTAATCTTTGAGATTGAAAGTATCGTTAAAATCAGGGACTATAACAAGTTTTTTAAGAAACTCTTCAGTGTGTTGAATGATCTGTTTATAAAAAATAAGTTATATACTTTAATTTTATTTTAATAACATAAGTTATTAATTAATAATAGAAAAAAGAACAATTTGTAATATTCTGTAGAAAATTGTATTGTTTGTTTCTATTGAAGCATGTTTCTTTAGTTTCCGGTCTTCAGTATAAGAGGATGTGTGTTGAGGGATATTTATATAGAACTCGTAGAGACATTTAATATACCCGTCCGCTCGTGTTTACTTGCTGTCGGATGTACCTCTTTTTTAAACTCAACTTCCACACGTTTTAAATATATTTTAGTACAGTACAATAGTTCTCGTAACGTGTACAAAAACTACCTTAAATATTTGAACGGCATTGTTAAGACATTAATTGAAATTGTTTCATATTACAGGGGATATTAACTGTCCTGAAACTAAATCCATCTAAATTAAACTGTTCATAATATATTAAGTGTTTGTAATACTTATTTTAGTGTATACTTTTGAGCAGCTATTTTTTTCACAAGATATTTAATAAAAAAGACCTTGATACGAAAAATATTTTTTACTACACTACTATGAGTTTAGCTGTTTTCGTTATGTGTTTACAACCTGCGAAACATCATATTTTCAACAGCTGTCTATTATTTACTAACGAAAGTAACATTGTTTTCAACCGAAAATTTTCCACAGTCAACAACACCTGTTTTTATTCCGTAGTGTAGTGAAAAGTATCGTTCAAAACTCGAGTGAAAGTGTTTTGTATGTTCTCGACCAATTGAAGTGCTCGACAAGTCTCGCACTGCAAACATATGGTCTCGAACATGCAAAACCCCACTTTCCACTCTTGTTATGAAATATACTATAAAATACACGTAAAGATTTGAAGTATTTTATTTATTTACTCATTCATTTCATGCGGTTATGATATTTTACTCAGATAATAGTTTGAATTAATTAATATGTTACAAATAATTTATTTTATAATTAATTAATAAATGATGAATACAGTTCATTAAACAAAGAACTCCATTTTAAAAGTTACTTCAGACATGGTGAATAAATCAACATGATGGTATGCTATTTCCCAGGCAATGGAGACGTGGTGTTGAGCTGTGGTAAGAATATAGTGTTTGATAATACTTCCTCTCAAACATATGCTTTGTTCTAGACAATTTTGAGCAACGAAAATCTATTCTTCCAAGTAGGTCAGGGGAATCCACTGTAATATTAAGTGTCCACGAGTATTAAGAAATACTCGTACTTATGTTCTTACGCCAGAAATATGTAAAAAAGTACTTTAAATACTAACTTAATGGTTTATACATTTTTTCTTATTATTTTAAGACAGATTTTTTACACGGTGAATCGTGTTTTTTTGGATTCCACTCAAAAACAAATATCGCTATTTAATTTAATAATAAAACTAAAAAATATCAGGTTTTTGGTGGTCAAGCAAAGATGCGCGTTTCTTGGAAGACGGAAGCCTATTGTATGTAAGGATTTAACCTATGAAAATAAAGAATAAAGTGAGTAAAATTTAAATATAAAACCAACTAAAGCTGTTAAGAAGATGTCTCAGGACGTAAGTTGTAAAAGAAAAGTTTAAATCTGTTAAGATCTCGAGAGATTTAATGTAACTTTATTTCTGTCATTCGCAAAGAGATATGCTTATGCAAAACTGCATTATTTTTTCTACATGATTTTTAATTAAATTTTATCTTCCTTAATTGAAATAAGATCGTCAAATAGTCTAAAATTATGCATTTTAAAATCTTACGCCAATAGAAATTGATATGAAACAATATTCCTTAAAAACCATATCAATCGATAGCAGCAGTCTCTACTATTCCATGTACGGCCGTAATACCATTTATGGACTTAAATTATCTTTTTCTGATTTTAACAAATGTCATAAAAAATGAACTTTTAAAGTTATTTTTGATGAAGTTTATATCTATTTTTTGTTCGAAAAAAAATGTTACATTCGTGAGTAACATCTTACAACGTTTGTTTTATATGGGACCAAGAAGAGGGGGTCACAACAACATTGCATATTTAAACTTGATAAGATCATTATTTTATATATTTTGATACATATTTTACAATTTTATATTTCATGTAGGCTTAAAAAATATCCCAACTAAGATTTGATTATACGAGTATTGTAGTTGGTTTATGGTTTTTTTGAATTTACAGGAGTAAATGCTCATTCCTGGAAAACCAGGAATGTGTTTTCTATTGGTCTGCATAATGCCAACAACTGTCAGTTCGAATTTATTTCTTGAACCAGCAATAAAATTTCAAAGGAATTGACATATGGAGAATACAAACCTGGTTGGGAACCTTTTCCATTAATTCACTACTTTGGTTATGTTTTGTTAGGTTATGCTAGGTTTGGTTAGGTTATGTTAAATTTAGATATAATAAGTTAGGTGATGTTAAGTTTGGTTATATTATGTTTTGGTTAGGTTATGTTAGAATATTCTAAGTTATGGTTATGGTAGTGAATTAACGGAAAAGATCTCTGTTTGGAATTAGGGGGTGGGAGAGACGTAGCCATCAAGCCGCTAGCGGCGAATCGCGTCTTGTCACTAAAAGCCTCCTTTCGACTGTAAGTAACTTTCCTTCAGGGATATATCCTTAAGGGACTCATAAAGTTATTGAAGATTGTATCAGTTTGTACGACGTTTAGTTGCTCACATTTAAATAGTTTATTTATATATACAGAGTGAGTTTTATGTCCTGGCACACCTGGATATAATTTAAACGGCCCGAGATATCTATGTGAAACCTTGACCCTACCTATTATAACATATTTTCTTAATTTTTCAAGTTGTTAAAAATTTTTCCTTCCTTTTCTAAAGGGGGGTAAAGGGGGGCAACTAAACATTTTCAAATACAAACCCCTATCATGTGACCCCTCATTTTAAAGGGAATAAAAAATGAAATCCAATAATGCAAACTAGAGGTCTCTACGTTATTTTAACAGATTTTATGACAAATTTATAATAATAAAATCAGTAACTGTCTTGTCCTGTTTATCGTAACATGAGACAAGATGCTTTGGAATTTCCCTTGTTCTTATCTTACCGGTTGCAACAATCTACTGTTGACTTTCTCTTTACTACTCACTTGCATTTCATCATAGATATCTCGGGCGGTTTAAATTATATCCAGGTGTGCCAGGACATAAAAAAAGGACAAGACAGTTACTGATTTTATTATTATAAATGTGTCATAAAATCTGTTAAAATAAACGTATAGACCTCTAGTTTGCATTATTGGATTTCTTTTTTTTTTATTCCCTTTAAAATGAGGGGTCACATGATAGGAGTTTGTATTTGAAAATGTTTAGTTGCCCCGCTTTACCCCCCTTTAGAAAAGGGGGGCAAAATTTTCAACAACTTGAAAAATTAAGAAAATATGTTATAATAGGTAGGATCAAGGTTTCACATAGATATCTCGGGCCGTTTAAATTATATCCAGGTGTGCCAGGACATAAAAAAGGACAAGACAGTTACTGATTTTATTATTATAAATTTGTCATAAAATCTGTTAAAATAAACGTATAGACCTCTAGTTTGCATTATTGGATTTCTTTTTTTATTCCCTCTAAAATGAGGGGTCACATGACAGGGGTTTGTATTTGAAAATATTTAGTTGCCCCCCTTTACCCCCCTTCAGAAAAGGGGGGGCAACATTTTCAACAACTTGAAAAATTAAGAAAATATGTTATAATAGGTAGGGTCAAGGTTTCACATAGATATCTCGGGCCGTTTAAATTATATCCAGGTGTGCCAGGACATAAAACTCACTCTGTATATTAACAATTTGTGATTATGTGCCTGTTTATTTAATGTCATTCATTAATTTATTTTAAAATTACCACTTATTTATTTCTTTTAAAATTTCAAGGCCACAGGAATGTGTTTAACGCGCAATAGTGATTTGTTACTTTTTTAGGTTTTATCCTAGGTTTATTTCCGTTGCAAACAGCTTTCAATTAATTTTAGAACTTATTGAAAATTAGTGAAAACCAATGGTTATACACCATTAGAGTCAATATACGTAATGTATACTAAACATTTTTTGAGATTATCAATTTACTGCAAGGACTATTAAAAAAAAATACTATGTAGAAATTTATTTTAGTAATATAGTTGTACTCAAGTGAACCATTGAATATGAATTTTGTTAAAATAAATAAGAAATAAGTTAATTTTAAACTCAAATTCCAAACAGAAAATTGGCTTTAATTTATTTTCTTTTTACTTCACATGATCTTGAAGGCCTATGCGATGTATTTTAATTAACGAGTGAAACGCCGACCGTTAGCTTAGTTGAGAATTCGAACCTTGGATCTTGCCCTCTGCAGTCCGAAGCCTTAGCTACTGAACACCACGACATTAAAATTAGAACATGTGATTATTAGTTTATTGTTCATTAATGTAATATTTATACATAACAGTCGGCACGCAGTGTTGTAATCCAGCTACTTGCTGCTCAACGAAGTGGAGTCTAGGGTGTCCGTGTTGGGTGGTAGTCAGAACCCGGTTGTCTAGAAGGAAAGAAGAATTCAGTATCAGGATTGTAAATGACCTGGAAATCGTGTTAATTTCCAGGTACGTGGTTAGGATTCCATGTAAAGACTTAGGTACGTCAGGTTGCCCTGACTATTGGGATATTAATAATGTTCCTTTCTGAGCAAAGCTGAATTCAGTTAGTAACAAGATAACTCAGGTCATTCAAATATATCCGACACTTAATTAATTATTCATCATTGCTTTACCATCCGCACAAGCTGCGTTGCCACTTGAAGAGTTATATGAATAGTAATAATATCAAATAAGATTTCGATTAGTGATAAGTATTAGTAATTGTTACTTGAACGTTTTTATTATAGTTTTCAGAAAGTTTAAATTGCTTTGTGGTTTAAACTAACAATACAAATTCTCAATATTTTGGAATAGATTAAATAATACATTGAAATGGTTCAAGTATTTTATGGAGCAAGGCATGCCTAATTATAGTTTTTCTGGCTATCTCAGAAATATTTTTATATTCATAATATACTTAGTATATAATACATCCATAGTAATTATGTAGTCATATTGTTTCATGTTATCAATTCTTTATGGTTATCTCCTCGGTCAAGTCTTGCCTCATACATGTTCATTGCCGAGAGCCAGCGGTAATCCATTATTCATGCAATATCTTTAGTCTTTACTCTGTCGATGTGGCAGCAGATACAACATACGGAATATAAGATGAGCTTCTTCTATTGTTGCCAGCCAGGGTTACATTGAGAAAGAAGCATTCCTGTGTTTTTGTGTAAAAGGATTGTATATTTAATGTTTGGCTGTCGTATTAATCCTTGTGTTTTTGTGCAAAAGGATTGCATATTCTATGTTTGGCTATCGTTTAATTCCTGTGTTTTTGTATAAAAAGATTGCATATTTAATGTTTGGCTATAGTATAAATCCCTGTGTTTTTGTGTAAAAGAATTGTATGTTTAATGTTTGGCTATCGTTTAATCCCAGTGTTTTTGTGTAAAAAGATTGCATATTTAATGTTTGGCTGTCGTATTAATCCCTGTGGTTTTGTGTATAAAGGATTGTACATTTAATGTTTGGCTATCGTATAAATTCCTGTGTTTTTGTGTAAAGGAATTGTATATTTAATGTTTGTCTATCGTTTAATCCCTGTGTTTTTTTGTGTAAAAGGATTGTATATTAAATGTTTGGCTATCGTATAAGTCCCTGTGTTTTTGTGTAAAAGAATTGTATATTTAATGTTTGGCTATCGTTTAATCCCTGTGTTTTTGTGTAAAAGGATTATATTAATCCCATATTTGGCTATCGTATTAATCCTTGTTATATTGTAGTTATTATTAATTAAGGTATATTATACAATTAATTTCATATTTATTTTATGAGCTATTCCAAGATTTATAATAAATAGATTATACTCAGGAGCACTTTTTAACAAGTATCGTCTTATCACAGGATGTGAAACAATATGACACGAACCTCAATGCGTTTCATTGATTTTATAATGTTAACTTATCCTCTAGCGGTAAGAAATTGAATGTAGCGTACAGTTTTCATTCCATTAGACCCTTGAATACAGGACTTAGAAAAATACTGACTTATTATCCGTCAGGTGAAGTATAAATATCCAATAAATCTTCTACTTTTTAAACATTTAAGAAGTGGCAGATAAGTACTACAAATTGTATCGCTCGAAAATAATGTTCTGGCGTAGTGGCAATTGCCTAAGACTCGAACAGGGAAATAAAGGTTCGAGGTTCGAATCCCTGACTAATCTTTGTACTTCAATAGTTGTAAACGATAATTTTAATAACGCGTTGGCTTTATTGGAGGGGGAAGGAGCAATAACTTGGCATCTAACTGTAGATAGTGATGGTTATCATAAATATAATTATTGTTTTGTTTATTTTTACGTAATATCGGTTTCTTTCCTCGTCAACATTTTGCAAGACCTACAATAATATAATAATAGGATAACTTAGGATATTTACTTATATATTCAATTTAGTGAACAAAGCAACGCTAAAATAAATAGCGTTAGTTATGTATGTATTACAGAATAAAATTACAAATAAGAGACTTAATATTTAGACACACCTCTTCTCTCCAAAGAAAAACAATACTACCATCAATAAATACTACACATTTTTCATAAGAAACATTTTCTATTAGGAGGTTGTAGATTGGAGCGCGAAGTTTGTAAGGGTGTCACCTAGTTATGGATTTTCTACCCTATTTACATTTTAGAAGAATTCTATGACCAAAATCAATTCCTTAATTGTGTTATATTGCAACTTTTTTTCGAACAGCTTTGTTATTGTGAATTGTTAATAATTGAGTTTGATTTTTATGAAAATGATAATTTGATGATATAGTTTCAAAATATAAATTTAAATGTTGTATATAACGATAGATTGAATCTCACAAAATACTTAATAATTTGCATAACACTCTGACTAACTAACTATTTATAATTTCACGTTTATATGACTCCTTTACATCCTAGGAATCAGATTTCTGGGCTTTGTTGTGAAACTATTTTATCTCACCGAGATTCCTCTTGAAAGATGACAGTTCCAATTACATTAGACGATGACATATTGCCTCAAAACCAGGTTTCTGGACCGTGAGATAGCGTGACATCGAGCGGAATCCATATTGATGCCTTTTAGGAAATATTCATTGGGTAGTTTACTAAAAGTCATGTTTCAACCTCTAATAGTTATTCGAATTCTTTTCTAACATCATAGATGAACTGATACGTTTTGATGCTCGTCAACAGGACATAATAATTAGGCATTAAATTTGAGTATTACATTATTTAGAACACAGATTTTAACAAACGTTAAACAGTATGTAATTATCAATGCTATGAAATGATAAATAAATCATGTAATACATAGTAATTAAATATTTCTCTAAACACAAAACTATAGGCCAATTTCAATGCTAAGAAATATTTCTAAAATCTTTGGAAAAGCACTTTATGTTATGCCACTAAAATTCTGGAAAATAACAATTTAATTACAAATGAGCAATTTAGATTTAGAAAAACAAAAACACTAAACTTGCTTTAATATCTTATGTGATCAGCACAGTCAAAGCTCTGGATGGACATAAGCACACATCAGAGATCTTCTGTAACTTGTCCAGGGTCATTGACTGTGCTCATTGAAAATAATAAGTAAATTGGGCATTAAAGATGGGGCTCTAAATTTAATGCAATCATATCTTGACGGAAAGAAACAAAGAACAGTGATTGTTGAAAAGTTTAAAAATTACTGCTTTTGATGGATTAATTTAAACTTTGGTGTACCCCAAGGCTCTATCTTGGGACACATATCCTTTCTTATCTATATAAATGACGTAACTTCACTTATTCCAAAAAATGTCATCTTATTTGCAGATGATAGTAATGTTATATTTAATGAGCCTAGTTTATCGCAACTGGAAAAATCAATGTAACTTTAAATGCATTTATATACTGGTGTGAATCTAATGGGCTTTTATTGAATAGATCAAAGACTAATGAAATGCATTTTCAACCCTCCAACAAACCAAATAATCAGTTAAATTATGACAATATAAACCACATCGATTATCACACATTTTTAGGAATACATTTGGACAGAAACTTAACCTGTAAACAACACATTCTGATTCTGCGACAGAGGCTGAGTTCTTTTAGATTTGCTTTGAGCATTTAAAAAATTCAGTCTCTCTTGAGACATTAAGAATTGTCTACTATGTATACACTCATTAATTGCTTGTAGTAGTAGTAATAGTAGTAGAGTGGGATTGTAATTTTGGGCAAGCTCAATAGATTTTAGTTAAGTTTTAGAATTCAGAAAAGCATAATTAGAGTTCTCTTAAATGAAAAAAGCCACCACCGTGTATTTACATATTTGAATTTGCTAGTTCTTGTTCATTCAAATGAAAGCCTTTTCGAACAATTTAGAACTCCACACCATTATAGCACACGCAACTTGCAATTGCTCAATTATCCAATTCATAACCTTATACTATTCGAAAAAACCCTCTCTTAATGGAAATGAGGCTCTCTAACAAAAATCGAGCAATTTTGTATTCCTTTACTAAAGACAGATTTAAACTTCGTTTGAAAAACTTACCACCAAGTCATATTATAGTGTTTATCAGTTCCTGGAAGACAATAATATGTAATCAATTCAATTGTTGTATTATTTAAAATATTTATTTCATTTTTATTCTATGATATTGACTATCCACCAGTTTTGTAACTATGTAATATGGAAAAATGTTCATGTGGAATAAAGATCTTTGACTTTAAATTAAAATTAACTGTTCTAAATTATCTAGTTTTAAAGATTAATTCAAAATATGTTTTTGTGATCTTTACACTGTTCTTAAATTATTTTTAACGATTTTATAAAAAAAGATTTTTGGAAAAAGACAGTGCTTAAACTTGTACATGTATTTTTCTGTTGAAGTATTTTTCTCTAGTTTCCAGTTTTCAGTATAAGGAGGTGTGTGTTGAGGGATATTTATATAGGACTCGTAGGGAGACATTTAATATACCCGTCCGCTCGTGTTTACTCTCTGTCGGATGTTACCTCTTAAATTAAACTCAACTTCCGCACGTTTTATAAACATAAATATTTATTTTGTCGTATAGTTCTTGTAACGTCTACAAAATTTAACTTGAATAATTGAATGATACTGTTAAAATAAATCATGAAATATTTTATAACAAATCTTAAGGTGGAAAAAAATATCTCGTACATTTGATGTTTTTATAATGAAGTTGTTCAAATACTCTTCATATGAAAACATCAAATGTACGAGATAATGTTTTTATGACAGAATTATGTCATGGGATGCTTAATTGCTGTTTTTTATTTTGTTTTTCATATTTCTCTTAATATTATTAGTTATGATTTTTATATGACACCTGATTTGAATCATGTCTGTTACCATACAGAATCCAATGTGTTATTTCATTTATCAACGGAAAGAGAATATCAGGTTTTTAGTAGCTAATAAATATGTATGTTATTTATGGAGGGGGTACTATTATATTTCAGGATTTAGCTGCTACAAACAAGATTTGAGATAAGTTAAATTTAAATATAAAACCAACTCAAGCTGTTAAGAAGATGGCTCAGGACGTAAGTTGTAAAAGAAAAGTTTAAATCTGTTAAGATCTCGGAAAGATTTAATGTAACTTTACTTAAGTCAGTCGTAAAGAGATTTGCTTTTGCAACATTTCATTATTTTCCCTGCATTAGTTCCGAATCAAAGTATGTTTCTATTGTGGTTTAATTATATTAGAACAAACAAAATGGATGCAAAAGACATGATGCAACTTACTTTTACACTTATTTGGTTTTATTCTTTTATTAATTTAATCAAAATTTTTAAAATGCGGACTTAGATAGACATCAAACACCGGCTAAAAGGAATGTAATAATACTTATATTAAAAGTTCTATAGAGCGATTTTACGTTGGATTAAAAAATTAGTTGGATACACAGCGACGTGGAAGAATAACAAGAGAGTTAACGTTACAGTATAGTAAACTTCCCTCTTTCCAAGAATTTAAACTACGGAATTAATGTTATTAGAATATTGTATCCGATATCATTGAATTGAAACATGTTTTCCGACAACTAGCTTTTCGAGCTTTCAATGTAATTGAATAGATTAAATTCCAGATACCTTAGCAAAACACTTGCCGCTTAACAACTAACGCCATAGAAACACCTTCAATGAATTCCAGACAGCGATGAGTAGTGTTTTCCTCGTGAGGTATATTTCAGTATCACTATATGTTAACTCTCTAATTCCAAACAGTCTTTTATCAGGATTCGTTATAACTAAATAAATATTGTTTAAGAAGTGTGACAATATTTGACTGATAATTCACTGTCTCCGCTTACAGCGTCTTGTACAAACATATGAGAACCTTTATTATATAGTGGTGTGGATCCCTTGTTGTATATTGCGGCTCATCCCTGCTGGGGGAATTCTCGTCTCTAGATATTTCTGGAAGGAGCTAGAAATGGTAGTTAATTTGCTTGTAAGTGGAGCCACGAACTCCCCAAAATGGCGCCCAGAAGGATCTAGAATCATATAGTCAGTTCCAGAGCCTTCTATGCTTGCACCGGCGGCTTTACATAGACGCCAACCAGTTAGTGTCAGTGACATTCTCCACAGTCAGTTCAGTGGAAGTGTGTCTTCAAACTGCAGTGGAAGTGACAATCAGGTGACAATGTTAAACAGTGTCAGTTCACAAACAATAACAGAAATTGTGTGAACACTAACTCGAAGGTGATAAGGTACATGTATTACCGTAAATAATACTGCTTTAATTTAAGTATTTAGTAGCGTCTGTCTATAAATATGCAGTAGCGTGTGGTTTAGTTAATTAGTACAGTTAGTAGCTACAAAGTGGAATCGCGTTATTGGTACTGAACTGGCGGACCGTAACAATATAGGCTATTATTATAGTGTTATGTCAAGTAATACTATCTCAAACCTAGCTGATGCATTGTGGAAATTAGATGTTTATGATCTAATAGTGAAATTTGTTGACCCTCAAACACGTTAATTACATTTCAGGCAATCAAACTTTATTGCATAAGCTTCTAATAATAATTTCATACCTTCAACCCTTACAGTGTGACCTAAGAGACGTTATTGACATAAAAAGAAACACTTTCTTACTATTCAAAATTTAACCAGCTGTATGAAAATTCGTTAAATTCTCAACATTTTGGGCGAGCCGGTGGCCGAGTGGTCTAAGGCGTCAGCACTTTGAGCTTGGGTTAGAGATAAGCGCTGGTTCCAATTCGGCCTAAACTGACAGATTTATCAGTAATATTCACCTTCTACTGTACTAGTTCGCCCCCTTACTCTGTCTGAATAAGTTCCTCGCACAAATGAATAGTCTATGAGGAATGGGCACAGTAAGTTTGAGGAGGAGATAGGCCACTCCTTAAAAAAAATCACTTTTGGCTTTCCATTGTATTAAAATTCTCCTATGTTTATTTAAAAATTTTTTAAATTCCTTAAAAGGCTATTCATTATTTTTCTGAAAAACTTCAGGTGCAGACACTAAACCTTCGTCTTTGTAAGTATGTATAATGCCACCAAGGTATTTTCTGAACATTTTTGTGTAGTCAATTAGTAAAATACACTCTGTGGAGTAATGTTTTCTAACATATTTAAAGGATTGTAACGTATTTTAAAATATGTATTAAGATTATTAGGGTCCATTCAAACGCGACCATTTTGGTTAACCACAACCAATGGAGAAACCGCTGGCGATGGTTCAACTTTGGGTTTAATTATTCCCATCGATTCCATTCCATCCAGTTGTTTTGTAACATCCTCTCTTAGGTTGGCGAGCACCAACTAGGAGATTTGCTTACTATGTTAGTATGTTACTAAAAGAGTGGATAAATGGTGACTACAATAACAATTAATACTAAAGAAGTATTTTTAGTTGAGGAGAATTTAACTAAAGAAGTTTTTGAAATATTATCTGAAGAGTAAGCAGGCAGTGGTGAGCACCACTCAAGAGTATTATACTACGGTAGTATGTTTGGGAGTAAACGATGTTAAAATATACTCCTACCCATTAGCAGGAGTATGTGAAGTAGTATATTGAAATGCATTGTTGACTGGTGTTGATTAGTGTTCCTTTGCTGTTTTCATTATTAAAAATATTGTTTTAAATTTATATGACAGTATTATTATTGGTATTTTTTAACATGGACTATTTTGAGTACATGGATGATGATCATAGTGAAGACGATGAACCACAAAACATTGTTGTTCGTGGTGTTCGAAACAGAAGAGATCCTTTTGTTATGTATACTGATAATGAATTCAAAGAGCGATTCGGCTTTTTTAAGCAATCAATAACTTCACTACTTGATCCTACAGTACATCTATTTTGTGAATGTAAGGGACTGCATGATGGACATGGATACAAATTTATATCGTTGACTTATTTTAATACTTTATTCACGGAGGGAAAATACTAAACAAACTGTATTAATTGTATTCTGAAAAATTGGCACAAGATAAGTAGCTAAAACCTCCCATAACCTCCCACCTATACACATACGGTGATATTGACCCACCCACTCACCCATACGCGTACGGTGATATTGACCCACCCATACACGTACGGTGATATTGACCCACCCACCCATACGCGTATGGTGATATTGACCCACCCATCCGCCCATACACTTACGGTGATATTGACCCGCCCGCCCACCCATACACGTACAGTAGTATTGACCCACCCACCCACCCATACACGAACAATGGAATTGACCCATCCGTCCACCCATACATGAACAATGGAATTGACCCGCCCGCCCACCCATATACGTACAATGGCATTGACCCACCCGCCCACCCATACACGTACAGTGGTATTGACCCACCCACCCACCCATACACGAACAATGGAATTGACCCGCCCGCCCACCCATACATGAACAATGGAATTGACCCGCCCGCCCACCCATATACGTACAATGGCATTGACCCACCCGCCCACTCATACACGTACAGTGGTATAGACACACCCATCCGCCCATACACGTACAGTGGTATTGACCTACCCATCTACCCATACACGTACAGTGGTATTAACCCACCCATACACGTAGTGGTATAGACCCACCCACCCACCCATACACGTACAGTGGTACTGAAATTAAGAGTAGCACCATATCTAGAATATGACACAGAAAGGAACAATGCTTTGTCGCCAAGACTACAGGTCCTATGTGCTCTGCGAATTTTCCGTACAGGATCGTTCCAAATCGTTGCAGGTGATCTTATTAATGTTCACAGAACTACAGCAGGAAGAGCATTTTTTAATGTTTTTAAGGCTTTAATAGCTTTGAAACCAATGTATATAAGCATGCCAAACACTTTGGAGCAATGCATAGCTAAAAAAAGGACATTTTACAGATTCGGTGGATTCCCAAATGTAATAGGTGCCATTGATTGCTCTCAGATAAGAATTATGTGTCCATCAGGTCCTAATAGAGAACTATATAGAAATAGAAAAGGTTGGTTTTCAATTAATACTCAGGTAATATGCGATGCAGACATGAAAATCTTAAATGTAGTAAGCCATTGGCCGGGCTCTACACATGATTCTAGGGTGTGGGATAATAGTAATGTGGCAGCCAAATTTGAAGCAGGGGAATATGACGGACACCTTGTTGGAGATGGTGGATATGCATTATCAAAACATTTAATGACCCCAGTGTTAGCACCGCAAACTGTAGGAGAGAGGCGGTACAATGGAGCACATATTTTAAGTAGAAATATTGTGGAACGTACCTTTGGTGTTTTAAAAAAAAGGATTCAGATACTAAGCAAAGAAATGAGATATAAATCAAATAAATGTGGAAACATTATAGTTGCATCTGTTGTTCTACACAATTTTGGAATTGAAGTAGGAGATGTGTATGAAGCTGATGAAGTTGATGTTGAGAATGAACCTTATCATGAAGAAGTAGGAGATGCTAATGGGGTTCAAGTGAGATCCAAGTGACATCCTGGATTACTTTTCATAAACATACAATGTTAACGTCAAATTAATATTTTCAACATTGTGCTATAATTACTTTAATCACTTATAATCAAATCACATTAGAATTTGTGAGTAGGTAATAGATGTTTTTGAATTTTGGAAAGAAAAATAAAACCTATTTATAGGTATCAAATATTTATTTTTTAATCCAAACAAATATATTAGATAAATTGTTTGAATTATTGTTTGAACTTGACAAATATATATATATATATATATATATATATATATATATATATATATATATATATATATATATATATGAATCGTTTAAACCAGCAAGATGTGCGTTTTTAACATTAAAAAAACTTTCTTAACATTATTATTAATAAACAGTTCTGTATTTACATAGATGTCATATTAAAAATTGTATCTGAAGTTGTCATCAACTGTCCTAAACTATTTAAGTTTTCAATTTCAATAATTTGTGGTGCAGATTGTGAATTAGAAATATTATTATAATATTTACTTAGAATGTCCATCTTTAGCTTATGCTCATCTTCTGCCATTTTTAATTGCATTTCAATAAATTTCATTTTAGCAATATGTTCTTCTTTTAAGTATTGCATTTTTAATGAATGAAATTCAGCTCCATTTTCAGATACAGTATGGTGTGGTGCTTTTGTTCTTTTTCTCGCTTTACCAATATTTGAATGGTCTGCACCTATAATAAAAAGGTTTAAATTATTTTGAAAGGTTTCGTTATATTTAATTAGTAATGACATGTTAGTGAATGAAATGAAACAATATAATATATAAATAAACTAGTTAGTTTACATATAATATACATAGTAAGGTTATATTTTATTAAAAATGTAAAAAATATATTGAACAAATTAACTTACTTTTTACTGTTACTGTGCTCCTTGGGATAGCTGCTTCAGCATTTTTTTAGCTTATTTCCTGAGTATTCAAATCACTGTTTTCAGATTAATCTTCCTGTTCAAAAACTATGTTAGAATTTGTATTTACTTCATCATCGTTCAAGCCATCATCACTAGCGTCGTCGTCTGCTACATGAGATATACTTTCAAAAACTTGTGGGATCATGTCTGTTATAATTTTTGTGTTTTCATCCAAATCAGGATCATTTTTTCCGCCCCCTGTTTTTATCCTTTCTCTTTTCATTTTTGAAACAGACTTCTTGGCCTTTGCTTTTAAATCCTTCCACAGTATTTTTAACTGGACTTCGGATTTTGGAGTAGAAGCTTCTGCATTGTATTCTACTATAAGATTATCCCAAGCTGCCCTCTTCTTCCTTATATTGTTATTATCGTGTTTTTTGCATTCTAATATACTCACATATCTTTTCATAATTTCTAGAAATCTGGCTTTATCTCCTTCAGAAATATGTTTTCCTTTCTTTTTCTTACTCTCCTCGTTCATAATAAATATTGTAAGTAAATGAAAATAAAACAAATAACTTCACTATGGTTTTCTAATAAGCACTTTAAAAATGGGTAAAGTACTAAATATTGTAGGTTATGTTTATATGACAACACCAAAAACAATAATTAAACATCTGCTCAAAGGAACAATTAAAAGAGTATTTTAGAAAACTAAATTAGTTGCAACTAAAGTAGTATCTTGTGATTGATCTCTCCATAGAAAACTAACTTAGTAAAATACTATATGAGTGTAATACTTCTTTAGTCGTAACTAAACTAGTCAATAAAACTAAAGAAGTAAATTTACTAATTTGGTGCTCGCCAGCCTAAGTGAATTTATTGGGTTTCGAGGTGTTAATTCTTATAATATTTAACTGTCTAATTCTATAGTTGACCTTCTGATCACCAATTCTTCGGCTCTTTTCATTAATTCCATAATGACGTAAGAAAATATTCCTAATATGGAATAGATTTCGGATTTAAGGAGCATATAAATTGTAGTTGACCAATTTGAAACGCCCTTCGACGTTTTACACTCCATTTCAAGTCCTTAGCAACTTATTTGGCACTGCTCATAAACAATCCCCTATGATTTCATTGTCTATTTCGTGATGGGATGTCGATAAATTAAATAAGTAGTAATTACATTATTTGTTTACTCTTACCCATTTCTTTGAGTATCTTCAAAACAGCAACTACATTGTATATACATTTTTAAAATAATTTTAATAGTTACAAATGTAAATATACACTTATTTGAATAATTAGTAGGGATATATGTAAGGATTATTTATTTGAACAATATTTTTGTAAAATGCCGTATAGTCTGCAATAAGCTATATGATTACACACCATCCATCATTACAGTCGTAAAGGTTATTTCAAACCATAAATGAAACGCCATCCTAACGACCATTTCGTGTGTTCTCTCAAAGTCGTTAACGATAACTATTATTACCTTCCTTTTAGCTGGTGTTTGATGGAGCTATTTATGTGATGTACTATTTTGTGATTTGAATTTAAATTTGGAGCATGACCAAGGAGTGTATACGTGAACCTGTCTCTTCTCACGTTTATGGTAGAAGGTAAATACAAAGAGTGTATACGTGAACCTGTCTCTTCTCACGTTTATGGTAGAAGGTAAGTACAAGAAGTGTATACGTGAACCCGTCTCTACTCTCACGTTTATGGTAGAAGGTAAGTACAAGGAGTGTATGTGTGAAACCGTCTCTTCTCACGTTTATGGTAGAAGATAGGTACAAGGACTGAATACGTGAACCTGTCTCTTCTCACGTTTATGGTAGGAGGTAAGTACAAGGAGTGTATACGTGAACCCGTCTCTACTCTCACATTTATGGTAGAAGGTAAGTACAAGGAGTGTATACGTGAAACCGTCTCTTCTCACGTTTATGGTAGAAGATAGGTACAAGGATTGAATACGTGAACCTGTCTCTTCTCACGTTTATGGTAGAAGGTAGGTACAAAGACTGAATACGTGAACCTGTCTCTTCTCACGTTTATGGTAGAAGGTAAGTACAAGGAGTGTATACGTGAACTTGTCTCTACTCATGTTTATGGTAGAAGGTAATTACAAGGAGTGTATACGTGAACCTGTCTCTTCTCACGTTTATGGTAGAAGGTAAGTACAAGGAGTGTATACGTGAACCCGTCTCTACTCTCACGTTTATGGTAGAAGGTAAGTACAAGGAGTGTATGCGTGAAACCGTCTCTTCTCACGTTTATGGTAGAAGATAGGTACAAGGACTGAATACGTGAACCTGTCTCTTCTCACGTTTATGGTAGGAGGTAAGTACAAGGAGTGTATACGTGAACCCGTCTCTACTCTCACATTTATGGTAGAAGGTAAGTACAAGGAGTGTATACGTGAAACCGTCTCTTCTCACGTTTATGGTAGAAGATAGGTACAAGGATTGAATACGTGAACCTGTCTCTTCTCACGTTTATGGTAGAAGGTAGGTACAAAGACTGAATACGTGAACCTGTCTTTTCTCACGTTTATGGTAGGAGGTAAGTACAAGGAGTGTATACGTGAACCCGCCTCTACTCTCACATTTATGGTAGAAGGTAAGTACAAGGAGTGTATACGTGAAACCGTCTCTTCTCACGTTTATGGTAGAAGATAGGTACAAGGATTGAATACGTGAACCTGTCTCTTCTCACGTTTATGGTAGAAGGTAGGTACAAAGACTGAATACGTGAACCTGTCTCTTCTCACGTTTATGGTAGGAGGTAAGTACAAGGAGTGTATACGTGAACCCATCTCTACTCTCACATTTATGGTAGAAAGTAAGTACAAGGAGTGTATACGTGAAACCGTCTTTTCTCACGTTTATGGTAGAAGGTAAGTACAAGGAGTGTATACGTGAAACCGTCTCTTCTCACGTTTATGGTAGAAGATAGGTACAAGGATTGAATACGTGAACCTGTCTCTTCTCACGTTTATGGTAGAAGGTAGGTACAAAGACTGAATACGTGAACCTGTCTCTTCTCGCGTTTATGGTAGAAGGTAAGTACAAGGAGTGTATACGTGAACTTGTCTCTACTCATGTTTATGGTAGAAGGTAATTACAAGGAGTGTATACGTGAAACCGTCTCTTCTTACGTTTATGGTAGAAGATAGGTACAAGGATTGAATACGTGAACCTGTCTCTTCTCACGTTTATGGTAGAAGGTAGGTACAAGGACTGAATACGTGAACCTGTCTCTTCTCACGTTTATGGTAGAAGGTAGGTACAAGGACTGAATACGTGAACCTGTCTCTTCTCACGTTTATGGTAGAAGGTAGGTACAAGGACTGTATACGTGAAACCGTCTCTTCTCACGTTTATGGTAGAAGGTAGGTACAAGGACTGAATACGTGAACCTGTCTCTTCTCACGTTTGTGGTAGAAGGTAGGTACAAGGACTGTATACGTGAAACCGTCTCTTCTCACGTTTATGGTAGAAGGTAGGTACAAGGACTGAATACGTGATCCTGTCTCTTCTCACGTTTATGGTAGAAGGTAAGTACAAGGAGTGTACACGTGAACCCGTCTCTACTCTCACGTTTATGGTGGAAGGTAAGTACTAGGAATGTATGTGAACTTCTACCTTGTACTCGCGTGTATGGAAGAAGTAAACTACTCGGAATGTGTATGTGGACCTTTCAGTAAAAGTGTGTATATTAGAGAGTAAGTACAAGGAGTGTTATGTAAACCTGTCTGTTCTCGCGTGAATGGTAGAAAGTAAGTACAGGACGTTTGTATGTGAAGCTACCTGTATTCGCGTGAATGATAACCATAAGTATTGTGTATATGGACTCTGTAATCGTGTATGGTAGAGAGTAAGGTCAAAGTGTGTATGTAAACTTGTCTTTACTCAGGTTAACATTTTGTTGATCCTATTTAAGAGGCTGTATATCTTTCCAAGATTTTTTTCTCGTCACTCATTCAAAGGGTGTATTATTTATCAAGGATACATGTGGCAGGTGATTAAGTTTCTGTGGAAGGTTTCAATATCACAAGATTTTTCTGTAGAGCATCAAACTATGTACATAAAATAATGTACCACACCGTAGTTGTACAACCACATTATTAATAATATATTGTATAACAGAGGCCCCAGTACTGAGCCATGTGAAACACCTGTAATAGCCACAAAAACATTAGAGAACAATTACCATTAGAGTAAATTTGATGGACATATCTATAGAGCCAAAACTGCATCTGATCTGTTTTTGCTTGAGTAATCGAAGATTCATATTATAAGAGGCATCAAAACCAAGGTATTTTACAATATCCTGCTTATGTTCACCAAAAGCTTAAAAAAATATAAGTGTGGAAAGTTATGAGATTAGTAGAAAAGAGCGTCCCCACTGACCCCACTTAAATATGCTGTGGCATTAATAAGTAACGACAGACTGAGAACCGAATACTGTCAAGAACCACCTTCTTAAATATTTTGGTAAAAGCAACGATATAGTGATGGGTCGATCGATAGTTTATGATAACATTGACTGTTTTTGTTTCCGGGCCTTTTTATGGTTCGGGACAGTAAATATTCTCTAGAGAATATCAGTATATATCCTGGCCCATAGGGACTTATTTTTATCTTCACGCGCCAGTTCACATGGGCCAGCAGGCCTGTGCGTTAACTTTATTCAACGAGAGAAGTACTGACCAGAAGGGTATTTGAACCTTGGACCGTGCTCTTCGCAGTTTGAAGCCTTAGCCACTGAGCCACCGCTCCGGTAAATGTCTGAGGACTCGACGAATATCCTCAACATGATCAAGCATTATATCCAGTACTATAGGACCTTAGGAAACAGGATAAGATGAATCATAGTACTATCACCATTTCCAAAAGCGAATGAGAAGAGGTCTGCAAATAAATTAATCCATCGAGGGTGACCGTTGTGCGAGGCGAGTTGCCACACATAAAGTCTCTTCTGTTTTCATAGAAGAACCTCTCTGTGATGGTTAGTATAATCTCTTAAACATGTCCTGGTCATTGCTTTGCAGTACTTACCTGTAACAGCAGCGAAACGATGGTAGGAGGCATCTTCGAGAGTTTCCTTATAAGATTAATGCAATACTATTTTTAAAGTGAGTGTACAAGTGTAACCTTATGGGCGGGCAGGTGGTTGGAGTGGAGGGGCATTACAAGTGATACGTGATTGCGAGATGTTCTTATCAATTGCTTCGATACGTAAAACCACTTGAGAGGTTTCATTGTACTTTCACATTCGAGATGTGTTTATCGCAATATTTGTATGGCTCTAGGTGTCTATTTGGATTTGCTATTCTTTAAACATTTAAACAAAGTTAAAACTATACTAAATAATTACAAAATTAAAATAATTTAATAATTATATTTTATGCGTTGATAATGAACGTAACGTAGATTATTCCAGTTATTAGATTTAAACTGGCCCTAAATATGTAATAATGAATTGTCTAGTAGCCAGTAGGGCTAAGTTTACTCGCCTCGACTTAATGATAACATTTTATAACATAAAAGGTTAAAATGACATTCAATAAGTGAAACAACACCAAAATTGCTTTACTTAACGCTCCTTTTGAATTATTTAATTTATTCATTTAGATATATAATTTATATGGGAGTAAAAAGAAAATAAACAATTTGTAATAAGTGTTATTGATCATAGTATCGTGTACAATAATAAGACATATTTATTTCCCATTTTATAAATGTTGCATATAAGAATAGTCAAATATAATTTCTTAATATTAAAAACTATTTACAAGTACAGTACAACCTCGATTATCCGGCAGTCCTTGTCATCCGGTTCGGCAAGTAGATAGCAATGAAAATTATTTACAAGATACAATTAGAATTAATCGGAAGCGTCTTTCAGTTTTCAAACGCAAATGTCGTACACGAGTGTTTCGGTTTATAGCATTTCGCCAATTGCTGGCGCTGTATTGACTAAAAATTTAGTCACCCTCTCTCGACAAGCGGTCACTTGTTACTGCCTAATAATTTAATATTGTGCCTGAAGATTTGAGCTGGCAATGTTGTTTACTTTTGTTCAGTGTGGCTGGCTGGAAGCGTCCATTTCGCGAGTGAGGGAAGTCGGAACTGGAACAGTTCATTTTACGTACACATATTTTGCAGTTACATAACTACATTTTTTTTTAATTCAGTCGGACTTAGAATAAAATTTAAGCATAAGATTTAATATTTAAGTAAATATTTATATATAATTTCCATAACGTTTACCTTAGCATTGTTGATAGCATATTTAAAACACAGTTGTATTTTTAAATTTCTTTCTTATTGTATTGTAAACCAGCGTCAAAGTTGGTAATCGTGATAAACATCGTTCGTTTCATTACACTTGCTGCAGAACGCGTTGCGTCACATGCAATTGTAGACGCCCCGCTTACGCGTGCTGTCCGTTATCAGTTACTAAATGTGATTCTCCAATAAAACCAAGTTATTTATGAGTTAAGTCTTATCCGGCTTGACCTTTGCCACATTAGGCCGGATAATCGAGGTTGTACAGTACATCAACTCACTATCTGCATAAGTTAGTGTAGCTTCATCCACTAATTGTACGTCAGCAGCAAAGAACTCTCCCAATGTATAAAATTAATTTGTTATCAAATAATTTTCCAATTTTTTTAAAGAAAAGTTTGTCAAATATATAATATTTTCACTGTCTCTATAAAGCTTATTTATTATTTTACATACCATATAAAAAGTTGATTTTTCTAGCTTAATCGTCGAGTGTATTGGATATGAAATTAAATGTTTCCTTGTATTGTTTCCCTGAATTTTAAAATTGACACTGGAGGACATTGAGGAGGTATAATTGGTGAATGGATGGGAATTTGGGTGCGTGAAAAAATGTATGTTTGAAAATGTTATTGTGATTGAATGGATGGCAAGTTTTATTAAATTTATTAATGACTATACAATTTTGTCAATTGTTAACAAGATGCAATAAAAATATATTATTATTACTATTATTATTGTGAGGACAGTTATTAGGTTTTTTTTGATGTTCTTTATTCTTTACACAATAACTACTCAGTTCCCAAATGTATAAACTTGTTAGTGTCATTATTTTTAATTAAATGAATTAGATTAAAGTATTCCCAAAACTAACTAAAGTTTTATTTTGAACGACGGCGTAAACGAATTCGAAAAGCAAGATAATCATTTTATTGTAAAAACGTCTCTTGAGGAATGGAAACAATCTAAGAGAAAAATTTCGATCGTTAAAACATCTCGCATCACTAAAAGTGTGTCTCCATCAACAATTTATACTTTTGTTTATTTGAGTACCAAGCAGTAACCTAATTGCAGTTTACTATTTTACTTTTATAATGTACAATTAATTTATAGAGTATATTACTTTTTTAAACAATACATAAGTTTAGTTCAATGAAGTTAATCTATATAAAGGTATAAATAAGTTAATAAATATACAAATGTAACACTTATCAATCTTAAAGTGTATCTTAATAAACAATAAAATTTATTCATTTGTGCAGGAAATGAAGGTTATAAAAATAGTTTTAAATACAATATTTGTCTAATAGATACTTAGAAATACGATTGAAAAAATGTACATAAATAAATTGTCTATGGATAAGTTTCAGATTTTGTTAAAATTACAAAATTTGTATATTAATAATAAAATTTGTAAATTAATAAATAACAACTATAATGTTAGAATCTAATTTTATTTGGTTGTTGAGTAGTAATGATGCATTTTCGTTCGTATTCTTGTGCAATAGCATCAAATTTTTTACTTTAGGGCCAACGAAGATAATTTCAAAATATAAGTTTAAAAAGTTATATTTTTTAAATTCTATTTACTGAATTATATGATAAACCAGCAAACCTTGAATAATTGTTGCACTGAACATTACCTTACAAGATCGAAATCGATTTATAGAGCTAAGCGTCTTATGTTCATTCATAAATAATTTAATATGAAATATTTAAGCAATAAATGGCTAAAAATAACACTTATATGTATAATCTCTTATTGTTATATTTGTATAAATTTAATTTGCCCCCCTTTCTCTTGGTGGTAATTGTTCCCAATCGTAATATGCTAATTGGGAATATAACTAATTAGCCAAACGTTTGGCACCAGTTCCGTTATCATAGTGGGAAGTTACTGAGTAGCGTCCTTCGTGTAAGTTTAACGACTTGAGCAATCAGCCAACTAAGTGACGTACCAAGTGTTTTCGTTAACAACTCTAGTTATTACTTAGCTACAGTTAGATAAATAATGACTTCTGACATTAGCAGCCCGAACTTTCTTAAATAATCATTTTTATATAAACTTAAACAAAAGAGTTTTCTTAATTTTTAACGTGGAATTTTTACGTATCATAATTTGACGGTCTGTAATTTAAAATCATTATGTATGAATGGTTTAAATACAAAATAAATTATTACCAGTGTATCTGTATGGGTGGGTAGGAAGAGCGAAGCCCCGAATAACAGCAAGCCTCACCCACCCATTCACGTACAATTAGTACAATATTACTAATGTACGTGTATGGGTCTGTATTACCGGCGTGGTGGCTCACTCCAAGTTTCTAATCCCAAACTGACCTAACTGAATGTACTTCACTTGTTGAGTAATTTTAACGCACAGGACTGCAGGCCCATGTAGGCCTACGTAATGCTATTGTAACTTACGGTCATGTAACATTACTTTACAATTTACTCTACACTTAACAATCAGCTGTTCGATTAACATATGGTTAAAGCATATCTATAAATGAAATAGTATATTTCATAACAAGAGTGGAAAGTGGGGTTTTGCATGTTCGAGACCATATGTTTGAAGTACGAGACTTGTCGAGCACTTCGAATGGTCGAGAACATACAAAACACTTTCACTCGAGTTTTGAACGATACTTTTCACTACACTACGGAATAAAAACAGGTGTTGTTGACTGTGGAAAATTTTCGTTTGTAAACAATGTTACTTTCGGTAGTAAACAATAGACAGCTGTTGAAAATATGATGTTTCGCAGATTGTGAACACATAACGAAAACAGCTAAACTCATAGTAGTGTAGTGAAAATGAAATTTTTTGCACGCAATGATTCCTTAAGCGTTTTCAAGTGGTTTTTTATTGTATAAACATTGTAAGAAGGGCCATTCCTATAATAGGGCAAATCTCTTTTAAAATTTTCAATAATTTTGATTCGGTTTTAATGACCGCCTATTACTCACCATTCTGTTAGCGCTTATGTTTCTGTTCGTTTCTGACATAATAAATATGTTATATGATTTCAACAATAATGTAAACGAGCAAGAAACATTTCGAAGGTAATATACTATTATTGTAAATATGTTTTCATCATTAGATAACATAATTTCATAAATATTTATTAAAACGTGCATAATAAGATAAATCGGTTTACATAATTTTAGAAAATTTAAATATTAACTTACTGTGGCAAAAAGATCCCGATAACATATTCAATTTTCATGTCAATTCAAAAAACGAAATACATTAATAATAATATTTACAGTAAAAACTCCATAAAAAAAATAAATAAATAAAAACTGTAAGAAGAGTCAAATTGCTCATAAACTGTAAATTTATTTATGCATCATAATAATAGTGCATACACATAATAATAAATATATACACATAATAAGTTGAATTATTGAAGAGAAAAATCTTTATTTAATAGCTTCAAGATCAGTATATATATATACACATATTTAACAAAACTACAGTAACAAACCAATTTTTAAGTAAAAAATAACTATCAAAAATTGCTTATAACATGCATAACACAGCATTACTATAATGTAAAGAAAAATACCAAATAAATATTCCACAGTTATCTAGCTTAAAGCGGTTTAAACTTGATCCATGAAAGTTATCCTTTGACACATTGATGTCTGATAATCGGAGACTTCTAATATTTTCACTAGGTTGTCAAGGATAAAATTACGTGTAAATCAATTTAGTACTGTAGATAAGTAAAACGCCTTATAATTTTAAGCTGACCTTGGGAGATTGAAACACTCCTGCATACCACATTTCCAACTTCCATATCTTGTATCCTTGCACCTGACGCGAACACACTGTGTGGTAACTGAAGCAATAATTAATTTAAACTCATCATAAACAGATAGTGAGAATTTTGTGATGAAGTAAAAAGCTCTTTAGGTCTTAGCATCGTTAATTTTTGCAGTTCCTCACAGAATTTTACATGAAACAATTTTTGTCACTGAAACATGTTTAAATAACTCTGAAACTGTAACAGGTTTTTTAAACTATACAAGATAATATTGATTGTAATTTTAATTTTACTAATTTTTACTAAAAAGATGTCGAATCTGGGCTATAGACTACTTTTCGTAATTTACAATAGTGTTTTTGTTTATAATGGTGTGCGAGGGGTGAATGAGTGTATATGAATCAGTGTAGTCATTGTTACTAAGGTCGACTGTTCCTTATAAAAAGCCATTTATTGTTAGCCCAAAAGCCAGGGCAACTGAGGGATCTAAATCTTTGCGTGGAATTCGAACCACGTAGTATTGGTCTGACTTTCAGCTCAATAACAAGCCAGATATTCAGTTCTCTTCACCAGACAATACCCAAACCTTGACTACTACCCAACATGGACATTCCAGGCTTCTCTAAGAGTGTTTACGTCGATGGCAACGTCGAAGAGGACCGAGTATATAACTTATCGCCTTCAATCTCCACAACATTGTGTCTCCAAGCAGCTGGACTACAGCACTGCGCCACTAGTGCCGATATTATACATGATTTAAAACTACCGAGTGTTCGTATGAAAACTGCCCTTAAAACATATAAATCTATTGCTAAATAGTTATACTCTCCTTTCGTAATTTTAGTCATAAATCATAAAATAATTGTGAGTAAAATATTTAGATAGAAGAATTTAATTCTGAGTCATCAAAAAATGCATTAAGATATAGTAATATTTTAACGAGTCGTCCAACAGTTTGTTTGCAGTGAAATATCAGGACTATCTGTTATATTAGAGTAGCTGTCGGCATTTAATTATGGAAATGAATGCAGACTGAGGGAGTTTAAAAAGTTGGAAGTAAAGGATCTGGAAATATACAGTTATGGCTTTGCAACTTTTTGACCATTAGTGACTTCGTAAAATGAATATTGCAGCAGGAGCTTTGTGTAACGAGATTCTAGGAATGAACTTGGCCCACTTTACATTCGTAATATTACATTACATTCTAGTAGTTAGGCTGTTGCTTAATTAGTTATTGTTTTAAGGTTTCGAATATGTAATTGAGATTTAATTACTGTATGTGTAACTGACTATAATTGTTCTTGATTGGTAAAATTGTTGGAGTATTCCAACGCTTAACATGTTTTAAGAAGCAAACAATGTCTCGACAGGCATAACTTAACCTTAATTTAAAAGTAATTCTTTTCATTTTTTCCTTGAACAATTTGACGATTTTATTGATAATTTACTATAATTCCAATTGAAGTTCAATATTCGAATGTCCAAAGTTCTCGAATGGCTCGATGATTGACGGATTATTAACAAAAAATTCAAACATTCAACATATAAAAAAAACTCGTATGGTTAAAAATGTATGGATGATTATTAATTATGATATTTTCAATTGTAGAGAAACAACGAAATTTCTAGAAATCATAATAACTTATAATGTATGCCTCATATAAAATATGTATGCAGTAAATTAAGCTCTGGCATTTTTATCAATAAAACCCTCTATGTAAATGTATCGATGCAATAAAAATTAAATATTGTTCATAAACATCACACATACGGTATTATATTTTGGGACAATAGTCATGAAATAAAAAAAATGTATGCTTACTCCAAACAAAATCCTTTAGAACAATGTGTAATATCGAGATTTTTTAAATTTATGAATACCTCACATTGGCTTCTATTTGCATGATTAAATATGCAACCTACTTAATGATAATAATCAACATATCAAGAAAAAAATATGCAGTTCCAAAAAACAAGAAACTGGTGCTTGCTTGGAATTCTATATTGTAATTCTTTCTTTGGACAGAAAGGATCAAACCTTATTGGAGTCAAAATATACAATAAAATTTCAGATGATATTAAACATATTACAAATGTTAAAAGAAAATTCATAAGAAATAAGCATTTATTAATTTTATAATAGTATAATAGACTTTATAATAGTCGATAGTTGCATAAAAAGTAATATTATGTTTATAACATATATTATAAAAATGTAAATTATGTTTATAACATATAGTATAATATTTATTATAAAAATATAAATTATGTTTATAACATATATTATAATATTTATTATAAAAATATAAATTATGTTTATAACATTCTTAACCACATTAATGAAAACGCTGAATAAAATATTTAATAAATTGCAATGAAGAAGAATACATTGTAATAGGAATCAATCAAAGATTAATATACCTAACTGCATTAACTCTTTGATTATATTGTAAAAGAGTGTAGTAATCATAAATTCTAGACCTATCTGCCACGCAAAACACTTGGTGCACAGAAAACATCTGAGGAACGAGATTCAATTTCCGAGATTGGCTCTTAAAGCCGTTTTCCTCACCACAACCCAACCTCGCGTGTTTTCCAAAGGATATTGCATTGTGAGAAATGTCCCCTGGTTTGCGTCTCTTAAAATATCGGAAGGTCGTGTATTTATTTTACTTTAGTGCTGTTTAAAATGCGAATAAGTTAGCTATACAGTTAAATAAAAATGTGTTCGTCAGAAAAAGTTTAATTACAATGGCAGTATGTGTATTTATAAAATATAATTCTCTGATTTACTCTTAATCAACGTACAGTTTATTACAGTATCTAGAGACTTTAGGAAAAGGACGGTAGAATTTTAATTCTCCTGGATATAAATATGTCTCCAAAGTTTCTTTCCTGCAAAAATAACATTAAAAAAAGATGACGTATTCTTTCAAAAGAAAGAATTAATACGACATATGAACTGACAGTAACAATTTTTATTTTTGTTTCTATCTCAAGTGGACTTTTTCCAGATCTCTGATTCTACATCTCTGAATATTGATGTCCAAACTGTAGAAAGGGATGAAACATGTTTATTTAGTAAGTAAAGTTTAAAAAAATTAAGAAAATATTTTTCAAAAGTATCCCTTGCTGAGAGTAGACTGGACGATCTGTATGATGGTAAGGGATTCAGATAACCCCTAATATATGGAGCTAGGATACATCAAAGTAAGTTTTTTAATTATTGTAATGTTGTTGACTCCGAAATTTTGGACAAAAAACACTTTTCTCGGGATCTTATTGACGTGTCTTAATGATTTGTTTTCGTTATCTTCAGGTAAAACAACGAATAACGATATCAATTAAAATAAAACATATTTTAGTAAATCATTTAAAAATTCATTGATAAAAAAATAATTTTCGTTACTATCCATACATATTTTTACATCAAGATAACGTAACAAATATTGTAATATAACTTCATTTTTTTAGGTTGATAAAAGGCAAGCAAATTGACATGGTAAATATTTATTCTTAAGGTGCCGATTGACAACGTTAAAATTAATAAAATTGACGATCCATAAAAAACAAAGTCCATAAAACTTTGACCGGTGATTATGGATTTTGGATGAATATGATGAATCTTGATGACAAGGTCGGTGTATTTTGAGAAAGAGGGTAAATGATGTATTTTAAGTTTCGAACTAAGTTTTGTTGATCATAATATCTAGGAAGGACCTTTTACTGTTTGTGACCGCAAAGTTAATGTATTATATGTATTATTTAGTTATGTATATTATTTATTTGTTTATTTCCATTGTGTTAATATGCTTTGAGGCTCATGTGGAGTCTCTACCAGTCGTAATCCAAAAGGAAGTTTTAAACAATCAATCAATTAATTGAGATAAAAATCTAAAATAAAATAAAAATTACTATTACTGATATAAAAAAAGTACATTTTTGAAAAAAATTACTTTTATAATGAATAACAAATGTTGTTTGGTTTCCTTTAACCATGTTTCCTTGGTGTTTGTTGATTTGTTTATTTATTTTTGTTTTGTTTGTTAGTTACTTTAAGATTACTCATATATTAAAGATATTTCATTATGATAAAATTAGTTGATCTCTCAAATAGCTATATGCTAGAGAGATTAAAAAAACACTGCAATGTAATATCAATTTAAGAAATAAATGATTTTGAATTCAATTGAAATTTAATTCGTGTCTGCTGTTTAAAAGCTCTACTGATAAAAGTTTTGGTTTTTATTTCACTGTGCAAAGCCAACAAAGTTAATTGTTTGGTAAAAATTTTGAACAATTAAAATTGGTATAGGATACAAATATGTTGTGATAAAATCAGTATCGGTTCTTACAGTTCCCCAATACTGGCGTGTTTGGGTGTTTCTGCGATATTTTCAAGAGTTGACGTATCCGTAAAACCTAAAAGATTGTAAAAGTTTCTTATAAAAAATACCTGAAAATACGGACGCGTTTTTACCGTTATGCCGCACAAAATGTCCTACTAGTTGTGGTTGATAATCAATACTACTGTATGTGTATGGGTGGGTAGGACAATACTTGAATCAAATCAAATATTTTTTTGTCGATTAACAATGTAACATTGCATGACAACAGTCAAAAATAATATAATGTTTCAATAATTACAAACAGTCATATAATCTACAATTTTTCCTTATCAGCTAGGAAGGCACTTGTAGAGTAGTACTCCTTAGTTAACAGAAAGAGCTTTAACATTTTTCTAAACATTTTTAGTGAGGACTGAGCCCTAAGATGTGATGGAAGGTTATTAAATATTTTTACCGCAGATGCTGAAATTTGTTTTTCAAAAAGTGTAGTACGGTGTTTTGGAGTTGGTATTTTTTTTTAAATTTCTCAATGTATTGAATTTATTCATAATAAATATATTCTCAATATATTTATACGTATAAAAACTACGTCAACTATTTACGCTCTTCAAAACAAAATTCGGCTACTTATACGAAGAGATTCTGACAATCAATCTTTTACATAATATTTTTTCAATAAATCGCGACACTTGGCATTCAAAAAGAAAAAAACCTATTTGGAAAGAAAACTCCTCCATTTATTTTTCATACCGTTCTTCAGTTTACTCTACGTTTCGTAAGCCAGTAGAGTTAATGCTGAGACGAAAAATAATTAGGTCTCTTGCTAGCCTAGTGGTTGGCTACTTTTGCTTCACATGCAGAGTGTCATGGGTTCAAAACCCGGGAGGTCCATTAAAAATTTGATGGGTTTAGGCACAGAATATATCTGTCTATATTCTGTGGTTTAGGCCACTGTCCTATAAAAACGTTTGAAGAATGAGTTAAAAATGCCTCTGGTGTAAATAGAAAAAAAAGAAAATAACTGAAAATCAAAACTTGAAGAAACAGACGAAAAACTGAACAGAATTTCAAGGTAAAAATCGGAAACTAGGAAAATAAAAAAAGTATGAGACAAAGGTATTATATATTAAAAATAAAAAATATTTGGTAATTTGGCCAAGACATTAAAATTTATGGATGACATGTTGAACAATTGCGTCATTTGATCATTACATTGGGAAATGTACATCAGGGAAAGAGGAAGACGTGTTAGATCAATCCTAATTCTCGGTTAATGCTGAGTTAATGTTTCTATTAATATGATAACTTGGATAAAATTTTC
Source organism: Stictocephala bisonia (assembly GCA_035578905.1). Taxonomy (NCBI): domain Eukaryota; kingdom Metazoa; phylum Arthropoda; class Insecta; order Hemiptera; family Membracidae; genus Stictocephala; species Stictocephala bisonia. The sequence goes on along the minus strand of JAQJVL010000148.1, from coordinate 1,616,009 downwards.
TATTAATATGAAATATGAAGAATGAAATATATTTTGTTTTTGATATGCGAAGTAAATATTTATATTTACTTTCCACTAAATCACTAAATATACGTTTGGTTATTTTTTACTGTGAGTAGAGATGTATACATAACAAATATTGTAAAATAAAAGATAATCCTAATAAAACTCAAGAACTATAGATAAAGATAAAGAATAATAGTTACTTCTGCGGTGACATACTTGTACTCGGACATTTCGTGGCCCGGAAATCACGACATTGTCAACCTTTTTGCTATGAGGAAAGAACATTCACGTTTAGTGGATCTGTCATCAAATGGATCTCAAAAATTTGTCAAAAATACAATCTTTTTGATAAGAAATATTTTTAAGTAAAGAAGATAATCTACTATAATTATTTTGGATCTATATGTATATACACGTTTTAGTGTAAACTTTCAAAATTGAAAGATAATGGTATTAAGAATTATCGCTTTTGGATTATCCCCTATTATAAAACTTATTGATAAGCAATGTAGTTTTTCGTTGTTATATTTTCTTCAGAGTTAATCGCAGTATTGAATGTCCATTCCTTTATAGCAGTATTGGTACATAACTTTGTGAATTGATGATTTGTTGATAAATTATAATATATACATCGTTCTGAAAGTTCTTAAAAGTTACTGATGTATCCACTTTTCTATTGTTCGCATTATTATTTTTTTTTCATTACAAATCAATATTTTTTTGAAATTCAAAGTAGATTTTCAGGTAAATTTTATTTTGTTTCAAATCATGTAAAACCTCTAATTATCCAACAAATTGTTAAGTCTATTCTTAGAGGGTTATAATCCAATATGGCGACCACCTTTGCAGACTCTCCAAGGCTAATGAAAATGTTGCAAGTAATGCTTCTGTAATTATGTTTGTATTAACTTTTCCGGTGCAATCGAAACAATATTTAGTAAATAATATCTTTTAATAAACTATTATTATAAATTAACTAAGTCTAAAGAACTTTTTTTCAAACTCAGTAAACGTTATCTGTTTTTTTAGAGTGACAATCATTAAATTTACATATTTGATCTTTACACTTCAAATATGCATTACGAAAGGGTTTTTTTCAGTACAGTATCCAAATTGCTGTTTGTATGTTGACCTTATGTTGCTGTTGTACAGTAAACATTCGATTGCTGTTTACACATCTACATAACTTTATAAGTGATATGGTATAGCAACGGTACACATTTGCGAGGTTTTTTATTTTTATTTCCATTTATTGCAGTTAAAATAATAAACATTATATTGCAAAAGTCGTCAAATATAGTAAAACGTACCTCAATAAATTTATATTAATCACGACCCAAGTTTTTACTAACACATGTCTCTAAGAGCTATTTGCCAAAATTCAACATCTCCACTCATGAAATCAAATAATAAAAAGCATACGTTACGTACATAAATGTTAATGTTAATATTATTTTATGAACTTTGATCTTCTTGTATGCATAATCATTAACTTGCAAATCGATTTCAAAAGAAAATATCAAATAGTTTCGTTGGCCTATCACTAACCTTAAATACCGTCACCAAAATAATTATGTTTAATACGTTATTGGATAAAGTAAGAAAGAAGGTACCGTAATAAATGTACAAGATATTGCCTACAGTAAACCATGACTTAAGATTTGATTACTTTAAATCATTCACTAACTATTATTTATAGCACTCATGTTGCCAGATGATGGAAGATTAATGCGTTAACTTGACTTGAAGTTAAACCATGACTTAAGATTTATTTACTGTAAGTCCTTCACTAACTGTGTGATTGTGACGTCACGTCTTTACTTACTATAAGTCCTTCACCAACTCTAATATGACCTCATCTTGGAAGTTGAAGGAAGATTGATACGTTAGATAGATAACTAATGACTTATTTACATAAAGTAGTTCACCAAGTCCAATATGACTCATGTTGCCATTTGAAGGAAGACTGATGCGTTAACTTGACTTAAAGTTAAACCTTGACGTAAGATTTATTTACCTCAAGTCCTTCACTAACTGTGAGATAGTGACCTTATGTTGCCATTTGAAGGAAGACTGATGCTTTAACTAGACTTAAAGTTAAACCTTGACGTAAGATTTATTTACCTCAAGTCCTTCACTAACTGTGAGATAGTGACCTTATGTTGCCATTTGAAGGAAGACTGATGCGTTAACTTGACTTAAAGTTAAACCTTGACGTAAGATTTATTTACCTCAAGTCCTTCACTAACTGTGAGATAGTGACCTTATGTTGCCATTTGAAGGAAGACTGATGCTTTAACTAGACTTAAAGTTAAACCTTGACGTAAGATTTATTTACCTCAAGTCCTTCACTAACTGTGAGATAGTGACCTTATGTTGCCATTTGAAGGAAGACTGATGCTTTAACTAGACTTAAAGTTAAACCTTGACGTAAGATTTATTTACCTCAAGTCCTTCACGAACTTTGAGATAGTGACCTTATGTTGCCATTTGAAGTAAGACTGATGTATTAACTAGACTTAAAGTTAAACCTTGACGTAAGATTTATTTACCTCAAGTCCTTCACTAACTGTGAGATAGTGACCTTATGTTGCCATTTGAAGGAAGACTGATGCTTTAACTAGACTTAAAGTTAAACCTTGACGTAAGATTTATTTACCTCAAGTCCTTCACTAGCTATGAGATAGTGACCTTATGTTGCCATTTGAAGGCAGATTGATGTATTAACTAGACTTAAAGTTAAACCTTGACGTAATATTTATTTATATTAAGTCCTTCACTAACTCTATATGACCTCAAGTTGCCAGTTGAAGGAAAATTGATGCGTTAAAGGAAGGCTCGAACTATGGCGTCTGTTTTTGGAGTTAAAACTGCGTATTAATGCGTTAACTTGACTTAACATTTATTTACTTAAAGTCCTTCATTAACTCTAATATGACCTCATGTAGCAAGTTGAAGGAAAATTTATGCGTTAACGGAAATGCATGGGTTATGGTGTCTGTTTTCGGGGCTCAAACTTCATAAATGAAAAATAGCGTTGAAGTGACATTATTCTGCGTTAAGTTTTCACCATCGCTCTTGGAACACATTTGTTTTCAGAACAGCTTTTCCTTCCTCCATATTTACTGAGAGACTGCTTTTAATAAATTACAACTCATAAAAAGATATTAATAAAAGAAATGTTCTCAGAATAGAAGATAATATAATAACCTAACTTTAAAGTTAGAAAATGAAGTAATTATGTTTAAGTTATTTATTAGCAGGAATGTAAAATATACTTATGAAACGCATTTATTACGTTGTACTAAGTTACGGGACTTTTATAATTTTAACTTTTACGTAAAATTAAACTTTATCAACTTGAAATTTCATTTCATAAAAATTACTTACTTTACGACAAAGTAGCATAGATAAAAGATTAATTAAAACAATAAACTATATTTATGATTATAATATTATACTGTATAAGTGGACTCTTCTTGAGTTTTTTCCCATTCATTTTGTATTTAAAAATTTTGTGTTAGTTTTCACACAAGTAAAGTTATTATTATCATCACTACAAAATTTTTACTTTATTTGATTAATAAAAACAAGTTTTTAAATATATTGGACACAGATTTACATAAAAAAATCTTGAGGATGAGAAGAAATATAAATTTTTAAAAATATTGACTGAAAAATTTAAATTTTCAATGTATTACATATCGGCTATTAAGCTTATTTAAATTGTTCACGTTAATATGTAATAACAGTGACACGTCTAGTTGAAAGTGTTCATAGAATGCCAACAAGGAAATGACGTTTATCAGAAAATTGAAATAAGGAACTTCATTCTGTAACGTTACCACACTTCAGTTGCCCCACATTCGTTATCAGCAGAAATCAGAACGAGTTGTGTCACTTTTGGTGAAACGTTGTCAAATAAATTGACTTGAAATTAAATTTTTTTTCAATTTGTTTGCTATGTCAAAATATTGTAAGCAAGAATCGTTAAATCTAGGAGTTTTATTTATAATGAATCTACTGTAACACGTTGTTTGGAACTGTAATATAGTACATTGAATAATCTGTTATAAGTTTATATTACGATAGTTTCGAGAATATTTCGTAGGTTTTCCTACGATAATATTAAATAAACAATAAATATTAAAGTTATTGGCTACTGAATAGTTCTTAGGCTGGTTTTATGTAATGCGTTGGGCTTTGTGTGACAGACTTGAAGTGTAACTCACTCTTGAATATATAATGTTTTATGTATTTCTTAAACGAGTTATTTGAGTTTCTACGTGTTTTTTGTACCAGTGCCTCATTATTGTAAAATCTATCTCATAATTCGTTACTTTGACAAAAGCATCGCATCCTTAAACAAAGAAAAAATTTCTTTGACATACTTACACCCAATCAGAATTATCAACTTAGACTCGCCACAGGTAAACTCCATAAATGAAGTCTTTCAATAGTATAAAATTATAGCGTATAAAATTAAAAGGTGTGATCAAACTTGAAGTTGTAAATTAGTGCGTTTCTTTTGTAAAGTTTGAGTAGATAATAACCCTTAGTAAAGAGTTAGTAAAGATAACCCTTTATAATTAGGGTAAATCAAGCAGAATGAGTCAAGTTGTCTTTACTGTTTTGAATATTTTATTTATATAATTATATTCATTTTAATAATGTGTAACTTGTTATAACCTGTATATTTGTTGACCTTTTTTAAAATTATAAATATATTGGCAGAATATATCAGTAATCTTAATAAGCCAATATAAAAACCCAAAACTATGTACTCATTAACTCATCACGACATCTCCGGAAACAGATTTTGATGAAATTTGGAGGAATGTTAGCTATGTTACAATCATGGATAGTTTATCTATTCTCTAAGAGAGCTTTTCTCGTAATTCCATTTCTATGGACTAGAAAGAGCCCCTTAACGTTTCCTTTTTTTCCATATGAGTAACACTGGCATTCATTTGTTTCAAACAGCTGATTCAAAAAACATAAAATTACACAGTCTTGGCTAATTTGGTTTTAATTTGTTTAAGGTAATTTCTTCTAATTCTGAAGGGTGAAGTCTACTTTGTATCCCCATAAAGTAGACTTAGAGGGTCTTATAGACTATAAAACTTTGTTATCCAGGACATTGGCAGTGGGATGATCATTTATCACTAAACAGTGGAGGTTTAGAGAGAACCATGGAGGGAGGGATACAACATTGACCCTATTCTTAGTTCCGTCAGACAGAGTCACCTTCATAGTTCTCCTCTTCATATTTGGGCGAGGCGCCTGAGTGCTGTTGACCTGGACGATTCTAAAAGTTCCGGTACTGGCTTGCTTATGGGAGCAAGAGGAGTCGGCAATGGAAGCGGTGGAAAACGTACTTGGTACGATAGTGCCGTCAACAGCATCGTGGGGACAAACTTGGAGAGTAAATAATGGGGGTATCTAGGAAACCCTTATGTACTGGCTAAATGGCACATTAATTGGGGCGTTATAGAAGACGATGGTCTAGTATCACAATCGGCACTCCTGCTGGGAAAGGTATCTGAAGGGCCGGCAGGTGGAGGAGGACCCATAAACGGTATATCAACGAGAGTTGAGGAAGAAGTTTGAACATTTGATGTTTGGTAATTGGTGGGAGGGGCCATCCGGGAGAGAGTCCTTCAGCTTAGTCCTCACTTGCAAACTGTTTCTTGTTTCTTCTTAATGTTTGTAAACAGTTTGAAAACTGGAGAAACATAAATGTTTGTCATTCATTTGTGTCCACACTAGCTGAACTGGGTTTCCCGAGATATGGACTGAAGAAGTTCTTGGTTTGTATCCGAACCTAACAGAATCATCTCACTTTCTTGGGCGAACCGCCTCTTTTATCTCACACAATGCTTTGTGTTCACATCGAAATAGTATTTTCAAAACGTTTATCTATTTATTATATATCCATGTCATCGGTGCTCACGTCTTAAAGTAGCGCAATTTCCTTTAGGGCGTCACCTTTTTTTTATCCTTGTTCTTGTAACCTGGAGAAGTTATCGCCTACAAAACTCCACGGGAATGAAACTCTTTAATTAAATTAGAAATCTGTTCCTAGTTGCACGCAGTAGCACACATCTTGAACGGTTACGACCGGTATTGCACACTTGCAAGTCGCCTGAAAGCACCGCTGACGCCCGATGACGGAAACATATTTGCATTTTTTTCCATTTGGTTTTTAAAACAGAAAACACTGTTTTCGGTTCCAGAAATACGCTTAAATGGTCCCAGAAACATAACAAAAACACTGGAAACAGTTTGCAAACACTGTTTCCGGAAACATATTTTTAAGTGGGGACTAGACTTTACTTCAGATCCACTCAACCATGGATCAGTATCCAAAGCCTCGAATTATTCTCTTGGACAGTTATGGCAGGGACTTCTTCCAGATCATAGAGGTCCAATAACAGATATTAATCGGAGTCAACATCCAGAAATAGCACATCATCTAATGGGCTGCTCGACCACACTCTTCCTGGACTAATACATACTGCAAGAGAGTCCTTAATTCAGGGCCACTCCAGCACGGATCAGTATCGAAAGCCTCGATATTATTCTCTTGGATAGTTTTTCCAGGGACCTCTTCCAGATCAGAGGTCCAATAACAGATATAAATCGGGGCCAACATGTAGAGATAGCACATCATCTAATGGGCTGCTCGACCACTCTCTTCCTGGACTAATACTTATCCCATGATAGGCCACAACGTCGGACAATTATTCTTCATCCACTTCCTTAGATTCCCCCCTTTCTGCGTGAAGTACCAGATGAGGGGATGATCATTCTACCACTCAGGAGATGAGCATTGGTCTCCTTCTACCACACTTGCGTTTAGATTATGTCTTGAGATTAACCTCCTCCTGCTAGCGGTCAACTTGTCACTTCGTCGAGTCTTGCTCACTGTTAAATTCGTCCCCGGATAGAACTATCTGCTCTACGTAATGGCACAGTTCATTTTCCAAATCACGAGAAGCAACAATAAGACATCGTTTTCATAAAATGTCTAAAAGTGAAAATAGAGTGCAAAAAGTTATTGATCGTACTATATTTTGATTTTGGTTGTATTAGATTAGTTGCGTTTAATCAATTAAAAAAGATTTAAATTTTTAGATTTTTTGTACTTTATAACATTTGAAATTATCAACATAAACACTCCGAGGAAACACTAGTTCTCTTAAATGTGAAATCATAATAATTTAAAGGGAAGATGGAGGGTGAGTTCGTTTGGAAGAGACAATTACTTAATGTGTTACTTGAAAGTTTGCTTCGAAAATTTGAAACTGTCAACATAAACAGTCCGAGGAAACACTAGTTGTTCTCTTAAATGTGAAATTATAATAATTTAAAGGGAGGATGGAGGGTGAGTTCGTTTGGAAGAGACAATTACTTAATGTGTTACTTGAAAGTTTGCTTCGAAACTTAGTTAAAGGCAGAATCCGTGTTTTGTACTATTTTAATGGTATTGTTCGGTACAAGTTTATTTATTTGTTTAAAATACGCTTACTTAAATGTCCTATACTAAAAGTAATGAGTGAATATACAAAAGAAAGTTAATGAGAGTTTTTAAATTAGTAATTTTTTATACTGAAGAAAATCCTACAAATTGAAAACAATGTCTTTAGTGTTATTACTGCTATTTTATTTTAACGGCTCCTATACCCCTAAGAAAAAAAACAAGAAACATTAAGTTAAATATAAGAAACACATTCTCAAAAGAATAATTCTGGATCTTTTCCGTTAATCCACTACCATAACCATAACTTAGGAACATAACATAACCTAACAAAAACTTACATAGCATAACTAAATCTAACCAAGCGTAACATAATCTCACCAAACCTAACATAACCTAAACAAACCTAACCAAAGTAGTGGTAGTGAATTAACGGAATAGGTCCAGAATTCTAAATTAATAATAATACAAACAAAATACTATGAAATACAAGGAGATAAAAAGACCGGTTGTAATAAAAATAACCAACATGTTCCTTCTATTCACTTTTATGAAAAATCGCCAAACTTTTAAAGAAGCAATATTTCTTCACCATTTAACAACGAGTTGCAAAAGTCAAAAAGTTACGATGAATATCTCTTTGGTTCCATAAAGTTTTATTTAATCAATAAGATTGTAAAGCGTTTACTTATTATCTTCTTACTTATAATAGTTGTTTAATATGAATATTAGTGATCAATATGAATAATAATTGGTTTAGTTTAATAAAAGAGATAATTTTAGATTACATTCTTGTAATATGTAATGGAAATTATTTCCTTATCTATTATATTGACCGAGTAATTGAATACCATCCTTTCAATATTTAGTAGGAATGAAGAGTACATACATATTGTACGTCTAATAGATATTGGAAGAGGTTATCCATCCCCTTGTATAAAATATTATATTCAAATCTACCGTAAGTATGCTGTAGAAACATTCTTTATCATTTTAATACTAAATTTGTAAGTTTAAGGCATGTAAGTTTATGGTTTCATTTTTGAGCATGATTTTAATTTCAATGTACATTAAATTTATGTTCGAGAACGGTAATCAACCATTATAGTTTAATGGAAATCACTTATCAAGAGATAACGTGCGTTTTCAGAACCGCACTTATCAGTGAAAACCGATCTCTTTGTAGTTTCATTTTTTACCAAATCTTTCAATTTCAAAATCGTAAATCAACTACCTCATATACCATTTACATTGCAGCGATAATTAATATATTTATCTTAAATGCTAATTAATAGACTTTTTTCTTAGCGAGCATAAACATAGTCTAATGTCTGTAAATACATTTGATCAAATGTTTGTTGAAGCAATTACGATACTTTCATTTTAAGCAATTACAATCAATAAAAAATAAATGTATAACTAATTTCACAAGTTAGGACTACTTATATAATAAATTGAAGTTAGTAAATCAGATAATCTTCTAACAAATTACAACACTTAGTTCAATAACTAATAACAATATATACCCTGAATGAACTACAAAATATTAAAAGTAACGTTAATTCAGCCCTAAGACTTGGTAAATATTATTTGTCACCGATATGCAGAAAAGTCTTTTTGCAAGGAATTTCCTACTTACTGTTTACGCTGAATTTTATGGAGGCTATTCGAAAACTGGTGGAGGAGACATTGATTGATCATTGAATCCTCTTTAAGCTGCCATGCCCTGATAAATAATATAATATTATATATATATATATATATAACATATATACTAATATAGTGTTTCTAACAGTATATTACCAACAATTAAAATTTTGTTGCTAATTAGTAACATATTTGTAAATAGTTAAATTCAAAAATTTGTATCAGAATTTACACCTTTGAAGTGTAATTTTATTAGTAATAAGATTGTTATTTATAATAATTTTAAAATGTGGTCTTCAAAAGGGCCTTTTTTATTTTGTGTGGTAGCTGCCATAGCTGGGAGATTACAAATTTGTGACGGTCCAGCTACCAGGTTTGTTGCTCGTTTGAACTACTCAGGGGATACGTACAGCTTTGAAGGTTTGCTGTGGACGCGAATAACTTCATCTTCCAAGATAACCCACCTCTACGTACTGCTTTCCAGTTGAGCAGATCAAATTTCTCGCTCAATACTAGCTGGGCCTAACGTGGAACAGTTTTGATGGACGAAATAAGTTCCTTATTAACGATCCGTCAATACCTGTAGGTGGGATGAACCTCGTTCGTAGTGAATGGACATTGTTGAATCGATTCCGAACTGGAGTGGGAATATGTAAATACAAATGGGGATTGACAGTAGATCTGTCATGTGATTGTGGAGAGTTTATCTAAACAATGGATCACATAGTTTCAGAGTGTCCCTTACGCTATTTTACGGAGGGATTAGCTAGCATAAATAGAATCAGTGAGGCAGGTCTTTAATGACTTGACGGATTGGATTTAGCTCTGTAACAGGAGATTAATTTACATTTTTATTTCTATTAATATTTAGTGACTTGGAGTTTTTTCAAGTTAAACACAGCTTTTATCTAATATTAAAAAAAAAAAAAAAAAAAATAAATAAAAAATGGTAGCTAACAAAAAACCATACGATATATATATATATATATATATATATATATATATAGTATACATATAATGAAATAAAATTTCCTTTGCTGTCTATTGTATGGGGGGGGAGATACAAATATATATATATATATATATATATATATATATATATATATATATATACATTTGCACGATCAAACAAGCGCACTGTAGCTCAATGCTCGCAGCTTTAACTATTTTTTCCAATCTTTATTTTAAAGCTCTAATTTGTAAACATAATTCTGGTAAGAAAATAGGCCAAGTAGGAATAAATTATGAATTAATACCTTAAGGAAGTTGCTCAGGGTTTCTTCCTCGATAACATTTAATTCTCATGAAAACAAACATTTAAATGTCTATGATTAAGTTAAGTGGAAAATAAAAATAAAAATCTATATATAGGGTAATTCCGGGTTAGATGGACCACCGGGATAGTCGGACCAGTGGCACAGTTCAGAAACTAGCCGCCAGAGGCATCTGGCGTCAGTGCTACAGTGTCATGGCGGCTACAAGCAGTTCGCTGTAGTGTTTTTGTAAAGTTTAGCTAGTTATTTTATGAGTTTTGGAGAAAAAACTAAATCAGGTGAGTCAAAAGTTTTTTCATGGTTTTATGTATAGGCTTATAACATCACAATTTAAGTATTTAACTCGTTTCCAGTGTTGAATTAAAGTAGTAAAACGCTTAGAGAATATAACTATAGATGTGTAATGGCGATACACGCTGCGGGAGGCTCATACCATGCTGGTCAATATAACTATAGATGTGTAATGGCGATACACGCTGCGGGAGGCTCATACCATGCTGGTCAATATAACTATAGATGTGTAATGGCGATACACGCTGCGGGAGGCTCATACCATGCTGGTCAATATAACTATAGATGTGTAATGGCGATACACGCTGCGGGAGGCTCATACTGTGCTGGTCAATATAACTATAGATGTGTAATGGCGATACACGCTGCGGGAGGCTCATACCATGCTGGTCAATATAACTATAGATGTGTAATGGCGATACACGCTGCGGGAAGCTCATACCGTGCTGGTCAATATAACTATAGATGTGTAATGGTGATACACGCTGCGGGAGGCTCATACCGTGCTGGTCAATATAACTATAGATGTGTAATGGTGATACACGCTGCGGGAGGCTCATACCGTGCTGGTCAATATAACTATAGATGTGTAATGGTGATACACGCTGCGGGAGGCTCATACTGTGCTGGTCAATATAACTATAGATATGTAATGGCGATACACGCTGCGGGAGGCTCATACTGTGCTGGTCAATATAACTATAGATGTGTAATGGTGATACACGCTGCGGGAGGCTCATACCGTGCTGGTCAATATAACTATAGATGTGTAATGGCGATACACGCTGCGGGAAGCTCATACTGTGCTGGTCAATATAACTATAGATGTGTAATGGCGATACACGCTGCGGGAAGCTCATACCGTGCTGGTCAATATAACTATAGATGTGTAATGGTGATACACGCTGCGGGAGGCTCATACCGTGCTGGTCAATATAACTATAGATGTGTAATGGTGATACACGCTGCGGGAGGCTCATACTGTGCTGGTCAATATAACTATAGATATGTAATGGCGATACACGCTGCGGGAGGCTCATACTGTGCTGGTCAATATAACTATAGATGTGTAATGGTGATACACGCTGCGGGAGGCTCATACCGTGCTGGTCAATATAACTATAGATGTGTAATGGTGATACACGCTGCGGGAGGCTCATACCGTGCTGGTCAATATAACTATAGATGTGTAATGGTGATACACGCTGCGGGAGGCTCATACCGTGTTGGTCAATATAACTATAGATGTGTAATGGCGATACACGCTGCGGGAGGCTCATACTGTGCTGGTCCATATAACTATAGATGTGTAATGGCGATACACGCTGCGGGAGGCTCATACTGTGCTGGTCAATATAACTATAGATGTGTAATGGTGATACACGCTGCGGGAGGCTCATACTGTGCTGGTCAATATAACTATAGATGTGTAATGGCGATACACGCTGCGGGAAGCTCATACTGTGCTGGTCAATATAACTATAGATGTGTAATGGCGATACACGCTGCGGGAGGCTCATACTGTGCTGGTCAATATAACTATAGATGTGTAATGGCGATACACGCTGCGGGAGGCTCATACTGTGCTGGTCAATATAACTGTAGATGTGTAATGGCGATACACGCTGCGGGAAGCTCATACTGTGCTGGTCAATATAACTATAGATGTGTAATGGCGATACACGCTGCGGGAGGCTCATACTGTGCTGGTCAATATAACTATAGATGTGTAATGGCGATACACGCTGCGGGAGGCTCATACTGTGCTGGTCAATATAACTATAGATGTGTAATGGCGATACACGCTGCGGGAGGCTCATATTGTGCTGGTCAATATAACTATAGATGTGTAATGGCGATACACGCTGCGGGAGGCTCATACCGTGCTGGTCCATCTATCCCGGACAAACGGGATAGATGGACTATTTCTTTTTGGGATAGTTGGACCAATTTTTCAAAAACATTGTTTAGATAAAATTGGTTTTATTTCGGATATTTTTACTTTCAGAAAATGCCTACCCAGTACAAAAGAAAGCTTGGATCTACAAGAGGCTCATGGTGTGAGAATGACTTGAAAAAAGCTATAGATGCTGTAAAGAAAAAATGTCTCGGTATTAATGAAGCTGCAAGATGCTACAATATCCCCAAGACTACCCTAAAAAGAAAAATTAAAAAAGACGTATTGGGTAAAGGCTCTCTAGGGCGCAATTCCGTACTCGGGCCAGAAAATGAGCAGAAAATAGCAAATCACATAAAAAAACTGCAAGCTAGTGGGTTCACACCTTGCAGAGATACGGTGAGGGCAATGGCGTTTAAACTAGCTAATCAGCTTGGCCTACAACACACATTCAATTGCGAAAATGAAATGGCAGGATATGATTGGCTTAAGTCTTTTATGAGGCGAAATCCAAATCTTTCGATAAGAAAGTCTGAAGGAATATCCAAAAACAGGGCACTCGGTATGAATAAATCTGTTGTCAAAGAATATTTTGATTTACTGGAGGAAACTATTATTAACAATGATTTAATTAATAAGCCAGGTCATATTTTTAATATGGATGAGAGTGGATTACAACTAAACAACAAACCAGGACAAGTTATAGCTGTGAAAGGATCAAAATGTGTCGGTACTATTACTTCTGGAGAAAAAGGAGAGACAATTTCCGTCGTCAGCTGTTTCAACGGTGAAGGTTACTACATTCCCCCCTATTGCATATTTAAAGGGAAAAACAAAAAAGAGGAGTTCAGTGATGGAATGCCTCCAGGATCTGCTATTGTAATGAATCAAAAGTCTGCTTATATGAACTCCGATATATTTTATGACTGGCTTAAAACCCAATTCTTGCCAAGAAAACCACCTGGAAAAGTGCTTTTAATTCTCGATGGCCATTCATCTCATTGTGGTAATGTGGAGATGCTCGAGTTTGCCAAGGACAACGACATAGTTCTACTCGGTCTGCCAAGTCACACCACACATTTTTTGCAACCTCTTGATAGGACATTTTTTAAATCACTGAAGTCTTACTACAATGTTGAGTGTAATAAATTTATCAAAAATAACCCTTCACGGCAAATCAATAGACTTCAGTTTGGAAAGCTTTTGGGCTCTGCATGGTCCAAATCAGCTACTGTTGAAAATGCCCTATCAGGCTTCAGAAGCTGTGGTGTAATTCCACTGAATATGTCTGCCATACCCGACTATGCGTTCTTAGCTCCCGACCAAGACTCTACTGCAAGTCTACATGAAACTGTTGGAGTAAGTCAAATCAGAAACTCCTCTACTGACGAAGAACGCAACAGTACTAATAACCCTAATAATGATATTGATGACAACATTGCTATACCCAGCACTTCGAAAGACATAGGTATAACTCAATTTCCTCAGCCTGAAATAGATCAGACTACCAGTCTTACACCTTCAAAAATATTGTCTGAGTTGACACCAATCCCAATTTTGAAGAAAAAAATAACGGCTCGTGGTAAGGCTGCAAGAGTTGCAAAAATTCTGAACTCACCGGATTCAATTGAAAATATTGTACAAATCAAGGAAAAGAAAGAAAATCTATTTAAAGGAAAAGAAGAAAGAAAAAGGCTCCGAGATCTTAAGAGATCGATAATCGTTTCCAAAAATGAAGTAGATAGGCCTAGATCTAAAATAAGGAAAAAGTCATCTTACGTAAAATGCCTCCTGAAAAACCCCTTGCCTTTGTCTCCATTTTGTAAGGACAGTGATGATGAAGGAATCCTTACGTTAAATGAAAATGAATGTGTAGGATGCCTCGAAGACTACGACCAAACCACTAAGACAGAAGATTGGGTAAAATGTGTCAAATGCTCACGTTGGATGCACGAAAACTGTACAAAATATGGTGAAATTTGCGATAACTGTGGTAAACGAGAACTAAAAAATAAGCGTTTGAAAACAATTATTAAGAAAGAAAACAAGTAAAATAAGCCTATATTATCTTAGATGTTAAAGATAACATGTAGTAGGTCTACATATTTTTGTTTATTTTGTGACACATTCTTATAAAAAAGGTTGTAATTTAACCATTGATGTATTCCTACTATAATATAGTTTTTTGTATACGTATTGCAATACACTGTTTTATTGAAATGTTTGCTTTTTTATCATAGTACCCTAAATATACTGGTCCAACTATCCCCTATAGTGTGGTCCATCTAACCCGGAGGGTATGGTATAGATGGAGCAGGTGCCTTTTTTAAAAAAAGTGTTTTAATTTAATATATGATAGATATAAATGCATTCTCTCCATGAGTAAACAATATTTAACACAACAAAATATCACAGTTTTCGTTTCATGGGAATCGGAGCAATAATCACTGAATAATGCAAAAACAAAAAAAGATGGTCCATCTAACCCGGAATTACCCTAATTTAAACGAAAAAAAGACTAATTATATTTATTTTTAAGTAATGAGATGGGAAACAATGAGTTATCTAAAACGCAATTATTCAAATACATTCACTTGGTATATTATACTATTACTTTAATACGTAAACTAAAAATATCACCCAAAATTCGCAATAGATACAAAGTACGTTTTATTGTTCTGTTTTATACGTATATTGCACGGATGATTTGTGCAATACAACACTTACTTACTAAGTAAAACAATTTCTCGTCTCGAACTAATTTAGTATATAAATATTGTGCATTATTTTCCATGTCAACTATTCTATACAGCCCCTAAGTATTATGCCCTATTAGTTTCAATGCATTCTGAGCATACCAAACACCGTCATCCAGTTTCCAAACAATTTGTACAAAAAAAGTTAGCATAATTGAAATCAATTATAGATTCTGTAGCTGGACATTCTATTTTATTTAGTTTTTTCTGTCCACAAAAATAACACTTAAGATTAAGCCGAAAAGCAACCACTGATTCTGAGAATTCTTTAGATTGATCTTCTTGTTCTCAGTTGGAACGTTCACAGTGACAAGATCCCACCTGCCCAACACAGATAAGTACTGTAGTGATTGCCTACATACCTACTCTTCCTCGCACGTACTATTGTGTTGGACTACCCAGTGATTCATAAACTTACTGTCGTGATAAGAATAAACATAATGCTGCGATGGCCCACCTACTCTGCCTTCCTCATCCATACTGAGGTGATGGTATATCCATCTATCCATTACATGCGATCAGGTGATTGCCTACATACCCACTCTTCCTCGCACGTACTATTGTGTTGGACTACCCAGTGATTCATAAACTTATTGTCGTGATAAGAATAAACATAATGTCGTGATGGCCCACCTTCTTTCCCTTCATCATCCATACTGAGGTGATGGTATATCCATCTATCCATTACATGCGATCAGGTGATTGCCTACATACCCACTCTTCCTCGTACGTACTATGGTGATGGACTACCCAGTGATTCATAAACTTACTGTCGTGATAAGAATAAACATAATGCTGCGATGGCCCACCTACTCTGCCTTCCTCATCCATACTGAGGTGATGGTATATCCATCTATCCATTACATGCGATCAGGTGATTGCCTACATACCCACTCTTCCTCGCACGTACTATGGTGATGGACTACCCATTGATTCATAAACTTATTGTCGTGATAAGAATAAACATAATGTCGTGATGGCCCACCTTCTTTCCCTTCATAATCCATACTGAGGTGATGGTATATCCATCTATCCAATACATGCGATCAGGTGATTGCCTACATACCCACTCTTCCTCGTACGTACTATGGTGATGGACTGGACTAGGACTACCCATTGATTCATAAACTTATTGTCGTGATAAGAATAAACATAATGTCGCGATGGCCCACCTTTTTTCCCTTCCTCATCCATACTGAGGTGATGGTGGTGTCGCGAAAAGAGCGCACAGCGAAGAAAGTGCACAGTTGACCCTTTTGGAGTTACAAAAGGAATCCAGCCCCCTAACTTCTTAGAAACAAGGAATGTTACGCAAGCAGAGAATAAAAAATGTATATTGGTTGTGGTTATGCCTGTAGATATTTCAACAATTACTAATTGTTGAATTAATTTTGGTTTCTGATTCCCATCACACTTTATCCAGGCTTTGGACTAGCTAAATGATGATATACTTAAAAGATTTTCATCATTTAGGCGTGTTTAAAATCAGCTTGAGTAAAGCTTCGTAAATGTTAAAAATTAAAATATATTTACAGCCTTATCAGTATAATTCAAAATCGAAGTAGCTTTGTCAATGTAACTTTCTAAATATATTTACAGTTTTACAGATACTTAGGCTTATTGTAAATCAGCATGATGTAGCTTCGTTAATACTATCTATTTATTATTTACATTCTTTTCTTGACAGAAATTCTAGCCAAGCTTTTGCAGATATGATATGGTCTTCAAGCACGCTTTGATGTTGCCATTTTCTTTAAACTTCTTCACAGTTCTTTCTAATTTATTATCTAGTTACTGTGCTGCAGGCTTACCCTTATTAGTAGTTAACACTTCCATAATTAAACTTACGAAGTTACGCGAAGGACCACCAGAACAGTAATGACAAAGATGGGGTGTGAGGTGGGGCGGATGGCCAGGAGGAATGAACCCGAGCTATTATATTGCGTCATGACTCACCTCCAAGTATTCTTTTCCAGGTAACGTAACCCCTACCTTAAAATGGCACGTAGGCCCTAGTGCGCTTTCTTCGCACATATCTTAATTTGCGTTTTATTCGATGTGTACTTTTTTTGCACAACCGGTGATGGTATATCTATCTATCTATCTATCCATACATGCGATCAGGTGATGGTCTTCCCAGCTATACATGTATTGTGGTGAATTACTGTTAAAATTATAAAATTTTGAAAATTAAAACACGGGAGTCTGTTCTTTTAACATCTGTTAAAATATTACTGATAGCCTTTACCACAGGTAGTACATATGTGGGTGGTGGGTGAAACCTGTGTACGTGTATACATGTCAGTGACTCCTGGTAAGCCACTAGATATACAAACCATGCTGTACGTATATACATGTCAGTGTCTCCTGGTAAGCCACTAGATATACAAACCATGCTGTACGTGTATACATATCAGTAGCTCCCGGTAAGTCACTAGATATACAAACCATGCTGTACGTGTATACATATCAGTAGTTCCCGGTAAGCTACTAGATATACAAACCGTTCTGTATGTGTATACATATCAGTAGCTCCCGATAAGTCACTAGATACAAACCGTGCTGTACGTGTCTACATGTCAGTGACTCCCGGTAAGCTACTAGATATACAAACCATTCTGTACGTGTATACATATCAGTAGCTCCCGGTAAGTCACTAGATATACAAACCATGCTGTACGTGTATACATATCAGTAGCTCCCGGTAAGCCACTAGATATACAAACCGTTCTATACGTGTATACATATCAGTAGCTCCCGATAAGTCACTAGATACAAACCGTGCTGTACGTGTCTACTTGTCAGTGACTCCCGGTACGCTACTAGTTATACAAACCGTGCTGTACGTATATACATGTCAGTGACTCCCGGTAAGCGACTAGATATACAAACCGTGCTATACGTGTATATATGTCAGTGACTCTCGGTAAGCTACTAGATATTCAAACCGTGCTGTACGTGTATACATGTCAGTGACTCCCGGTAAGCGACTAGATATACAAACCGTGCTGTACGTGTATACATGTCAGTGACTCCCGGTAAGCTACTAGATATTCAAACCGTGCTGTACGTGTATACATGTCAGTGACTCCCGGTAAGCTATTAGATATTCAAACCGTGCTGTACGTGTATACATAACAGTAGCTCCCGGTAAGCGACTAGATATATAAACCGTGCTGTACGTGTATACATGTCAGTGACTCTCGGTAAGCTACTAGATATACAAACCGTGCTGTACGTGTATACATGTCAGTAACTCCCGGTAAGCTATTAGATAGGCTATACAAACCGTGCTGTACGTGTATACATATCAGTAGCTTCCGGTAAGTCACTAGATACAAACCGTGCTGTACGTATATACATGTCAGTGACTCCCGGTAATCGACTAGATATACAAACCGTGCTGTACGTGTATACATGTCAGTGACTCCCGGTAAGCCACTAGATATGCAAACCGTATTGAACGTGTATACATGTCAGAGACTCCCGGTAAGCCACTAGATATACAAACCGTGCTGTACGTGTATACATGTCAGTGACTCCTGGTAAGCCACTAGATATACAAACCGTGCTGTACGATTCATGAAGTCACAACTCTGAATGACCTCGTAGTCGCACTGCCCATTACAAAGTACGCGGAATCTTGATAAAGCGTTTTTTTTTTTTTTTTTTTTTTTCAATTTTAGCATAATACAGTTATTACAATGCTAAAATCAATTTCTCATATATTCAGGCTAAAAGTACTATTTTTACAGTATGTTGCTGTTCTCAAGACTGGAGTTTATAAAGTTTATCTTTTCTGTGATAACAACTGACGTTTTCTTCATAAACCAACACCTAGTTAACTTTGCTACTAAATTCAAATTGTTTTCACTAGAACTTATATTACGTATCGTATACAAAGTTCAGTGACATATGCAACTTGAGTGGTCCGCCCCTTGAAACTTGCTGTAAATAAAAATCTTTGACGTAAATTATGAAAAAAGTGGCTCTTAAAACTGAACCCTGTGGACCTTCTTGTAAGATTTTATCCATGCGAATAATTATTTAATTTATTTTAACATATTATCACCATCCTTTAAATAAATAAGATAAATAAATAAATAAAAATGCCTTTATTTTGGAGCGTATTTCAGTTAAAACTGTTTTTCAAATCAACTCAAGTCATACAATAATATACAATGTTGGTCTTAAGATCTAACAATAATATACAATAAATAACCAACACAATACAAAAAAACACTAATTTGATAGTAAATACATAGCTACATACAACACTAATATTAATTAAACCTATTCTTCAAATAACATCTCAACTTTGACTTAAAACAAGGTAGAGACAAGTTTACTTTTAGGGCACCAGGGAGGCCGTTGTACAACGTCGGCCCGAAGTATGAGAAACTTCCCCTCCCCAATTCTCGCTCCACCCTTGGGAAGTGGAGCATCTCACCGTGGCGGCTTGCAAGTTGAGAGACCTCCTCTCGAAGTATGAGCCTGTCGCTTAAGTATTGAGGTTCTTTGATGGTTAGAACCTTGTGGATCATTCAGCCAGTCAGCAATTCACACATTGCTTCCATCGGCAGCATGTTCAGAGTATCTCGGTGGGCTGACACATGATCGAATTTTCTCAGATCGAAAATGTATCGAACTGCGGCGTTCTGCAACTTTTGAATTCTTTCAGTGTCACCCTTAGAGATGCTATTGCCATAAACAGGATAGCAATAGTAGAACGCTGACAAGATCAACGACTGCATGAGTTGAAGTTTTGCATACTCCGGCAACATGTTCTTGAATCTGTACAGAGCCCTCAGTCTGCCTACGGCACGCTGGATGGAATGATTGACGTGGTCCAAGAAGGTAAGACCACTGTCCAAGACCAGACCGAGTGTCTTGACCTTGTCACAAACAGACAAGCTCTGGCTGCCTAGTACCACTTCCACGCCACTCTCTCTGCGGGCCTGTACTACATGTTGTGGAGCTGTGTGCAGAACATTGCACTTGTTCACATTGAGCTTCAAGCCATTGGCAACTGACCACTTGACAACACTGTCAAGGTCAGCATTCAGTTGCTCTATGGCTGATACCATGAGGAGGGGCTCATATGTGATGAGCAGTTGAGAGTCATCTGCGTACAGATGAGCTGTGCAGTTCTGCAGGCAATCAGGAAAGTCGGCCGTGTACAAGTTGTACAGAATTGGCCCCAAACAGCTGCCTTGAGGAACTCCTCTATTCCTTGCAATCTTCTCGGAAGATTCACTCTCCACTCTGGTAACCTGAAACCTGCAATTCAGATAGGATCTGACCCATTCAACCATCCTGTCGTGAAATCCAAAGTAATGCATTTTTGCCAAGAGCATGTCATGATGCATTGAGTCAAATGCCTTAGTATAATCAAGTAGAACAAGGGATCCAATTTTGCCATTGTCTTTGGCATCAATCATTTCACTCATCAAGTTCATAAGGGCTGTACAGGTGCTGTGGTTTTTTCTAAACCCAGACTGTAAGTTGGGAAGTATTCTTGCCCTGTTCACAAATTCCATCATTTGGCAAATGACTAGCTTCTCCAATATTTTCGACATTGCTGGAAGGATGGATATGGGTCTCAATTGTTCAACTGTGGCTGGAGTCGGCACTTTGGGTAGGGGTCGAACGATACTTAATTTCCATGCCTTTGGGAACACACCACTCTCCAAGGACTCATTTACCAAATGTGTAATTGCACCTATTGCAAATGGACTGACAGCTTTGATCATTTGTATGGAGATGCCATCGCTTCCTACTGCTCTTGACTTAATCTCGTTCATAACAGTTTTTACATCATTTTCAGTGACTGGAGTGAAAGCCTGGCAATTCGTCAGCTCATCTCTTTTATTTCTCCAGAAAAATTCCATAGTATCATTGTTAACTGGAACATCAGACCCCATCTCAGCAAAGAATTTATTAACATCATTCACTTCAAATGGAATTGATAAATTTCCACTTTTTGGGCTGGTAAATAGGTTTTGTACCACTAACAAATTCTCGGCCAGTCGAGTCTGTGATACAGTGATCGCCTCGCCCTGAGGATGGCATACTGTAATGTGGCCTAAACGTCGGCAATGTTTGTACATAGCTCAGTAACGCGGTCGAACCCCGAAGACCGAGAATTTGTTAGTGATAGTGCCGACCGTGGAAGCCTATCCATGAAGCTTTTGTACCAGTCATAAACTACTTACTCCAAACACTCAAATTTTCTAAATTATTTTGTGTAAAATAAATAAACGATTGTGTAAAATACATGTGTATTACCACAAACTTATAATAATAAAATATTAAATTGAAGTATGAATTATTTTAGTTAGTAAAGCTTCGTGTTCAAACCAGCCAGAAACCCACATTAATTTGTACTCAAATATTTTGTCCGTTCTAAAATATTTAACTTTTTCCATAATTTTTTTCTAATTATTTCTAGATTCGTTTAAGTTTTCCCTGAATTAAGCAAAAACACATGAGGTAAAACTCAATAAGCATTCATTATATATAATGTTTCTGAAGGGAACGTGATGCGAAGATCTAACTGGAAATATTTTAACTTATGAATATTAAGTAATGAAGATTTTGAAGTAGCGATAAAATGTTGCATATATCAACCCTATAAACGTTTTCAATCGAAAGAAATTTCATTTCAATTAATGAAATCAGACCTAACAAAGTCGGAAGGAAATGAAGGATTTGATTGGAAATCTTTTGTTTTATATTCATTCAATATTGCAAACGGCCAGAAGAGACTCCTGTTGTATCCATTTATGCAGTCTTTTGTCCTGGGATTAAACAATGACTCTTTGTTAGCAGTGTCTTATTGTTACGGAATATTCAGGATATTACCAAACGTACACCATCAAGTAAATTCTATTATTGTATTCATATTGCTAGTGCTGGAAATGTCATTTTGCATTATAAAACATCATCTTTATTTTTAAACTTTGGTAACTATTAGTGCAGTCATTGAAGCATTATTGCTCCGATTTTTTTTTACTGTGAACCGAATTGCATACAATTTTGGAATTAGGTTCATCTAACCCTTAACTTCAAAAGTGAAGATGATTTGAACTCCGCAACCACCCTGGGGGTGGTTGCCACCCCTTCTCGGTGGTGAATTTTTTTTCAAAAAATAACCTCGGATATCAATAGAAAGCCTAATTTTAAGCACAAAATCATCTATAAAGTTTTTCGAAAAATCCAATACTTTTCAAATTATTGGCAATTGAAAATTCGCAATTTTTTCACGTTTATCATCGGTTTTTTGCAAATATTTCCAAAAATATACGTTTCATCGAAAATTTTATAAAAAAACAAATTTGTATCAGGTAAAAAAATGAACAATTTGGTTTTTTATAAAGTATTCTAAGTGAAATGTTAAGCTAGATATTAAATATCAAAGCAGTTTTTTACTTTGTCTGAAATTTAATCGATGTGGTCAATGCCATCTAGCGGCGAGCAGATGCATTTTAGGCATTCTAATAAAAAGTGATTTTGTAGTGCTTAAAATAAGCTTTAAATTGAGCACTATTAAAAGTCTTTTGCACGCAAAATAAGTGAGCTGTATTGCAAATAAGAAGATCATCTAATGTTTTTTTTTCTCTTTTAAATCAATGGGTTTCATAAGTGCCATTTCCACCAAAATTAAAATTAATCGTATTCCGCCTAGAATTAACTTTATTATGAAGAGTTTGATAAATTATATCAGTTTGGCTGCTTCAGGACACGTATTTTTCAAAAAAGTCACGATTAAAAAAACAAAAAAAATTCAAATTAAAAAAAACACATTTTTTTCATAATATCTCAAAAATGACGAAAGATACGTATAAAAGTGTAGGAATAAAAGATTTAGGTGTTTTTTGACAAACAATTTGGTTTTTTGTTTTTTCTGTCAAACAAAAATTGACGGAGATATGATTGTTTAAAGAGCGCGTGGCAGCGCAATCACAGCCTCTCTTAAGCCCTTTAACCCTTCACCGTTTTAGAAAAAGGTTTTTTACTATATATTGCAATAAAGGATGTTGTAGCTCTCTTAATTACCTTTACAATGGTTTTTTATAAATTGTGATAGCATGAAAATTGAAGGAGTTATGGTCCAAAAACTTATCATATTTTTTTCTACTTAGTAACTAAAAATTTCGGAGTGTGAATATTTGGAGCAATGTGAAAGTACGCAGTATAATAGAGACTCAAAACTATTGTAATGTGTAATATACTATAATTCATACAATTTAATTAAGAAAATTAAAATTGACCTTACTTCACAGGGTGAAGTGGGTTTAAAAGCATCTTCAAAAGAATACTTGTGGAAGCGATTTTTTTCCAATAGCTTTTCACTAATTGCGTATCTGTATTTGAAAAAATGCGCTATGAAAGTTTTCTCAAAGCTGCTACGAAAAGCACTGCCGTAAAATTATCATCCTTAGTTCCAACCGTTGGTGCCATAAATGAACATACTAAGAGGGTTTATCTTCAAACCCAGATTTGGCTTGGCAACAAAAACATTCATCCAACGGATTGGGGGTGGGTCATGAATGACGGTTTATTAAATCCACTTAAGTCTGTAGATCCAGCCGTACCACAAGAACTCCTGAAAATAATTTTTTGCAACTGCAAAAAAGGATGTGGAGCGTCTTGTGGATGCAGAAAAGTTGGTCTGTTTTGTAATAGTACCTGTGGAACGTGCAGTGGAGATAACTGCCAAAATAGCCCTCCAATTCAGCCAGAAGATGTTGAATGTGACAGCGACTCCGATATTGAGTCATGAATAATAATATTATATTTTAATAATAGTACAATTTTATATAATTTGTTAATATTTTATTCAATAAATGGCAATTTTTTACTCTAAATTAAATCATTTTTAAATAAGTAATCATATATAATTACTGTTTTAATTTAGGGGTAGTTTTAAGGGTAGAAAAGCTTAAGAATATGATAATAATTTTCGAGATTGTGGAATAATATTTAAATCCTTTTCATTTTATCAAAAACATTTTTTTAACAATTTTTTATCAAGTGGTAGTTTTCAAGGGTTGAAAGGGGGTTAAAAATTTTATATTTATTATAGAGAATATAAAATATTACTTACTCTATACTTACATCTTTTTATGTCATACAAAAGTATTTTTTGTGATTTTTTCAATTTAGGGGTTGTTTGCAAGGGTTGTAAGATTTTAAAAGGGTTGAAAATGATTTTAATATGAGGTAATTGTGTTAGAAAACACTTTACAATTTCACCACTTACTATTAGACATGTTTTCTAGCGATAAAATGGCTCAATGTCAATTTTTCCATTAAGGGGTTGTTTACACCCCTTAAAAATAATAGGTGGAGTTCAGATCATTTTCACTTTTGAAGTTAGGTTAATATGAGCCTAATTCCAAAATTTCATGCAAATCGGTTTACAGTAAAAAAATTCTGAGGTAAGACCGTATTTTTCGCTTCAATGACTGCACTATATGGAGTGTTTGATAGAGTAGTCAAGAATCACCGGACCTTTTCTATCTTTAGTAATTATGGAGTGTTTGATAGAATGGTCAAGAATCGCCAGACCTTTTCTATCTTTAGTAATTATATAGTGTTTGATAGAGTGGTCAAGAATCACCGGACCTTTTCTATCTTTAGTAATTATGGAATGTTTGATAGAGTGGTCAAGAATCACTGGACCTTTTCTATCTTTAGTAATTATGGAGTGCTTGAGAGAGTGGTCAAGAACCGCGGGACCTTTTCTATCTTTAGTAATTATGGAATGTTTGATAGAGTGAGTAAGAATCACTGGACCTTTTCTATCTTTAGTAATTATGGAATGTTTGATAGAGTGAGTAAGAATCACTGGACCTTTTCTATCTTTAGTAATTATGGAGTGCTTGAGAGAGTGGTCAAGAATCGCCGGACCTTTTCTATCTTTAGTAATTATGGAATGTTTGATAGAGTGGTCAAGAATCACTGGACCTTTTCTATCTTTAGTAATTATGGAGTGCTTGAGAGAGTGGTCAAGAATCGCGGGACCTTTTCTATCTTTAGTAATTATGGAATGTTTGATAGAGTGAGTAAGAATCACTGGACCTTTTCTATCTTTAGTAATTATGGAATGCTTGAGAGAGTGGTCAAGAATCGCCAGACCTTTTCTATCTTTAGTAATTATGGAATGTTTGATAGAGTGGTCAAGAATCGCGGGACCTTTTCTATCTTTAGTAATTATGGAATGTTTGATAGAGTGAGTAAGAATCACTGGACCTTTTCTATCTTTAGTAATTATGGAGTGCTTGAGAGAGTGGTCAAGAATCGCCAGACCTTTTCTATCTTTAGTAATTATGGAATGTTTTTAGAGTGGTCAAGAATCGCGGGACCTTTTCTATCTTTAGTAATTATGGAATGTTTGATAGAGTGAGTAAGAATCACTGGACCTTTTCTATCTTTAGTAATTATGGAATGTTTGATAGAGTGAGTAAGAATCACTGGACCTTTTCTATCTTTAGTAATTATGGAGTGTTAGATAGAGTGGTCAAGAATCGCCGAACCTTTTCTATCTTTAGTAATTATGGAATGTTTGATAGAGTGGTCAAGAATCGCCGGACCTTTTCTATCTTTAGTAATTATGGAATGTTTGATAGAGTGAGTAAGAATCACTGGACCTTTTCTATCTTTAGTAATTATGGAGTGCTTGAGAGAGTGGTCAAGAATCGCCAGACCTTTTCTATCTTTAGTAATTATGGAATGTTTGATAGAGTGAGTAAGAATCACTGGACCTTTTCTATCTTTAGTAATTATGGAGTGCTTGAGAGAGTGGTCAAGAATCGCCAGACCTTTTCTATCTTTAGTAATTATGGAATGTTTGATAGAGTGAGTAAGAATCGCCGGACCTTTTCTATCTTTAGTAATTATGGAGTGCTTGATAGAGTGAGTAAGAATCACTGGACCTTTTCTATCTTTAGTAATTATGGAGTGCTTGAGAGAGTGGTCAAGAATCGCCGGACCTTTTCTATCTTTAGTAACTATGGAGTGTTAGATAGAGTGGTCAAGAATCGCCGAACCTTTTCTATCATTTCGTGAAGTAACCTTTCATAACGATTCGATTTGGTACGACCTGACACCTTTTTCAGGGATTTAATTTGAGTGAAATCTAAATATCTACCAAATTGTAGTTTGATTTATTCTAAAAAAATCAATAAATAAAATAAAAAGTTATAGTCTACATGTTAACTTGAAAACACAAACACTTTAATAATACTTTTCTCTTTTATCTTCTTTTAAAACTAAAAACACTTATTAGTCTTTGCAAGAAAGCATTAACATGAAAATATATCAATAATAATATCACAAATACTTTTCATGTTAGATATTAATTTTGACAACTACGTGCAATTATAGAAATTATTTCAGAACACAGAACGCAAAATCTATTTAGGTCTGACACTGCAGCTTTAGGATGACGTTTGTAATTAACCGAGCCTAAACCAACAATGGGACAGGCCACTCTCATTGTCTACTGAGGCTTACGTTACTGCATTGTTACAATGTGACATGCCAAATACTCGTACTTGAAATATCGAGTATAGAAAAAAATTAATCTCACTACGATGAATATTCAGCAAGAAATTATTTATTTATTTATTTTTTTATTAGTATTCTCATTTTGGTTGGGGTATATTATGGTTGCTGCCAAAAACCATCCGATATACATACATACCATCAATGAATAATGTAGTGTGTATACAATAAATTGTTTTATTACTCGGTGAAACATCACGTGGCATTTACCCAAATACCTGGTTGTTTATCACAGTAGGCTATTGGAATCTAATAAAAACATAATTTATGGAAAATGCAGGGTTACGGCCCTTTACCTGTCTGGGAAAGTCAATTTATTTTTCCTTCGATAGACCAATAAAACGCCTTACCTGTTTGTTTCTCTATAGAAGTTCCCACCAATAATTTGCCATAATTTAATATAAAAGTAATATATTTATTCAGTTTGCTTCATTCAATATTCAATATGTTGAAAAGTAATATATTTATTCAGTAACATTCAAGTTAAATACAAAAAATTATTTTACTAAAAATGAAATGTATATTATTGTTTTCAAGATTGCAAGATAGTTTAATAAGTTAACTGTGTTGCTAATCTTTAGGTCCTTTTCGTGTTATTTTATTTTTTTTTTTTATTATTCATCTAAGTTTAAAAAACATTACATCTTTAGTCATATAACACTGACGTTTTCACTTCGATTTCAAAAATTGTATTTCAGTCTCTTCTAACTCTTTATTGTATTGTTTCCATACTTTTGTTAATCAAACTACAGTAAGTTTTTATAATTATTATCAGTACAACTTTTTTAAAAACATTAACACTTTTATCAAAATTATTTATTACTATAGTTTAATTGTAATTTTCAACTTTTATAGTGAAAATGAGTATTGTCCTTGTTACAGTATCTACCTACTCATGACTTCCCACGCAGTTGGCAATCTGCATGCTAATGTAATAACAGTTAGTTAGAATAGAGTGAGATCGAGTTATCAGCAGTTCCTTTTACCAGTGACAGCAAAGTGATAGACAATTTCCATTCAGGTTACGGAAATAAGGACTATTTTATCTTCCTCAATTTCCGAGATAGAAGAGCTGATTATGATTGAAATTTGGTTTACGAATACCACGTCCTTTTAAGCACTTTACCTTCATTTGATGTAATAATATATTTATAAATTTTCTTCATATAATATTCGTATCACAACAAGTTATTTTTACGGATAAAGTGGGCCGATACTAAGTTGAACTACTGCTGTTATACTGTGTCCCTGTTACGTTTTGTTACTTCATCTTTAATTCATGTTACGGTTAAGATGCTCAGAAATAAACTTTTACTACTGTTGTTTTACAATTTCCAAATTCTCTTACTAAAATTTTTACATCATATCCAAGTTACAGTTAGGATAAGATGCTCCATAACCTACTTTTACTATTGCTTGTACTGTATAAAATTTTTAAATTCTCGTATTGTTTTTTCTCCTGATCTCCAATAACAGCTATGGTTTAGGTGTCCTAACACTAACTTTTACCACAGTAATTTAAAATTTCCAAATTTTCGTAATGTTTTTACTTTTCATCTCCAATAACAGCTACGGTTTTGGTGTCTACACTATTTTTTACCACAGTCGTTTAAATTTTTCAAGTTTTCGTATTGTTTTTTTCTCTTCATCCCCAATAACAGCTACGGTTTAGGTGTTCCAACATTATTTTTTACCACAGTCGTTTAAAATTTTCAAATTCTCGTAATGTTTTTTATCCAGTGGGTAGGCTGACACCGGAACTGGAGGTGGGAAAATTGGATGTATAAATGTGGAGAAATGTTGTATGTTTGAGAGATTGTTTTGTAGTGAGGTTGAAACCAATTTTTTTAACTAGACATAAAATATATTTTAAAATAAAATTGACTTTTGCAATACATGTTAAATGTCCACTGCAATAAAAACTGATTTGATTTGATTTGATTTGATCTTCATCTCAATTTCAAGTTGAACGTTATGTGAACGATGACATTAAAAAAAAAAATAAATAATCATTTCTTAACACAACTCTAAAAGGCATATGACATGAATTTATGTAATCGATATTTATAAAATATTCGTTACTCTAAGACAAACATAACTTTTGATCCTTATATTTTATAATTTTACTATCTTCCCTTTTTGTCATCGTATTTTCATTTCCGGACATTATTAACGCGAAATAAGAAATATTGGAGTCGTATCGCTGCTGGGTCGACACTAGTGACGCAGTACTGTAATCCAGCTACTTGGGGAAAAATTGTTGTGGAGATTATAGGCGATAGTACTCTTAATGCCGAAATGGCGTCCACTCCATGGTTGCCATCGAAGTGGACACTTCTACAAAAATCTAGGGTATCCATGTTGGGTGTACAGTAAGTCAAGGTCAGATGCTGTGTATGGAGGATAGAAATGAGTGTCAGGCTTGTCAATTAGCTGAAAATCAGACCAATACTACGTTGGTCGGATTCCACGTTAATGCTGTAAGTCCCTTAATTTCCCTGGCTAAGGTGCTATTAATAAATGGCCTTTTCAGAGCTAAGTCGATCTAGTTAGTAACAAAACTACACAGGTCATCCATTCTCATCCTACACTTTAGTAATAATCCATGTTTGCCTTATAATACGCTCAAGCTCTTTTGGTATCTCAAATCTGAATAAATTGAATCAGTAATGAAATACTGAAGGAACAGTTAAACTAACTGTGAAAACATCGTCAACGTGAACCCACAGTCCGCGCTAATGGAGGTAGCTGGAATGCCATTTACTTCCATTACCCACGTGGAAATTGTCTATCACTACTGTCATTGCCTAAAGGAACTCAACTCCACTCTAACTATCTGATATGACGTTAGAGTGTTTAACGCTAATGGCATCAAAGCTTTGAGCCGATAATTGCTTCTTGCAATAATTATTAAATGGAAAGTAATATCACATTATTTATTAGAAAAATAAACAAATACTGTAGCAGGCAATTTATTTGACACTACAACTGTAATTTAAAATGTTATGATTTATAATTATACATTTTACTAATAAAATGTATAATTATACATTTTATATTATTACATTTTATATTATAATTATGCATTTTTATAAAACCTTTAATAATTTATAAAGTTAATGTTATTTTTAGATAAGTTACGTCATTGATAGATTGTACTGAGTGTGAAGTTTACCATCTTCATTAAATAGGTTGGTGAGCTGAACAGCAATAACTATTGACGTGCGTTTGTTTCCTACTGTGGAACTGGACATCTACCGATTTATTTAATTTGTTTTGACTCACAATAAAATATAAAATAAAAATTAATGGCTCTGGTCAAAAACTAATGTTGGCAATGGGACGTTACTACTCGTATAATGGTGAAATAATTGGGTACATTTTCTTAATATATGCATGATTTGTTTTTCCCTGTTTGGGCTTCGGATTTTGAGATCTAAGGTAACAAAAGCCAAATATCATAAAATAAGAGACAGTTAACCTGCAAAACACATTCATAGTTGGTCAAAGGAAATCCCTGGTTAATACTAAATATATGCTTTGTTAGGATAAAATTTAAATAAATGTTTGGTCTTTCTTCAAGATAGACTATCTTAATAGTCATTGGACGTCGTCTAGTAAATATTGTTGTTAAAATTGTATCGTAAATACTATATCGCTCCTGATACATTACCATTCAAAAGTTGTTCGATATTCTATATTTCAAGTATTTAATATGTCACATTGTAACAATGCAATAATGAAACGTAAGCCTCAATAGACAATGACAGTGCCCTGTCCCATTGTTGGTTTAGGCTCGGTTAATTACAAACGTCATCCTAAAGCTGCAGTGGCAGACATAAATAGATTTTGCGTTCTGTGTTCTGAAATAATTTCTATAATTACACGTAGTTACAAAAATTATGTATAACATGATAAATTGAAACCTAAATATATTGAAATAAATACGCACATGATGGCAAGAATTAGTTTTTGAATAATATAAATGCAATCACTAAATATAAAAGGAAACTTAGAACATTACATATATTTTTGATGGTTCTGTTTTATTTAAGTAACTCTGTACTATAAATTTATTATTTTCATCGGTAACATTTGTGTTTAAATATTGTTGTTCTACATATTTCACCCATTCATAACATCGCCATTTTGTATATGGGTTTTTCGCAGAATATATTTCTTTGCATTTAAGACCATGTTGAGTGGTAGTCAGGGTCCTGATGTTGTGTAGGTAAGATAACTCATGTGGTGAAGTGGAAGAGAGGACTAAATAGTCCTAATTTCGCCACATAAATAAAGACATTTTTCATTTCATTTCATAGCTGAGTATAAGTCTTTTCATTTACCTGAATATCAGACAAATATTACGTGGTTTGGATTCAACGTAAAGCCGAAGATCACTTAGTTGCCCTGGCTGTTGAGCAATCAATAAATAACTCTTTCAAAGGACCAGTCGACCGTAGTTAGTAACAATGACTATACTCGTTCATCTACACTTATCACACGCACTCGTCCCTCATATTAGCCCATATCTTGACGATCGGCGTCTTACTAATGAAAAATTAATATAACTGAACTATACTTTTAGTAAAGTACCCTTTATACATTTTTTTCAAAAATATACTAACTCATAAATAACGAATAGTAATGATAATGAATAAGTTCATTCGGAAAGCATCTGCTGAGGAAAGGAAGGACAAGGAATGTATTTTTAATTTACTTTTCATAACAAATATTAAAAGCATTTTTATGTCATATTATAATGATGTACCACGAAAATATGACGATGAGCAGTAGATTAAAATTATAAAAGTATAACTAGAATATCAACAATATAGTTAATTTCTATTCCCTGTTTTTATCTCGCATGCATATAGGGTTGGTAGCGGTACTAGCAGTGCTTTTCGATTTCACAGAACAAATGTTTTAATGACAATGTATCAAAACATTTATAAACACTTCAGATGTCCATGAGATATGTGTTCTAAGATCACAATGGGGCAGACATTCCAATGTGAGGTGGTATTCACTGAATCTGACACATTTCGGGACATGTATTTTATACATCTATTGTATTTACACTGAAAAAGCAACTGACCCAATTTAGAAGATAAATCAATTCCTCTTTTGGAAAATAATAAGTAAATTTATTTCTTAACACCTCGTTTATACTGTTTATCAACAGAAATTAACATTGTTTAAGTTATTGTTTAAATAATTTATTTATGATTCATTATTAAGACGCAAAGAATACTTACCAGGGAGTAGAGCTCCTCTCTACTACGGATCTCCCCATTTTTCAGGATATCCACAACGTGACCACAAGTGTGACTTAAACCTAGAAAACCAATTCTTCGACTAGTTTCCCAGTTATTCTCAAATGAATTTTCTCCAAAAATCAACTTGGGATATGTTTGAAGGTCGAAACAAGTTCCTAACATCAGACCCTATAACCGTCATCAGTGGAATGAACCTTCCTCGTAAGGAATGGACTATGTTGAGTCGCTTTCGTACGGCGGTGGAAAGATGCAACTATGGACATTTAAGTGGGGAATGGCAAAAAATCAGTCATGTATTGCGGAGTCGAAGTTCAAACTATTGATCACATCGACAATGAGTGCTCGGTGCTTCTTTCCAGGTAAGATAAGCTGGTCTTCATTCAATAGGAGAAGCAGGTGTTGAATGGTTACGAAACCTGGATTCATCTCTGTGATGGGAGATAATATTTAAACACTAAAACACCAGTACTTTGTACTGTTCATTTTACGCTGTTTCGTAATTTTTAATATCTTTTATTAGTTTGGTAGCTGGCCTATTAATGCCATACGATATATATACTAAGACGCCGCTAGTTGAGTTATTGGTGAATATGAGGGGCGAAAGAGTGTATATGAATGAGTGTAGTTATTGTCACTATCTAAATTAGACTGTTCTTCATAAAAAGCCATTTATTAATAGACCGATAGTCAGGGTAATTGAAAGACCTACAATTTTACTTGGAATCAAGAATCACGTAGTATTGGTCTGATTTACCAACTAACTTCAATACCTCTTCTCTGTCTGTTAGTATCCACTTCGATGGCTACCATTGAGCGTACGTTATGTTGGTATTAAGAGGACCGAGCGTAGAACGTAACGCCTACAATTTCCACGCTACTTTGTTCTCAAGTAGCTGATTATAGTACTGTGCCACTAACGCCGACTTTTTCTTTCAAAATTGGTATCATAATAATGAACTCATTACTAAAGTGATGGATGAAGTTAGAATAGCTCAATATCAATTTATCGCAATATTGATTGATAACGTAGTCTCCACCTCTGTATTCAATAAGCGGGACCATTTCCTAACGTGACTGGAGAGGAAAACCTCCAGTAAGTACAGATCGCTTGATATTCCATAAATTACAGTTTTACCAACACTCTCTAGACGATAATTTATGAAATTCTTACGAAATAGTCATACATCTTGGCTTAATACGAGCCAATACATCTTGGCTCGTACATATATAAAAAAGTACAATAAGACGCCTGTGAAAGGATATACTTATATATTATTGTCCTCACTCGTTCGAATCGTGACAAATGCAATTTCAAAATGTTGTTAAATTTATAATTAGGTTTTAATTTTATTATATTTCATTTACAAATGTACAGACTTGACATGTGACAGTGGCATTTCAGTGTAGCTCACACTGACGCGCGGTGTTGCCAAAAGTACGACAGACAACAATTTTACTTGCAATGGTATAAATACGCTTGAAGAGGTATTTTAAGTTGTGATGTGGCATCCTCAGTGGTATCGCTGAGGCTTGTTCGCGGTATCGAGAATAACGTTCTCAGACTTCTTAACTCCGATACAATGATCCACCCACCCTCCGTACACGAACAGTTGTTTTGACTATCCCACCCTCTCAGACACTGTGCCGTAGCACAGAGTCGAGTCGTTTCGAATAGTCGCCTTACTCGTTTGTTTTAGTTTGTGTCTGTGTTTTTTTCGTTGCTCCTCGTTTATTGTTCATGTTGGTTCTGTCTTGTTAGCCGTTATTGGACTGCTGCCGTTTGTCTTCGTCGGCATGGATGGCTGAGTCTTTTGGGTCTTTATCACCTATTGTTAAAAAGTGTTCATTTTTATTCACAGTTACGGCCGAAATGTAGTTTATTTGTTGTTAATTAATGTTTGTGTCTGTCTGATTTCAGTTTATAGCACTGTTGCCCGTTTAATTTAATTCATTTTTGTCCTGTTGATTGGTTAGCAAGTCACACGGCTGCCGATTTAAAATGTATTCTTTCATGTTGTTATAGCTTATTTGTAACGAAAATATTAGTTAAGATTGCTTTTTAATGATGTTTCTGTAATATTTATCTATTTTGTAATTTTTTTGCAACTGTACTTGTAAGTTTAGACGTGCCTGTATTTTTAATGTTTTGTTACTGTTGGGTAAATTTTTGTTTGTAGAATCTATCTTGACCTAATTAATTTCTTATAAAAAAACTTGTAATTCTTGTTGATTTCAATTTTTAGGTAAAACTTATTTTTGGGTATTTTGTTAGTTAAGGACATACACTGTTAAATTTAAAATTTCTGAGTTTATAAATACCTTTTTGAATTGATTTAGACAGCCTTCCATTTTAATAATATATTTTGATTTTATAGATTATTAATTTTTATTTTACTCCTGGTATTTTTATTTTTGTGTTTTCTGTCCTGTGTGGGGCTGCATTAATTTGTGGGGTCGTTTCAGCTTTTGGCTCCAGAGTCCAGAAAGTTAGATGGATCGTCACCTGTATTGTCTTCTAACTTGATGTCTTCTCCTAGAGACTTAGAGGAGGACCCACGGGCTGGGCCGTCCCTTTGGCCATTCTTTGCGGCCCAGAGGGAGCTGCCACCTACTACTCCCTTCCTTACTGCTCTGTTGACTGTTTCTCCAGACATATGACTTCAGCATGCACGTGAAATTTGTCTATTATTTTCTTCACCCTCCCGGCTACATATGTGATTTTGTTAAACAAAAACAAAAGAAAAAAACAAAGAAGAATGTAAAATAAAAATTCGTAAAGTTCGTGGAATTGGGGTAGGACGTTTTACTTTTGTTAAAGGTAGGGTTTTTGGGGCTTTATAGGAGACATAGTTAGATTTTATTTTATATTTTTTAAATTTAATTTTTGTCTGCTGTGATAGGGTTTTTTGGTTAACGGGGTTCTCGGGGGCTTGCTATTATTGTTCGTTATCCCATTAGGAACCGTCCAGTTTCGCCCACTGGATTCCGTGTGGTTACTAATTGAAATCTTTTGTTTAGTTTTTTAACTTTTGCAAATTGGCCTAACCTCAAAATTATTTTTGCCTTTGATTATTTTGTTTGTTATATTAATTGATAATTTTAAGTTTATTTATTTATAATTATTTTTAAATATTGTTTTCTCTATTCATGTTTATTATTTGTGATACCGATAGTTATTGACTTGTGTGTATTATTGTTTTTAGGTGTTCATTATGTTTCTAATTGTTCATGTATCTGTTAGTTGTTATTTATAATGTTATTTATTTATTGTTATTCTTTTTTATAGTTGAAGGGTTTATTGAAAAAATCCATAAAAAAAGAATATATATGTTTTGATAGGCATATACTTTAGTTCTGTTAAATTGGCAAAAGCCCATTTTTATATATTAATTTTTTAAGATTTTTCAACATTTAATCCTTTCTCTTTCGTAATTAAAGTTGCATTTTGGAAGTAACTTGTGTTTTTTTTCTGTGTCCTCCTAAGTCCGGTGCCATTGCATCCACCTTAGGTGGGCCTACCTATTAATTGTGCGAGGTTGTGTTGCAACACGTACAGTGGTGTTGGATGACCCACCTGCCGTCCCACACAGGTACGTGATGAACTGATGATGTCCCACCCGCCTCCCCATTACACATAGATTGGTGTAGATAAGTTATATAAATCACTGTACACACCCACCTCACACACGGTTTATCGCCCACTCACCCATCCTTCCGCCCCACACTTGGTTCATGGCCCACTCACCCTTCCACCAACTTCACACATGAGGACGGGTTGGTTGTTTATAAGTACAATGGACGACATGGAAGTAGAAACTAATGGATATTGTTTATTAGAGAGAGAACTAAGTACTAAGCTTGTTAGTTAATATTACGGCCCTACAGGGTCAATTATAAATAAGGAGATTCCACTTCTGGATAATAACTGTTCTTTTATTTACAAGTTATAAATAACTAAATAATCTACAACGAGATATTACAAACTTAAATTACTAGTTAGTCATTGTTTTCAACAATTAATTAATGTCGCTCATCACACTCGAGTCTGTGTTGACACTATATCTGACACCGTTGTGGTGTACTGTCACAGATAACACACTGTCACTTCCATTGGGTATGACTCTGTAGACTGTCACTCACACGGTGCCACATCATGGGTGAAACATACGTTTATCTTGTAAATAGTGTAGATAACACCTTGTCAGGTTATCACCCGAAAATATAGATTTTGAAACTGCTGTAGCTGAAAGAAATTGGCAATAGTAAACAAATAATCTTGTTGTCTTTCTTTTATAACGTTTTCAATGAATGTAAACGTCACTCCCTGTTTTTAAAACTGTTACAGATTGTATTTTAAGGATAGTTACTGTGGTAACCCATTGAAAGAAGCCACATTACAACTTAGGCGAAATGTCCGTTATCTTGTAAACAGTATAGTTGGCACCTGGACGTGGTTCTCAACAGAAAAAATAGATTCTAGTGAAGCAATCTTTTATAAGGCTCAATTTTGCAAATAAAACTCCCGCAATTTTTTACAGATACAATCTTTTGAGGTTGCCTGTGTGGCATCGTGTTTTCATAATGAAGAATTTAATCATATGTAACTCAACCTATGCTCTCATTGAAAAGTCCTACTCCTTTTCGGCTATCACCCTGATGTGATTAAAAATGTATAGTTGCCTCAAAAGAACATGTTTCAAGCTTTAATATGTTAAGTTTAAAAGCTTAAACTGTAATATTAAAAAATATATAATGATGTCCTCCTACCTTTTGGACACCCTGTATAGTAGATATCAAGCATAATTCAAATCGACGAAAAGTACATAAGTGGATTTTAATATTGGAAGTAAATGCATGAACATTTAAAGGTGGTTGTAAAAAGAAGTATTTGGACAACATCAGACACCTCACATTCTTCGAATACTAACACAGTATATTCAGGTTAATCGATTTATGCCATCTATGTTTGGAATGGAAATCGTGGGGACACGATATGCTGATGTCAGTTGTGTTAGTTATTTTAAGAATTTTTTAATTATTCTGACATCACTTATCCGTGTGTGCTTGAATTTCTACTGGAAAACATACTGCCTAACTAATGGTTACTGATATATTGGATATTTTAACACAACGTTCAGAGTTTTTATTAAGGAAAATCGGCCACAATTTTCAGTAGAACCTGCCCTTAATTTGGTTTTTGATAATTTACATTAGTGAAAGACTATTCACTATACGTAAATTATTTAAATCAAATCTTAACATTATAAAAGCGTATCTACATTAAATTTTTACATAAAATGTTTTACACATTCTCCCCCAAAACATTAAATAAATTATTATTATTATTTTAAAATAATGTATAGACCCATTAATTATTATTATTATTTGGAAGGTGGTAGAGAGGGGAAGTAAGAAAATAGAATAGTACTTGATGTAAAATATTTTGATGACAGTTGTTTATAGCTCATTTTAATATAAACGTACATTATTTTTAATTATGCTACAATTAGTGACGTTTTACTAAGGTCTATATAAACTTGTAAACACCTTTTTCCCATGAACATATTCTCATTATCAATATAAATACAATTACGTGTGATGAAGTAATGTCATAGTGCTACTGTGGGAAAAAGGGGTGAGATTTGGCCAAAAAGGGGGGTTGTTACAGATGTTCGAGATCTGTTAAAGGAGACAGTCCAAATTGAAGCAATGCGTTAGGCTTGATGGTGGTTATCTAATAACGGCCATCCCTGAAATATAATTTCCGGACAAGATTTACCAAGGGTGAAATATTGAGTCTGGTTACGACTTTATTATTACCAGAATTAATTTTCTTTTTTCTTTATTCTCTCTGTTAGTCGTATAGTTAATAAGTTGGTTTTTTTCAAATCTTATATTTAAGACTTAATCGACTTGTCGATTTAGACAATAATCTGTAATTAATGAGGATTTTGGTAACCAGTTACTGGATATTCCAAGAGCGGATATATTTAAGCTTAATTTGTAATTAATTCTCGCCTTTTGTTTCATATTTTTGTTTTTACAGTTAAAATAAGCTTTTAATAACACTATAAATACGTTCCGATGGCTGAGTGGTTAACGTGCTCACCTCCGGAGCAGAGCTCCCGGGTTCGATTCCCGGTCCAGGCGTTTGCAAATTTGCCCCTCAAGTACACCCCCAGTGTTGACCCAGCATTGTGAGGCAGTTGGGGAGCTACAACTTGTAGCGAATCCTGGTCGAGGAAGCTGGAAAAACGGCGAACGGGACTCGTCGTGCTGCCCAGGCCCGCAGAGGGTTTTTGTGCACAGGCTTATTATTGTTATTACTATCAATACCTGTTCATCAACACTATTGTTGCTTCTGTTAGTAGTGTTGATATTTTAGAGAGTTCACGATTAATGTAACATTCTATATGGATACAGTTTGGGCTAGTTTGTTTAATTTTGGATTACATAAGCTCTATTTTCTATTCGTACGTGAATGGCTGGGTCTTTAACATTGTACGTAAATGGTTGGCTGGGTAATTACTACTGTACGTAAATGGTTGGCTGTGTAATTACCACTGTCTGACTGGTAGGGTGGTTACGTGAATGGTTGGGTGGGTCATTACCACTGTACGTGAATGGTTGGGTGGGTCATAACACTGTAAATGGTTGGCTAGGTAATGATTCTTTTCTAACCCGCCCACCCATACATGTACAGTGGTACTAACCCACCAGCCCGCCCATACACGTACGGTGGTACTAACCCACCAGCCCGCCCATACACGTACGGTGGTACTAACCCACCAGCCCGCCCATACACGTACGGTGGTACTAACCCACCCGCCCACCCATACACGTACGGTGGTACTCGTAATCGTGTGTGTGTGTGTGTGTGTGTGTGTGTGTGTGTGTGTGTGCGCGTGTGCGTGTGCGTGTGTGTGTGGGGCAATGCAAGGCTACACTTCGATCTTTCGAACTTTACGTGAATGGTTGGGGGGTCAGTACTACTGTACGTAAATGGTTGGCTGGGTCATTACCGCTGTACATAAATGGTTTGGTGGGTCATTACTACTGTACGTAAATAGTGGGATGCGTCATTACCACTGTACGTAAATGGTTGGATGGGTCATTCATTATTACTGTATTTTTTATGTGCGGTGTTTTATAGAGGTACTTTTTAGAGTAGACTGACATTTGTAAAATATACTGTTTTTTTAATAATTATATAGAACCAACACATACTTCATTGGTATAATATTAATTGGAGATTTCCAATGCTTCATGCGTTTTATGGAACAAACACATTTCTTTCTTCCTTAACACAATCGAAGCGTTGAAAATCCCTCATGTAAAATCCAATGCCAACAAATGACTTTCGAAAAACATACTTTGAAGTCTAGTTTGTCACGAGCTGCACTTCTTTATGAAAGAAATTCATTTTATTTTATTTTAAAAGCAAGATATGAGAGAAGAAAACAAAAGAAATCAAATTATGGTAAAAGGGAAGGAGATTGGGTTCCATCGCCTGAATAGTAAAGAAAGTTAGTATTGAAGAATACAAACGTGACAGTCAAAGAACATTGTTGGTACTGGAATATTACAATATAAAATGGAGCCCACAATAACTGTAATGTTGTTTTAATAATATAACCTGCTGGGAAAATAACACACACATTGATCCGTTTTGGTCTGTTTTGGTGTTTTTCTTACTCTATTATCAAAATCAAATCAAAATCATTTACTTGTCACAAAACTTAAACTAAGCATTGACAATGTCATATTCAAGCAAGTAAATGCTCAGTTAACTAGAAACTAATATTATTCATACTAAAAAACTCATCTAGTGAATAAAATTGATGCCCTAAGATCCAATCAAACAGTTTATTGATAAATGTCTTTTCAGAATAATTTTTTATTAAATGAAATAATTTGTTATACACTTTTATTAAAGTTATGCCATAGATTTTTGAGGTTTGGTCAGTCTATGATAATCTATTGTGGCATACTTTTTACACCTAGTATTGTACTGATGTAAACTAGGTTTAATAATAATAGAATTTTTATGAACATACAAAATGAGATCAAAAATATAAAGATTAAAAACAGTGAGGATTCTTAATTTTATAAAAAGAGGCTTACAGTGCTCTGTGGCGCCTACATTTGAAATTGCTCTTAGAGCTTTTTTCTGTAGAAGCAAGATTTTTGATAATCTACTACAGTTACCATAGAAAATTAAACCCTATCGTTTGAAAATACGCAAAGTATGTAGGTCTAATATAATTTAAGTGCACACAGTAAGTTAATTGTTTTAATAAATACATAACTCTAGATAATTTACTGGTAATAAAATCAATATGTGGCCCCTAAGATAGGGTTTTATCTAAAAATATTCCTACAAATTTTACATTCTCAGGATTCTTATTTCTTAGAGAAATTTAAGTAGCCGGTCTTAAGGCAAATAACATATTTTTGGTTTTTTCATCATTTAATAGAAATCCATTTGATTTCAACCATTCTGAAGCTTCTCTTAGTGTACTCTTTGTTCTTTTAGTTTTGTACTAGAATTAAAAAATGTTGTGTCATCGGCGTAAAGATAAGTTTTACTTTTTATGAAACAAGGAAGATCGTTAATGCAAATTAAAAACAACAGGGGTCCCAAAACAGAACCCTGTGGGACACCATATGGGACTAATAATTCTTGTGACCGATTTCCATCTACAAAAGCTTTTTGTTTACGGTTCCATAAATAAGATTTAAACAATTTCAATTGAGGTCCAGAGTTGCCATAGTAATTTAGATTCAAATTAGAGATGCAATAGTAAATTATAAAAGTTAGATGTGGGTATTTAAAATACCAACATATATAAATATGTTGCACTAACTAAACCCGTCCACGTTTTGCTGTGCCTTATGGTGATATTTTTAGTAGTCGTTATTTTAGACTCTATTTCTTAGAAAGATAAAGGTTGACTGTTAACTTGATTTTATCTGAAATAAAGTAATATATAGTTTTTCTGTTTTTTTTTTTTTTTTTTCAACGCCAGTTGCATTTTAAAAATCGTATGCATTGGCAGCAAAAGTGCTAATTACAAGGCTAGCACGAGGCCTAATAAAATTAATCTAGGACCAGACTTAGCTGATGTCATCCTTGTTTTATCTGTTGGGAATTACTGACCGAAAAAGAACGATTCCCATAAATAGTTGTTTTCATAAATAAAAAATCATCCGGTCACAGTAATAAACTTACAGGTTATGATTTGGATACAATATGTACATAAATCAGATTATCACAGTAGTACTTTTTTAGCACTGACATTTACGAAATGTAGGTAGGTTGTTTTTTTTTTTCACTCTCCAGTTCACACAGGCCTGCAGGCCTGTGCGTAAAATTTATACAATGAGTGAAGTACCCGACTTTTTCCTCAGTGAGGATTTGAACCTTAGACTTTGCCCTCCGCAGTCAGAAGCCTTAACCACTGAGCCACCACCTCGGCAAATGTTCCTCGCTTGAAATACCCTGTTTTCGTGTACAATGTTAGGAACCAAATATATATATAAAAAACGCCCTCATATTATTTATATACTGTACTATTGTATTATTTTTTGAACTAATTATCAATGCCTCTTCAAGTAGAACTATACCTAAAAAAGTAATTATTGCCTCTCTTGGCAACACACCGCACGTCACATCTACACCAAAATGCCACTAGGCACGCTCATATTGTCTGGTCATTCATTAAATAAGTTATTATTGCCTCTCTTGGCAACACACCGCACGTCACATCTACACCAAAATGCCACTAGGCACGCTCATATCGTCTGGTCATTCATTAAATAAGTTATTATTGCCTCTCTTGGCAACACCGCACGTCAGATCTACACCAAAATGCCACTAGGCACGCTCATATCGTCTGGTCATTCATTAAATAAGTTACTATTGCCTCTCTTGGCAACACCGCACGTCAGATCTACACCAAAATGCCACTAGGCACGCTCATATCGTCTGGTCATTCATTAAATAAGTTACTATTGCCTCTCTTGGCAACACCGCACGTCAGATCTACACCAAAATGCCACTAGGCACGCTCATATCGTCTGGTCATTCATTAAATAAGTTATTATTGCCTCTTTTGGCAACACCGCACGTCAGATCTACACCAAAATGCCACTAGGCACGCTCATATCGTCTGGTCATTCATTAAATAAGTTATTATTGCCTCTATTGGCAACACCGCACGTCACATCTACACCAAAATGCCACTAGGCACGCTCATATCGTCTGGTCATTCATTAAATAAGTTATTATTGCCTCTCTTGGCAACACCGCACGTCAGATCTACACCAAAATGCCACTAGGCACGCTCATATCGTCTGGTCATTCATTAAATAAGTTATTCTTGCCTCTCTTGGCAACACCGCACGTCAGATCTACACCAAAATGCCACTAGGCACGCTCATATCGTCTGGTCATTCATTAAATAAGTTATTATTGCCTCTCTTGGCAACACCGCACGTCAGATCTACACCAAAATGCCACTAGGCACGCTCATATCGTCTGGTCATTCATTAAATAAGTTATTATTGCCTCTCTTGGCAACACCGCACGTCACATCTACACCAAAATGCCACTAGGCACGCTCATATTGTCTGGTCATTAATTAAATAAGTTATTATTGCCTCTCTTGGCAACACCGCACGTCAGATCTACACCAAAATGCCACTAGGCACGCTCATATCGTCTGGTCATTCATTAAATAAGTTATTATTGCCTCTCTTGGCAACACCGCACGTCAGATCTACACTAAAATGCCACTAGGCACGCTCATATCGTCTGGTCATTCATTAAATAAGTTATTATTGCCTCTCTTGGCAACACCGCACGTCAGATCTACACCAAAATGCCACTAGGCACGCTCATATCGTCTGGTCATTCATTAAATAAGTTATTATTGCCTCATTTGGCAACACCGCACGTCAGATCTACACCAAAATGCCACTAGGCACGCTCATATCGTCTGGTCATTCATTAAATAAGTTATTATTGCCTCTCTTGGCAACACCGCACGTCAGATCTACACCAAAATGCCCCTAGGCACGCTCATATCGTCTGGTCATTCATTAAATAAGTTATTATTGCCTCTCTTGGCAACACCGCACGTCAGATCTACACTAAAATGCCACTAGGCACGCTCATATTGTCTGGTCATTCATTAAATAAGTTATTATTGCCTCTCTTGGCAACACCGCACGTCAGATCTACACTAAAATGCCACTAGGCACGCTCATATTGTCTGGTCATTCATTAAATAAGTTATTATTGCCTCTATTGGCAACACCGCACGTCAGATCTACACCAAAATGCCACTAGGTACGCTCATATCGTCTGGTCATTCATTAAAAAAGTTATTATTGCCTCTCTTGGCAACACCGCACGTCAGATCTACACCAAAATGCCACTAGGCACGCTCATATCGTCTGGTCATTCATTAAATAAGTTATTATTGCCTCTCTTGGCAACACCGCACGTCAGATCTACACCAAAATGCCACTAGGCACGCTCATATCATCTGGTCATTCATTAAATAAGTTATTATTGCCTCTCTTGGCAACACCGCACGTCAGATCTACACCAAAATGCCACTAGGCACGCTCATATCGTCTGGTCATTCATTAAATATGTTATTATTGCCTCTCTTGGCAACACCGCACGTCAGATCTACACCAAAATGCCACTAGGCACGCTCATATCGTCTGGTCATTCATTAAATAAGTTATTATTGCCTCTCTTGGCAACACCGCACGTCAGATCTACACCAAAATGCCACTAGCACGCTCATATTGTCTGGCCATTCATTAAATAAGTTATTATTGCCTCTCTTGGCAACACCGCACGTCAGATCTACACCAAAATGCCACTAGGCACGCTCATATCGTCTGGTCATTCATTAAATAAATTATTATTGCTATTCATTATTATTAATTATATAAATAACTTACTGCCTTACTTGCACAATTCATTTCAGTTTTATTGCAATGTATATATTTCGGGGATAACCCCATCTTCATAGCATCTAAAAATATACAACTACACAAACTTAGTTAATTTAGTACACTGTATAACGTTGTGGTGTATAAATTAAAATAAAATAAATATTGAAACAATTCGGATTAGATTCTTAACCTTCAAACATTCTGCATAGACTACTTTAAAAATAAAAGTGACAGTTCGTATCATATGGTAGGTGGGTGCCTCTCATAAGGGCTAAGTTGAGCTGTTACCATGTGTTCGGTTTTTTTATCATAGTTTCATATATTGGATTTGCTGTGAAATTGATTTGTTTGTTAAGAACAAGATGTGGTTCGCATTTAACATTTTTGTATATCTCGTAGCCTTCCAAACAGTCTAATTTTCTTCCCTTTTGTTCCAAATGTAGAATTTCAATATTTTCAATTTTGCAGTAGTCGTGGCAGGTGTTTAATATATGTTCCGCATAATTTGATTCTGTTTTTCCATTCTTGATATATTGAATGTGT
The DNA here is from genome assembly GCA_035578905.1 of Stictocephala bisonia. Classification (NCBI taxonomy): domain Eukaryota; kingdom Metazoa; phylum Arthropoda; class Insecta; order Hemiptera; family Membracidae; genus Stictocephala; species Stictocephala bisonia. The sequence continues at coordinate 1,571,289 of JAQJVL010000148.1, read as the reverse complement.
TCCTGGTATCTTTTGCGAAAAATCCTACCTGTTTGGCCTATATAGAATGCATTACATTCACCACATTTCATTTTATACACCCCTGATTTCTCAGTGTTCGGTACATTGTTTTTTGAGGTGGATATTGACAGATATTTTAAGATGCTGTTATTTGTTTTAAAAACTACTGTATAGCCTTGCTTAGCAAATGTGTGTGCTGCTAAGCGTTGTGTTTGTGGAGAATGTTCCATGAGGATTTATTTATTTGGTGTTTTTTTAATATTTCGTTTGTTTTTCTTAATTTTGGTTAATAATCTCCCAACTATGTTGTAATTGTATCCATTCTGCTGAGTTATGAATTTGATTGTATTAAGTTCTTCAAAATAATCTTCTTCACTAAGTGGTGTGTTGACTAGTCTATGGATCATGGATTTGAATGCAGCATATTTGTGTGATTTAGGATGATTTGTGTTTGCATGGATCGTGGTGTCTGTGTGTGTTGGTTTTCGGTAAATTTTGAAGGAATGTTTTTGATCATTTTTGGTAATTGTTAGGTCTAGATAATTGATAGAGTTATTAATTTCATTTTCACAGGTGAATTTAAGTTTAGGATGGAGTGTGTTCTAGAAATTGTTAAATATGTGTATTTCATTGAGATTACCTTCGTATAAACAAATTACATCATCAACAAACCTATACCAGTAAACAATCTTATGTTTGTGTTTGTTGAAATCTGACTTGATTTTTGTGAATTCTATGTTATCTAGAAATAGTTCAGCTAATATACATGATAATGGAGATCCCATACTTTCAGACCTTCTTTCTGAAAGTAATACTTCTTTTCGAATTCAAAGTAATTTTGTTTAAGAACTATATTTAGAGGAGTTATAACTTCAACTATTGCTTCATCGTTTAATTTGTTGCTGTCTTTGAGATATATTTCTAATATTCTTGGTATTTAATTTGTTGGAACGTTTGTATAGAGGTTTGAGATGTCAAATGAGACCAGTTGAGTGTTTGTAGGTATTTGAATGTCTTTTATTTTTGTGACTAGATCATTGGTGTTTCTTACGTTACAGTTACCTTTAAATTCTATTGAACGTCTGATAGTTTTGTCTAGGAATTTTGCTAAGTTATATGACGGTGCATTAATAAAATTGACTAAAGGTCTTATAGGGCAAAGCTGTTTATGTATTTTAGGGAGGCCACGAAGTTTAGGAGCAGTGGGGTTAATAATCTTTAGATTGTACATTTCTTTCTTAGATAAAAGGGTCTTGCAACTGTTAATGACTTTATTCACTTCAGTTTTATACTGATTGGTGGGATCTTTATTTAATTGTAGGATATCGTTTTCTTGAATGAAAGTGTTAACTTTGTCTGTACATTCAGATTTCTTTAGGATTACTACAGCATTTCCATTGTCAGCTTTAGTAATAAGAGAATTGTTATCCGTAAGTTTCTTTTTGATGTTTTTGATAACGCTTATTTCTTGATAATTATTGTTTGATGTATTTGATATCTTGTTAGAAGAAGTATTTAATTTATTTACTATTTCATATCTTAATAGGTCCTGTTTGTCAGAAGGTAAAGATTGAATGCAACTTTCAATGTCAACCAGGGAATTGATCAAACTGGATTTATTTTCATGAGGTAGGTTATATTTAAGGCCTTTGTTCAATAGGGACATTTCTTCATCAGTAAACTGAATTGATGATTTATTAACAACTCGTGGATGAAATTTGTGTTTACAGGAAAATTATTTTAGTTTTAACATTTTTGGAGTCTATCAGTTTATTAACCTTTTTCATTTGGGATAGTTTCTTTTTCTTTATGATAGGTTTAATCCAACTGTCAACTTGATTAGTAATTTCAGTGAATACATTTCCGTAAGTTTCAGCTAGATCTAAATGTTGTTTGTATAACATTTCATTGAGTAATTCTTTCTTTTTGTAATGTTGTTTAATTTCTTCTTTAAGCCAAACCTTTTGGGCAGTTGATATGGCTTTCATAGCTGCTATTGTTTTGGTTTTAGTTTTAATGTTGATATAGGAAGGAATTATATTATTAGTTAGTATAATTATATTATAATAATAATAATAATAATAATAATCATTATTATTATTATTATTATCTAAGCCGCCGATCGTAAAGATATGGGCGAATATGAGGGGTGAATGAGTGTGATGAGTGTAGATGAACGAGTGTAGTCATTGTTACTATCTGAGTTCGACTTAGGTTAGACAGGATTATTTATTAATAGCCCAATAGCCAGGGCAACAATGGGACCTACAGCTTTACGTGGAATCCGAACCACGTAGTGTTGGTCTGATTTTGAGCTTACTCACAAGTCTGACACAAGTTCTCTTCCCCACACAACATCCGAACACTGACTACCATCTAATATGGTCAACCCAGACCTTTCTAGCAGTGTCCAAGTCGATGGCAACCATTGAGCGGACGTCGTGTCGGTATTAATAGGACCGAGCATGGAACCTATCGCCTACAATCTTCCAAACACTTTGTCCCCAAGTAGTTCGGTTACAGCACTGCGCCACCAGAGCCGACTAATTTATGGTATGTAGGTGTTATGATCAGTTGCTCTTTTCAGAAGTATTCCTAGCTCAATTTTTATTTAATTCTTATTTACAATAAGTAGTTACATGCTATCTCAGTCTATTCCAATTTTATTTTTGAAGTTTACATACCGTATAGCGTTAAACATTTATTTCAAATGAGCAATAAATATTAATGTTATATTTCTTCTTAGTTCCTGTTAAAATAAAACGTTTACCTATTTAGGTGTAATATTTTCTCCAATAAGCAAGATAAACTCACACGCGAAGTTTAAGTTTACCAAATGTCTCTCATTTTACACGAATAAATCTTGTAAAATGAGATACTCAGGCATAATTTACCAAAGAATTTTTCATGCTTAGGACTCTATAAACTCACACAAGTTATAAATTAGAGTCATCAATAAAGGAAGCTCAAGTAAGAACTGCGCTATAAATGTTAATGATTCTTCTTCTTACGGAAGAATAAATTATGATTCTTTACTTAGCAAATAACTCGGAATGGCGGAAATTAAACTTTACACGCTTTGCAAGTTTTTGAGTTTATATATTTTGTTTTATATTCAACGCAAATAAAGATATGCATATTATACTTTATATAATATAATTACGCGATTTAAGATATTACCTAATTTTTTTCATATGTGAGGGAATGGGGGAAGTTGGATATACAATATAAAATACTGTCGGCACTAGTGGCGCAGTGCTGTAACCCAGAGTCTGGGATAAAGAGCTGTGGTGATTGTAGGCAATAGGTTCTATGCTCCATAATCTTAATTCCGACATGGCATCTGCCTAATGATTACCGACAATTTGGACAATTTGTTCGGTTGATTGTAATAGTTTTTATATTTTCTTTATTTAATATCCTGTCAATCTTTTACGTCGTTTCCTTTCTTTAAGGTAGATATGCCTTTTTTGATGTATCCTTATCTTTTTTCGTATCTATTCTATTGTCTGATTGTTTCCTCTCTAGTTGTTTTCCAATAGTATTATTGATCTCTCTACCTGAATATCTATTCTGTTTAAGTGTTTCTGTTTGGAGCGGCTGTAGATAAGGGGCTATGGCGCTGGCTTGCCACGCTGCCGGTCCGGGTTCGATACCCGATGTGACCTCTAATAGATTTTGCCCTGCCGCTCCCGTGGTTCGGAAGTCACGTAAAGCCGTTGGTCCCCAGGTTAAGTGTTAGAGAGGGCTCCTTAGCCCTAACTTCGCCTGGTAAAATAAGACAATCTTTAACTTTAACTTTAAGTGTTGAATGTTTGCCTATCTTTTTTTCAATTAATTGGGTCCGAACTTTGAATGGCTCGATTAACTTACTTGTGTAAAACTGCATTCTTCTGTGCTCGGTGTTGATGGGAAGCAGCATTTAGATATCTGTTGGTATACCGAGATAGATAAGTTTGTGGTATACCGAGTGGCCTATCATTAGGCCTATCGTTGAGGCAGACTTACGTTATTCTCAATTTCCATTGTAAACTTGATATTAGGGTGAATAGAATTAATATGGAGCAGAAAATCATCTAAACTTTCTCCGCGATGAGGCCACATATCCCATACATAATCTACATTACGGTACCATACCTTGGATTTCAAATCAGACGTTTCCAGTGCCTTCTTTTAAAATACTTCTATATAGAGATTAGCTGTAACTGGTGATAGAGGTGATCTCTTAGCTGCTACTTCAGTGTGTTCAAAGAACTTATTATCGAAGAAGAAATAAGTGGATTTGAGACATAGTTCAGCTAGCTCCGCTAAATCGTCGTTCAGAATGTATTTAAATACTCCAATGGTTTAGGGTACTAGAACCTTAGTGAGCAATGATTCTACATAGAAACTCACAAGTATGGCAGTATCTTGCAATTTCTGTTGGCTTATAAGGCTGATAAAATGTTTAGAATCTCTAACAAATGACCCAGTTTTTCCTATATATTCACTTAGTTATTTAGATATAAACTTGGATAAATTGTAGGTAGGTGATCCTATGGAACTTACCGTAGGTCTCATTGATTTATTTTCTTTATGGGTCTTGGGTAGTCCGTAGTGGCATTGGGTTAGAATTTATTAAATTACCTTTAATCCTGTTGCCAAAATTAAAATTTAACTTGACCAATTTCTATCTGTAGTCATTACAGAGACTGAGTTGTTGCTGACCTCCTTTCGGGCATGCGTGTGTAGGGTCGGAAGTCAGGGGTTACAAAAAGTGGAGCAATTCCATAGAGTTATCCATAGAGTAGGAGTGTAATTATTGCCAGTGAATTTCAATCATTGTGTGATTTATAATGTATGTGACTTTATAATATATGTTGACATTACAAGTGTTATAAATGTATTACATATTAATTGATAAATTGGAATTGGACATCTTATTCTCTAAATCTAACTCTAATACAGTTACCGAATGATTAGTACGCAACATACTGGCCACCTTGAAGTAACATCTTTTTCTCTTTTTTAAGTTGCTTTGTCCTGTTTTGTATTTGAGCAGCTGTAAGGCATTTTTGACTAATCAGTCTTGAGCCGACTGTTATAATTATAATTTGTACATTACTCATTTTCAAAATTTAGTTTCTAAAAAAGTTCTAACATTTACGTTTCGTCACCATAGCGAAGCTTTAAATGTTTATAATAATAAACTATATGTAAAAAAATTAGCTTGATCTTCAAAAGGGCATTTATATTTTGTGAAGTAGTCATAGCTAGATCACAAATTTATGACGGTCCAACTACCAAGTTTTTTGTTCGTTTAGAACTACCCAGGGGATACGTACTACAGCTTTAAAGATTTGTTCTTGACGCTAACAACATTCCCCAACCCCTCCTGGCGTGGGCAGATGTAATTTATGGAAATTAAAATGGGGAATAACACTAGTTCAGTCATGTGATGGCGGGGAGTCTATCCAAACAATGGAACACATAGTTACAGAGGGCCCTTTGCGCTTTTTTACAGAGGGATTGACTAGCATAAATAGAATTTGTGAGGCAGGTCTTAAATGGCTTAATGGATTGAATTTAGCTTTACGACAGGAGATCAGTAATATTGTTATTAATATCTCAAGACTTGGACTGTTATCCCAAGTATATATTACAGCTTTTATATTTTTTTAAATTAATAAATGGTAGCTGACAAGAAATCATACTCTGTGTAAATTATGTAGAAAACAAATAATATGGAATATAATATATGATGACATTTTACCTAGAGGTTCTTAATCGTTATTCGTAAATTATACAAGTAATATATTGAATCGTCAACGAATTGCCGCCAAAAATGGAACAAAACAGGAAATACGAATCAAAAGTATACTCTTGAGATTTTGAGGTAAAACTAGTTTAATATAAGAGGTACCACCTGACAGTGAGTAAGCACGACGGAAAGGTTTATTAAATGTTTCCTGCAGGTCCAATATACCTCCCTGACACACCTACCCTTTACACTGGAGTTTGTCTCTAGTTTATTTAAATATATTCAATCAAGAAAATATTATAACGTATTTTATTTATGTATTTCATACATACTATAAATAACACCAATATATTCACTGATTAACTAAAAACCAAATATGATACGAGCATGGAAGGTCATTTAATCTCTGATCGTAGAACACCTGCTATATACGTTTTTTATGCTCTTCAGAATGCGTAAGGAAACTGTACACATAAAACCAATGTGTTCCTTAGACTATGACTGTTCCTTAGAAGTAGTCATTTATTAATAGCCCAATAGCCAAAGGAACATACAACTTTACTTACGATTCTTTACATATTTTACTTTTTAGTTATGTACCTACTATCATAAAATATGTCAGCAAGGCCTCCTTTCTATATAATTACCAATCAATCTACATACGACTCCAAACCAGCCCCCGTACAGACCGAACAAAATTTCAGTTGAAGCAAATCAATCCTAACCCCTCGCAGACAGCCAACTAGGAAATAGATGCAATTCGTATGGACTCATTGATGATTAATTTATTTGAAATTATGTGTTTATTAAAAAAAAAACTATGAACAAAACCTGGATGGTTTTATAAAAGTCTAGAATCTTCTTACTTTCTTGGTATTTTTATTAAAACGGGAATCGGATTATTTTAAAAAATTCTCAGTCTTTTAGCTATCTTAAATTTGTGTTTTAACTAAACAAACAATTTAATGGAATAAGTTAGTCTAGTAATTTTATTAGTTGAGTTGTTTCTTATATCAACCACTACTTCGCGTGTAAAATGGTACGTTAATATCAAAATTTAGTAAATTTTATGGATAGCATAATGGATTTAGTAGATTATTAAATACATTTGTTAACTCAAACAGACCCATAGATTTGTTGATAAGCGTCTTCTGCATTGAGATATTTATATTTGTTATGTGGGTTTGACAAACATTATTAAGTTTGCAAAAATGTTCATTAATAATTTCTCTCTATCACGTTTGAATAAATTGGAGGGGCATACAAACTCCCTCCGTGAATACGACGTTGTGGAGAAACACAAGCTAATGAATATGTACAATTGCAAAAATACACTAATGATTATAACGATGTATTAACATCGTACAATTATGCAATGACTATTCGATAAAGTTTTTGTATTTATTTTGTGTGTTTGTTTATTGTAATATAAAATTGAGGTGTCATAACCGTAAACACTTCTATATTTGTTCAGACCTTCGTGCTACAATTGTTTATCAAGGTATAGGAGTTATGTAAGTTTAGATTACAAAGTTTTGTTACTTACACAACAAGTTCGAAGAATAACAATGGAGTTCCGATACGGTTAAGTAAACTTTCCACTTTCTACCTCTGTAATTGTAAACTACAGAATTGACGAAAGTAGAGTTTTGTTTGCAATAAAGATTATCATTGCAACATAAAAGGCAAAGGATTTTGTGGGTTTCCCATACATTCACATCAACTTAGCTTATTTGATTTAGCATAAAAATATTGCCTTAAACTAAGAAACTGTCTTTCTATACATCGAGTGACCCTGTTGAAAAATATGCATTCACTGAAATAATACACAACAAGGTAGAATACACACACGCACACATATGAGGCGTTCAGATGCCAAACTGATTAACTACAATCACCATAGTTTTGAGAAATCAAGATCTAAAGTTTAAGTGTTGTAAAAAATTAACTGTACATGTATCTTTAGTTTAGTTCTGGTATATAAGTTTTTTAATATTGCACCTTTTATGGGTTATGGTTTAATACATATGTAATAAAAAATAACAGGTAAAAAAAAATTAAATATAACTTTTTTTGGAGTTAGTCACATTGGCAACTGAACAGGAATAAAAAAGATTCGAGGCATTTTTGATAAAACCTATTTTATTGAATTAAAAACCAAGTAATAATAGCAAAATCAAGCAATAAACTCCTTCAGATTATAATACACTTAGCAAAGTTGTGTTACACTTAATTATGGCCATTTGAACAGAAAAATATAGTGATATTCACACAATCAGTGTTAAATTTTTGTTCCAATCTGTTTTTAGTATTATTTTATCAATGAATACAAAACTGTGTATTCATTACCTTTAGTCAGAATACAAGAAACACTCATCATCACTAGGTGGTTCTGGTGCCCCTCTCTCCAGCATTTAGGTTCTTGTAGTAAGTATGATGAACTGGGGGAATGTACTGTAACAAATCCATCATATCTCTTTTTTTTGCCATTGTTATGGGCTTTCCCGAGGGATATAGCTTTTCTTGAACGATATAGCTTCTTGAAGGGATATAGCTTGTTTGACAGATTCAATACTGGACGCCCAACATTTTGTTTCTTCTCAAAATTTACCACACTGAAGGGAATGTCATCTGAAAAAGTGGTTTTGTACTTTACTTTTAGTGGCTCTGCTTTTTCCAGTCTTATCCACCTCATCTGTAACCAGTTGACACTATCTTTATCTTCATTTTTTTCTCCTGGTGACAGATTGCTCTAATGATTCAATAGAAAGAAATTCATCATGATTCATTTCCACAAGAAAAAACTTATTCTTATTTTTACTTTCCAAAATAATATTATACCAATCACGTGGAGAAAATATGTTTGTGGTTTTCTTTGCCTTCTTTTCTATTAAGGCAAAGTCTGAATCATTTGGTAAGTAACTGTGACCAGAAACCAAATACTTGAGCTCAATAACCTCGGCACAGATCTCTCCACTTTGCTTTGCAAAAGTTTCATTGGGCTTAAAACAACTTTGATATTACGGTTTTGGCCTGTGCAGCTGTCAGAAAATGTGACAATATGCTTCACATTTTTTGCATTCTCAGTAATGTGTCTTTTCAAACAAGCTACTATTTCTTGGGATCCCCTTGAACCCTCTGTTTCTGGCCACACATACATAAAAGCCTTCTCATTGTTGAGTACATGACAGCCAAAATTATACACATATAAATTACGTTTGTAATAAGCTACTGGGGTGCTTAATTTGGGGAATGCAAGAGCCTTTTGGAGGTCGAATATGAAGACATAGTAGTCCTCGGAGCATTTGTTTTTGTCATCTGTCAGACTTTGTCGAGCTTTTTCTGCTTTCCTTAGATGAAGTTCTCTTTCACATTAAATAGCCCGTTTTTCCTCTTCATTTGATTTTAATAGCCTATTTTCAAAACTATCACAATATTGACAAGTGTCTTTTCCAGGAGGCTTAAAGTGCAGATTGAACTGGCTTGAAAAAACATGGTAATACTGCTTGTCTTTTACAGGTACTTTTCCATTGTCACTGCACCATGATTTGTACATATCAATCATTTTCTTTATGGTTAGGTTAGAATTTAAATATTTCCTTCCTGGGTTATGTGTTCGGGTGTAGTGGCTTTTGTAGGCTGGAAAAGACTTGATGTGGTTGATTACATCAGTTACATCAACTTTGTTGCCTGGTGTTTGATGACCTCTTGAGTCCAGTACCAGACTCACATCATCCTTCAAGCAATTGTTGTAGATCCTGCCATCTGAAATCTGGTAGGTCTCTCTAAAATATTTCTTACACACACGGATATAATTATTTTTCAAACGTATGAAAAAAGAAAAACTACGTTCTCTGGGTGATTTTGACATATTGACAGGACGGTGTCTGTTTATTGCAGCTGTTTTGATACAACCACGTAAATATAGGTTTTGCCTAGTTTGATCTCCCAGGCTGTAGAATGCTTTGAATGTAGCTTCTCTGTCTGAACAACTTATTTTAGCATTGCAACCCCGAGCACAGTTGCATGGTTTGTCGGAAAATATTTTGGCACCAACTGGTTTCCCTAATCTGGTTTTATATTGCTGACCTGACAGCCTTTTTTTTAGTTTCTCGGTTCCTAAGCCAGTTTTCAGTGTTTCTAGGGCGTTTCCGACCTCTAGGTTTCTTGGGCATACCTCTTATTTCAGAGTCTGTTTCATCTGTTGAAATATTATTTTGAACATCAATTAGGTTTGCAGTTGTACTGTTTGTAACAGAGTTACTGCTGGTGCTAGGCCTGGAATCAATTGGAATTAGATTCACTACATTTCCTGCATTCTCAATGAAATTAGGTCTTCTACGTGTCAATGGGATATTAAGTTTAGGCCTACCTGTTTGTTGGTTGAGGTTAGGCGTATAGCCCGGATCAGAGTCCGTGTCATCAAAAACATCACTTACGTCTAAAAAGTCACTATTACTACTTGTTTCAGAATCCATATTTATCTACAGTACTACAGATTCACCACCAACTAAGTTAATATAGATACACACGTGTGTAACATTATAACACAACATAAACAAAACAATGTTTTAAGGTTCACTGGAGTTAATCACATTGGACACTGAAAAACCAGCTGATTCATTCCATGTGCAAACAAAGTAGAGCACTCTGGTGGCCAACTACTGAATTATGGAGTTAGTCATCTTCACCACTGAAAAATATTGCTATTCCAAACCCAAGCTCAGTATTAACTCAAATTAAAAAAAAAAAAAATGGAGTTAATCAGTTTGGCATCTGAACGCCTCAATATTACTAATTCATAAATAAAAAACATCATTTTAAGACTTTATAAGTTTACTAAAATTATGCCCAATCTTATTTAAAAAGTTGCTCAAAGTGGTGTTCACGCTCTTCTATGCATGCTTTGCATCTTTTCAACACCGACTTACAAACTCTGCCGGATTTGTCACGTAATCGTTGGTTTTAAAATTCCGATTGTATTCGGTCCTTCAAATGTTCAATATTATGAATCTTAATAGAGTAAACTTCATTTTTGAGAATTTCCCATACTGTTCCCAAAGTTTTAAAGCTCAATGAGCCCCAGTATCTAAGCGAGAGACTCTCATTCCGGGATGAGGTCTCACAGCGCAGCACACGTAACGGAGGAAAACTTCATTTTCCAAAGGTTAGGCTTAAAGCTGGGAGGAAAAGCTATACTTATTTCGGCCCGACATTGTACAATGACCTCCCCGATAACTTCAAGCCTTACTCACATGAAACATTTAAGGTAAAGCTTAGGGAAATGCTATTAAATGGTGAAATAGTTGATTAGAAGTTGTTAATGTTTAGTTGTCTAGTTATATAATATGTCTCACTTGTTGCTTTAGGATTAGTTATTCACTGTTCATGTTAGTTTTATTTTTGACTCGAGTTGCTCTGAAAAGCAGTGTCAAACTGAGAAACGCTTATGTAAATAAAGACATTTTTATTTATTTACTGAAAAGTTCATCGGTGTATAATCAGGGAATCTTGGTGGCTACTCAACGGTATCCCGTCTCTAATCCATTCATTAAATTTTTCGTTTATGAAGTTTCATTCAATGGTTCCATAATAAGGGGGTGCTCCAACTTGTTGCCATATCAGCTTTTCTTTTATTGGGTGAAGGTGTTCAAACTGTGAACTGTTTTCAAGTTCAAACAACACTTCTCTAAGCATCTCGAGATTTACAGTACCGTTACATAAATAAGACTTAACTAGCCCACCGACGCCAATACGCAAACGCCAGGAGTATTTCATTCGGTTTCCATTATTAAATGAGGAGTTACAGAATCCCAGTAAACATAATTGTGTCTGTTAACTCGTTCATTTACCTTGAAAGTCGCTTCATCGCTTCAAAGGATGGTTTTATAAAAGTTGTTGTCAGTTTCAGAGCGGATGACGTAACTCTCACAAAACTCAAGACGACTGTCCGGATCATCATTTAGGCCTTGAAGTGAAGTTGGACTAATGGTCTTAAGTTTTTTCTGAATCCGTTGAAGGCATGTTCTTGATATTTTATATTCTCTGGACGCATTCGTTTGCGACTTCGTTGGTGAATACACAAAACACTGTCCCACAACATTAAGATTATTTTCCTTACAAACTGGTGTTGGTCTACCAGAACGGGGAAGCTCAGCTACTTAGCCAGTTTTTTCAAATCTTCAAACACACTAACAACTATCAAACTTAACCTAAAAATAATAAAAACAGCAATTGCTTAACGACAAAATGATCAAAAGCTGTGGTATGGTTTGTAACAACAGCTGACATTGATAATGATAGTGGTTTATTGTCACATAACTAGTGTTACATTTGCGTATTTGTAGAAAACCTGCTGCAAACTGGTGACTCGTCATACTTAACTCTAATTGTTTAACCTAAAAAATAAATTAATCTACCAACTATCTAATGTGAGCATATACATACTTCCTTTCTTTGTCTAGTTCCATGTAGTACCAAAGCAAGACGACTTCGTCTCTCAAATAATCCCAGACTGAGTATTAGCTTCGGTTAACGAGAAACTGCCTGATCTTTTGATAGAGCTGGTTGGCATTCCCTAAGCTTTTGTACTCCTGTGGTAATTTAATATATACTTTTATTCCACTATAAAATGAGCTTATTTCATATTTTCTTAGTCTATGCTTGGGAATTCTTAGTTTACTTTTATTCCTTGTATCATGGTCATGGTATACATTATTTTGTTGGTAAGCAAAATTATTTTAATTTACATTAAACATTGCTAGCGTTATGCATTACTTCATTGAATGAATATTTTTCAACTGACTTATGGGTCACCCTGTATGTCTATAGTGAATTTGTCATCAGCAACCTGTAAAGGTGGGTGAGAGGGTTGTTGCCACTACTCGGTGCATCGGGACTACGCCGCAGCGGCCTTCTTTTTGACGATTCCATTCATGGGAAATTTCCTAGAGTGTCTCTTCATTTTCATCCTATCTCAATGTATGTTCATCAACTATCAATAAAATAGTCAAGGCAATTATTTATGCTAGTTAAATGTCTAATAAGTTCCTATCTGTGCAAGGGATGTTTTCAAATATGACCATATAACACTCTATTTTCATGAGTATACATTTTTTTTGTATTTATTTAAAAACTAAATCGTTTTAACATAAAAAATATAGAATGAAAAATAAATAATAAAATAATGTCGATAAAAATCAAAGTGATAGTAAATGAGGTTCGATTAAATACCTGCAAACTTAAATCAAATAGAGGTGAAAATGTCCACTATTCAGTCCAAAATTCAGGTCATGTTAAATACAAAACTACAAATAACTAAAGCTTCCAACTTAGCTAGACGAAGGAACAAACAAAATCACAGATTTTAAAATACAAAAATTACAAATATGCACAAGTCAGTTCGTAAAAGTAACATACGAGATTATAAATTATTAAGTTAAATACAAATTCACAAAAATATACAACTTGGTCAGAAAATTCTATAAACAAAATTTCATGTATAAAAATTTAAGATAAAAAAAATCAGTCAGAAAAAGTATATACAAAATTATCGATTATGAAGTTAAAATTTACAAATATATGCAGTTTAATTAGAAAGTTAAAAATGTAAGAGATAAAATTACAAAATTATATCAGTCAATCAGAAAATTTAATATACAAAATGAAAATTATGAAGATAAAATTTACAAAATATACAATTTAATTAGAAAGTTTAATAAACAAAATTCCAAATGTAAAAATTCAAGGGATAAAAATTACGAAAATACAATAGACAATCAAGAAATGTAATTATAATAATTAAGAATATTTAAGTTAAGTTAAAACATACTACTATATTTAAAACGACCTTTAGCAAAACATATAATAATTAAAAATATTTAAGTTAAGTTAAAACACACTACTGTATTTAAAACGACCTTTAGCAAAACATATAATAATTAAGAATATTTAAGTTAAGTTAGAACATACTACTGTATTTAAAACGACCTTTAGTAAAACATATAATAATTAAGAATATTTAAGTTAAGTTAGAACATACTACTGTATTTAAAACGACCTTTAGTAAAACATATCTTAAACAATTTACAATATCTACTTGACCATTTATAAATTATTTTCAACGAAGTTTTTAAATGTTATAGTCTTTTTCTTTCTTCCAGGTGACTCGCGATTTCATATATTATTACCAATGTACGTGTCCAGCTGAGCCTCTTTGGTGGATTCAACGAAAATAAAAATGTTCAGACGAGGATACTACCATGATTTCTTAAACAATGTCAAAGCTTACACATGAGTTTGTCGTTCTCCATTAATCCGAAGAATCAAGAGGCCAAATGTATGGAGGGAAATTAGCGTCACTTTCACTGACTAATAGTTTGTCCGTAGTTTCTTTACATCCTGCCGCCCAGCTAGGTTACCTGGGATGGACGCGGTGCCGTCCCGGTGCACCTACTCATGTTCGGGTGGGTGGGTGGGGCTTGGGTCCTGTATACGGTAGAGAGATTCATAATTACTGTTCGTGAATGTGTGAATCACACACCTAGATATACGTACATTAGTGATAACCCTGTCACCTATTCACATAAAGTGCGTATGACCCCCTCAACTACCTATACATGTACATTAGTAATGAACCTCCTACCTATCTGTATACGTTAGTTATGACCCTCCCATTTAACATACATATGTATTTTTGAACGGTCCCACCCATCTCTAATTATACGGGTTTACGTTAGGTTGGTTGTCAATTGCAAACAAATTATAAATAATAATTTGTTCAAATCTATCTGTATTATTAATGAGGTTTTTATAATACTAAATAAGTCTAGCAGATATAAACCATCTCGAATTTAAAGTTTTTATTCAACTATACGTATCTTAATTTTATTTAACTTGGTCTCGAATACTCTACTTCTCTGTAATCAATCCAACACAAACTTGTCATCAAAGTTAACCTTAGTTATGCAGTAATATCACGGACTCTTTGTTTTTAAGAGGCCATTTGTGTGTGTGAAAGCCGTAAAACAGACACATTAGATAAAGACTGGTGGTTTATAATTGCATTGTTATGAAAGTTAACCTTAGTTCTACAGCAATATCACGCACGCGTGGTTTTTTAAAGTGATCATTTGTGTGTCTACAAGCCGTACAACAGATACATTACATACGGCTGGTGGTTTATAATTACATCGTCATGGAAGTTAATCTTAGTTCTACAGCAATATCACGTACGCGTGGTTTTTTAAAGTGATCATTTGTGTGTCTACAAGCCGTACAACAGATACATTACATACGGCTGGTGGTTTATAATTACATCGTCATGGAAGTTAATCTTAATTCTACAGCAATATCACGCACGCATGGTTTTTTTAAAGTGATCATTTGTGTGTGTACAAGCCGTACAACTGACACATTACATACGGCTGGTGGTTTATAATTACATCGTCATGGAAGTTAATCTTAGTTCTACAGCAATATCACGCACGTATGGTTTTTTAAAGTGATCATTTGTGTGTGTACAAGCCGTACAACTGACACATTACATACGGCTGGTGGTTTATAATTACATCGTCATGGAAGTTAATCTTAGTTCTACAGCAATATCACGTACGCGTGGTTTTTTAAAGTGATCATTTGTGTGTGTACAAGCTGTACAACTGACACATTACATACGACTCGTGGTTTATAATTACATCGTCATGGAAGTTAACCTTAGTTCTACAGCAATATCACGCACGCATGGTTTTTTAGGTGGTCATTTGTGTGTGTACAAGCCGTACAACAGATACATTACATACGGCGGGTGGTTTATAATTACATCGTCATCCAGGTTAACCTTAGTTCTACAGCAATATCACGCAATTGTGGTTTTTAAGTGGTCATTTGTGTGTGTACAAGCCGTACAACAGATACATTACATACGGCGGGTGGTTTATAATTACATCGTCATGGAAGTTAATCTTAGTTCTACAGCAATATCACGCACGCATGGTTTTTTAAAGTGATCATTTGTGTGTGTACAAGCCGTACAACTGACACATTACATACGGCTGGTGGTTTATAATTACATCGTCATGGAAGTTAACCTTAGTTCTACAGCAATATCACGCACGCATGGTTTTTTAAAGTGATCATTTGTGTGTGTACAAGCCGTACAACTGACACATTACATACGGCTGGTGGTTTATAATTACATCGTCATGGAAGTTAATCTTAGTTCTACAGCAATATCACGTACGCGTGGTTTTTTAAAGTGATCATTTGTGTGTGTACAAGCCGTACAGCTGACACATTACATACGGCTGGTAGTTTATAATTACATCGTCATGGAAGTTAACCTTAGTTCTACAGCAATATCACGCACGCATGGTTTTTTAGGTGGTCATTTGTGTGTGTACAAGCCGTACAACAGATACATTACATACGGCGGGTGGTTTATAATTACATCGTCATGGAAGTTAACCTTAGTTCTACAGCAATATCACGCACGCATGGTTTTTTAGGTGGTCATTTGTGTGTGTACAAGCCGTACAACAGATACATTACATACGGCGGGTGGTTTATAATTACATCGTCATGGAAGTTAACCTTAGTTCTACAGCAATATCACGCACGCATGGTTTTTTAAGTAGTCATTTGTGTGTGTACAAGCCGTACAACAGATACATTACATACGGCGGGTGGTTTATAATTACATCGTCATGGAAGTTAATCTTAGTTCTACAGCAATATCACGCACGCATGGTTTTTTAAAGTGATCATTTGTGTGTGTACAAGCCGTACAGCTGACACATTACATACGACTCGTGGTTTATAATTACATCGTCATCAAAGTTAACCTTAGTTCTGCAGCAATATCACGCACGCGTGGCTTTTTAAGTGGTCATTTGTGTGTGTACAAGCCGTACAACAGATACATTACATACGGCGGGTGGTTTATAATTACATCCTCATCCAGGTTAACCTTAGTTCTACAGTAATATCACGCAATTGTGGTTTTTAAGTGGTCATTTGTGTGTGTACAAGCCGTACAACAGATACATTACATACGGCGGGGGCGAGCCGGTGGCCGAGTGGTCTAAGGCGTCAGGACTTTGAGCTTGGGTTAGAGATAGCGCTGGTTCGAATCCGGCCTAGACTGAAAGATTTATCAGTAATATTCATCTTGTACTGTACAGGTTCGCCCCCTTACTCTGTCTGAATAAGTTCCTCGCACAGATCAATGGTCTATGGGGAATGGTCAGAGTAAGGTTAAGGAGGAGATCGGCCTCTCCTTAAAAAAAAAAAAAATTTACATCGTCATCCAGGTTAACCTTAGTTCTACAGCAATATCACGCAATTGTGGTTTTTAAGTGGTCATTTGTATGTGTACAACTCGTACAACAGATACATTACATTCGGCTGGTGGTTTATAATTACATCGTCATCCAGGTTAACCTTAGTTCTACAGCAATATCACGCAATTGTGGTTTTTAAGTGGTCATTTGTGTGTGTACAAGCCGTACAACAGATACATTACATACGGCGGGTGGTTTATAATTACATCGTCATCCAGGTTAACCTTAGTTCTACAGCAATATCACGCAATTGTGGTTTTTAAGTGGTCATTTGTGTGTGTACAAGCCGTACAACAGATACATTACATACGGCGGGTGGTTTATAATTACATCGTCATCCAGGTTAACCTTAGTTCTACAGCAATATCACGCAATTGTGGTTTTTAAGTGGTCATTTGTGTGTGTACAAGCCGTACAACAGATACATTACATACGGCGGGTGGTTTATAATTACATCGTCATCCAGGTTAACCTTAGTTCTACAGCAATATCACGTACGCATGGTTTTTTAGGTGGTCATTTGTGTGTGTACAAGCTGTACAACAGATACATTACATACGGCGGGTGGTTTATAATTACATCGTCATCCAGGTTAACCTTAGTTCTACAGCAATATCACGCAATTGTGGTTTTTAAGTGGTCATTTGTGTGTGTACAAGCCGTACAACAGATACATTACATACGGCGGGTGGTTTATAATTACATCGTCATGGAAGTTAATCTTAGTTCTACAGCAATATCACGCACGCATGGTTTTTTAAAGTGATCATTTGTGTGTGTACAAGCCGTACAACTGACACATTACATACGGCTGGTGGTTTATAATTACATCGTCATGGAAGTTAACCTTAGTTCTACAGCAATATCACGCACGCATGGTTTTTTAAGTAGTCATTTGTGTGTGTACAAGCCGTACAACAGATACATTACATACGGCGGGTGGTTTATAATTACATCGTCATGGAAGTTAACCTTAGTTCTACAGCAATATCACGCACGCATGGTTTTTTAGGTGGTCATTTGTGTGTGTACAAGCCGTACAACAGATACATTACATACGGCGGGTGGTTTATAATTACATCGTCATCCAGGTTAACCTTAGTTCTACAGCAATATCACGCAATTGTGGTTTTTAAGTGGTCATTTGTGTGTGTACAAGCCGTACAACAGATACATTACATACGGCGGGTGGTTTATAATTACATCGTCATCCAGGTTAACCTTAGTTCTACAGCAATATCACGTACGCATGGTTTTTTAGGTGGTCATTTGTGTGTGTACAAGCTGTACAACAGATACATTACATACGGCGGGTGGTTTATAATTACATCGTCATCCAGGTTAACCTTAGTTCTACAGCAATATCACGCAATTGTGGTTTTTAAGTGGTCATTTGTGTGTGTACAAGCCGTACAACAGATACATTACATACGGCTGGTGGTTTATAATTACATCGTCATGGAAGTTAATCTTAGTTCTACAGCAATATCACGCACGCATGGTTTTTTAAAGTGATCATTTGTGTGTGTACAAGCCGTACAACTGACACATTACATACGGCTGGTGGTTTATAATTACATCGTCATGGAAGTTAACATTAGTTCTACAGCAATATCACGCACGCATGGTTTTTTAAAGTGATCATTTGTGTGTGTACAAGCCGTACAACTGACACATTACATACGGCTGGTGGTTTATAATTACATCGTCATGGAAGTTAACCTTAGTTCTACAGCAATATCACGCATGCATGGTTTTTTAAGTAGTCATTTGTGTGTGTACAAGCCGTACAACAGATACATTACATTCGGCGGGTGGTTTATAATTACATCGTCATGGAAGTTAACCTTAGTTCTACAGCAATATCACGCACGCATGGTTTTTTAGGTGGTCATTTGTGTGTGTACAAGCCGTACAACAGATACATTACATACGGCGGGTGGTTTATAATTACATCGTCATGGAAGTTAACCTTAGTTCTACAGCAATATCACGCACGCATGGTTTTTTAAGTAGTCATTTGTGTGTGTACAAGCCGTACAACAGATACATTACATACGGCGGGTGGTTTGTAATTACATCGTCATGGAAGTTAATCTAAGTTCTACAGCAATATCACGTACGCGTGGTTTTTTAAAGTGATCATTTGTGTGTGTACAAGCCGTACAGCTGACACATTACATACGACTCATGGTTTATAATTACATCGTCATGGAAGTTAACCTTAGTTCTACAGCAATATCACGCAATTGTGGTTTTTAAGTGGTCATTTGTATGTGTACAACTCGTACAACAGATACATTACATTCGGCTGGTGGTTTATAATTACATCGTCATCCAGGTTAACCTTAGTTCTACAGCAATATCACGCAATTGTGGTTTTTAAGTGGTCATTTGTGTGTGTACAAGCCGTACAACAAATACATTACATACGGCGGGTGGTTTATAATTACATCGTCATCCAGGTTAACCTTAGTTCTACAGCAATATCACGCAATTGTGGTTTTTAAGTGGTCATTTGTGTGTGTACAAGCCGTACAACAGATACATTACATACGGCGGGTGGTTTATAATTACATCGTCATCCAGGTTAACCTTAGTTCTACAGCAATATCACGCAATTGTGGTTTTTAAGTGGTCATTTGTGTGTGTACAAGCCGTACAACAGATACATTACATACGGCGGGTGGTTTATAATTACATCGTCATCCAGGTTAACCTTAGTTCTACAGCAATATCACGTACGCATGGTTTTTTAGGTGGTCATTTGTGTGTGTACAAGCTGTACAACAGATACATTACATACGGCGGGTGGTTTATAATTACATCGTCATCCAGGTTAACCTTAGTTCTACAGCAATATCACGCAATTGTGGTTTTTAAGTGGTCATTTGTGTGTGTACAAGCCGTACAACAGATACATTACATACGGCGGGTGGTTTATAATTACATCGTCATGGAAGTTAATCTTAGTTCTACAGCAATATCACGCACGCATGGTTTTTTAAAGTGATCATTTGTGTGTGTACAAGCCGTACAACTGACACATTACATACGGCTGGTGGTTTATAATTACATCGTCATGGAAGTTAACCTTAGTTCTACAGCAATATCACGCACGCATGGTTTTTTAAGTAGTCATTTGTGTGTGTACAAGCCGTACAACAGATACATTACATACGGCGGGTGGTTTATAATTACATCGTCATGGAAGTTAACCTTAGTTCTACAGCAATATCACGCACGCATGGTTTTTTAGGTGGTCATTTGTGTGTGTACAAGCCGTACAACAGATACATTACATACGGCGGGTGGTTTATAATTACATCGTCATCCAGGTTAACCTTAGTTCTACAGCAATATCACGCAATTGTGGTTTTTAAGTGGTCATTTGTGTGTGTACAAGCCGTACAACAGATACATTACATACGGCGGGTGGTTTATAATTACATCGTCATCCAGGTTAACCTTAGTTCTACAGCAATATCACGTACGCATGGTTTTTTAGGTGGTCATTTGTGTGTGTACAAGCTGTACAACAGATACATTACATACGGCGGGTGGTTTATAATTACATCGTCATCCAGGTTAACCTTAGTTCTACAGCAATATCACGCAATTGTGGTTTTTAAGTGGT
The DNA here is from genome assembly GCA_035578905.1 of Stictocephala bisonia. NCBI lineage: Eukaryota > Metazoa > Arthropoda > Insecta > Hemiptera > Membracidae > Stictocephala > Stictocephala bisonia. The sequence goes on along the minus strand of JAQJVL010000148.1, from coordinate 1,550,573 downwards.
CATTTGTGTGTGTACAAGCCGTACAACAGATACATTACATACGGCTGGTGGTTTATAATTACATCGTCATGGAAGTTAATCTTAGTTCTACAGCAATATCACGCACGCATGGTTTTTTAAAGTGATCATTTGTGTGTGTACAAGCCGTACAACTGACACATTACATACGGCTGGTGGTTTATAATTACATCGTCATGGAAGTTAACCTTAGTTCTACAGCAATATCACGCAATTGTGGTTTTTAAGTGGTCATTTGTATGTGTACAACTCGTACAACAGATACATTACATTCGGCGGGTGGTTTATAATTACATCGTCATGGAAGTTAACCTTAGTTCTACAGCAATATCACGCACGCATGGTTTTTTAGGTGGTCATTTGTGTGTGTACAAGCCGTACAACAGATACATTACATACGGCGGGTGGTTTATAATTACATCGTCATGGAAGTTAACCTTAGTTCTACAGCAATATCACGCACGCATGGTTTTTTAAGTAGTCATTTGTGTGTGTACAAGCCGTACAACAGATACATTACATACGGCGGGTGGTTTATAATTACATCGTCATCCAGGTTAACCTTAGTTCTACAGCAATATCACGTACGCATGGTTTTTTAGGTGGTCATTTGTGTGTGTACAAGCTGTACAACAGATACATTACATACGGCGGGTGGTTTATAATTACATCGTCATCCAGGTTAACCTTAGTTCTACAGCAATATCACGCAATTGTGGTTTTTAAGTGGTCATTTGTGTGTGTACAAGCCGTACAACAGATACATTACATACGGCTGGTGGTTTATAATTACATCGTCATGGAAGTTAACATTAGTTCTACAGCAATATCACGCACGCATGGTTTTTTAAAGTGATCATTTGTGTGTGTACAAGCCGTACAACTGACACATTACATACGGCTGGTGGTTTATAATTACATCGTCATGGAAGTTAACCTTAGTTCTACAGCAATATCACGCATGCATGGTTTTTTAAGTAGTCATTTGTGTGTGTACAAGCCGTACAACAGATACATTACATTCGGCGGGTGGTTTATAATTACATCGTCATGGAAGTTAACCTTAGTTCTACAGCAATATCACGCACGCATGGTTTTTTAGGTGGTCATTTGTGTGTGTACAAGCCGTACAACAGATACATTACATACGGCGGGTGGTTTATAATTACATCGTCATGGAAGTTAACCTTAGTTCTACAGCAATATCACGCACGCATGGTTTTTTAAGTAGTCATTTGTGTGTGTACAAGCCGTACAACAGATACATTACATACGGCGGGTGGTTTGTAATTACATCGTCATGGAAGTTAATCTAAGTTCTACAGCAATATCACGTACGCGTGGTTTTTTAAAGTGATCATTTGTGTGTGTACAAGCCGTACAGCTGACACATTACATACGACTCATGGTTTATAATTACATCGTCATGGAAGTTAACCTTAGTTCTACAGCAATATCACGCAATTGTGGTTTTTAAGTGGTCATTTGTATGTGTACAACTCGTACAACAGATACATTACATTCGGCTGGTGGTTTATAATTACATCGTCATCCAGGTTAACCTTAGTTCTACAGCAATATCACGCAATTGTGGTTTTTAAGTGGTCATTTGTGTGTGTACAAGCCGTACAACAAATACATTACATACGGCGGGTGGTTTATAATTACATCGTCATCCAGGTTAACCTTAGTTCTACAGCAATATCACGCAATTGTGGTTTTTAAGTGGTCATTTGTGTGTGTACAAGCCGTACAACAGATACATTACATACGGCGGGTGGTTTATAATTACATCGTCATCCAGGTTAACCTTAGTTCTACAGCAATATCACGCAATTGTGGTTTTTAAGTGGTCATTTGTGTGTGTACAAGCCGTACAACAGATACATTACATACGGCGGGTGGTTTATAATTACATCGTCATCCAGGTTAACCTTAGTTCTACAGCAATATCACGTACGCATGGTTTTTTAGGTGGTCATTTGTGTGTGTACAAGCTGTACAACAGATACATTACATACGGCGGGTGGTTTATAATTACATCGTCATCCAGGTTAACCTTAGTTCTACAGCAATATCACGCAATTGTGGTTTTTAAGTGGTCATTTGTGTGTGTACAAGCCGTACAACAGATACATTACATACGGCGGGTGGTTTATAATTACATCGTCATGGAAGTTAATCTTAGTTCTACAGCAATATCACGCACGCATGGTTTTTTAAAGTGATCATTTGTGTGTGTACAAGCCGTACAACTGACACATTACATACGGCTGGTGGTTTATAATTACATCGTCATGGAAGTTAACCTTAGTTCTACAGCAATATCACGCACGCATGGTTTTTTAAGTAGTCATTTGTGTGTGTACAAGCCGTACAACAGATACATTACATACGGCGGGTGGTTTATAATTACATCGTCATGGAAGTTAACCTTAGTTCTACAGCAATATCACGCACGCATGGTTTTTTAGGTGGTCATTTGTGTGTGTACAAGCCGTACAACAGATACATTACATACGGCGGGTGGTTTATAATTACATCGTCATCCAGGTTAACCTTAGTTCTACAGCAATATCACGCAATTGTGGTTTTTAAGTGGTCATTTGTGTGTGTACAAGCCGTACAACAGATACATTACATACGGCGGGTGGTTTATAATTACATCGTCATCCAGGTTAACCTTAGTTCTACAGCAATATCACGTACGCATGGTTTTTTAGGTGGTCATTTGTGTGTGTACAAGCTGTACAACAGATACATTACATACGGCGGGTGGTTTATAATTACATCGTCATCCAGGTTAACCTTAGTTCTACAGCAATATCACGCAATTGTGGTTTTTAAGTGGTCATTTGTGTGTGTACAAGCCGTACAACAGATACATTACATACGGCTGGTGGTTTATAATTACATCGTCATGGAAGTTAATCTTAGTTCTACAGCAATATCACGCACGCATGGTTTTTTAAAGTGATCATTTGTGTGTGTACAAGCCGTACAACTGACACATTACATACGGCTGGTGGTTTATAATTACATCGTCATGGAAGTTAACATTAGTTCTACAGCAATATCACGCACGCATGGTTTTTTAAAGTGATCATTTGTGTGTGTACAAGCCGTACAACTGACACATTACATACGGCTGGTGGTTTATAATTACATCGTCATGGAAGTTAACCTTAGTTCTACAGCAATATCACGCATGCATGGTTTTTTAAGTAGTCATTTGTGTGTGTACAAGCCGTACAACAGATACATTACATTCGGCGGGTGGTTTATAATTACATCGTCATGGAAGTTAACCTTAGTTCTACAGCAATATCACGCACGCATGGTTTTTTAGGTGGTCATTTGTGTGTGTACAAGCCGTACAACAGATACATTACATACGGCGGGTGGTTTGTAATTACATCGTCATGGAAGTTAATCTAAGTTCTACAGCAATATCACGTACGCGTGGTTTTTTAAAGTGATCATTTGTGTGTGTACAAGCCGTACAGCTGACACATTACATACGACTCATGGTTTATAATTACATCGTCATGGAAGTTAACCTTAGTTCTACAACAATATCAGGCACGCATGGTTTTTTAAGTAGTCATTTGTGTGTGTACAAGCCGTACAACAGATACATTACATACGGCGGGTGGTTTATAATTACATCGTCATGGAAGTTAACCTTAGTTCTACAGCAATATCACGCACGCATGGTTTTTTAGGTGGTCAATTGTGTGTGTACAAGCCGTACAACAGATACATTACATACGGCGGGTGGTTTATAATTACATCGTCATCCAGGTTAACCTTAGTTCTACAGCAATATCACGCAATTGTGGTTTTTAAGTGGTCATTTGTGTGTGTACAAGCCGTACAACAGATACATTACATACGGCGGGGGCGAGCCGGTGGCCGAGTGGTCTAAGGCGTCAGGACTTTGAGCTTGGGTTAGAGATAGCGCTGGTTCGAATCCGGCCTAGACTGAAAGATTTATCAGTAATATTCATCTTGTACTGTACAGGTTCGCCCCCTTACTCTGTCTGAATAAGTTCCTCGCACAGATCAATGGTCTATGGGGAATGGTCAGAGTAAGGTTAAGGAGGAGATCGGCCTCTCCTTAAAAAAAAAAAAAAAATTTACATCGTCATCCAGGTTAACCTTAGTTCTACAGCAATATCACGCAATTGTGGTTTTTAAGTGGTCATTTGTATGTGTACAACTCGTACAACAGATACATTACATTCGGCTGGTGGTTTATAATTACATCGTCATCCAGGTTAACCTTAGTTCTACAGCAATATCACGCAATTGTGGTTTTTAAGTGGTCATTTGTGTGTGTACAAGCCGTACAACAGATACATTACATACGGCGGGTGGTTTATAATTACATCGTCATCCAGGTTAACCTTAGTTCTACAGCAATATCACGCAATTGTGGTTTTTAAGTGGTCATTTGTGTGTGTACAAGCCGTACAACAGATACATTACATACGGCTGGTGGTTTATAATTACATCGTCATCCAAATTAACCTTAGTTCTGTAGCAATATCACGCACACGTGGTTTTTTAAGTGGTCATTTGTGTGTGTACAAGCCGTACAACAGATACATTACATACGGCTGGTGGTTTATAATTACATCGTCATCCAAGTTAACCTTAGTTCTGCAGCAATATCACGCACACGTGCTTTTTTAGGTGGTCATTTGTGTGTGTACAAGCTGTACAACAGATACATTACATACGGCGGGTGGTTTATAAATACATCGTCATCCAGGTTAACCTTAGTTCTACAGCAATATCACGCAATTGTGGTTTTTAAGTGGTCATTTGTGTTTGTACAAGCCGTACAACAGACACATTACAGTCGGCGGTTGGTTTATAATTACATCGTCATCAAAGTTAACCTTCGTTCTGCAGAAATATCACGTTCATGAATTTATTGAATGTGATATAAGTTTATTTTAGAATGGTTTTTTATTGTCGTTTTAGAATATGGCACATTTCAGTACACAAAAGAAATATGCCAGAATAATTTGTCATATACAGTAATATGTTTGAACATTTAATAGATTGGGCATAAGAGGGTTAGCTTGAAATTGATTTAATCTTACCTAAATAAAATATATTAATATTTGATTTTCCAACACAAAAGAAAATATGCATAAAGAACCTAAATCTTCTAACGAACTTGTAATAATACGTTCTATAATTCGATGTACGTTCATACGATGAGTATACGTAAGCATACTGTATGATTGATCAAGTGAGCTATATGGATATCTATCCATACAATTATATCAAAGTAATCTCTCAATTCAAGAGTCCAAAATTATTTGGCTCAATATTATTCCTAAAATATATTAATTACTTAAATTCTTTGTCGATCATTAAAATATATAATTTTATTGTGATAATACTGCATTATCAATTTGTAGTATGCATAAATGAAATATTGAATCAGAATGTATTATTGGATACGAACATTTTATCGCTTGGGGTTTTGAAATTGTTTAAACAGTAAAATAAAAATAAAAACTGACCTCACTACATAGCTTAAATACAAAGTCAACAAAATGTTCAAATAGCCTTATTAAATATTTAGGTCTAAATACTAAAGAAAATTAAATTAAAACATGCACATTCATTACATCTCCATAAAAACAAATCAAAACCAATATTTCTGTCTAAGAAAATTTCTGAAAATGATTAAAAAGGAATTAATTATTGAATGAATATCACCGTTGGTTGTAACTCACTTAATATACTTTTACATTTTTGAGAACTGCTGATTCATTAAATATTTTTGAACTTTACAAAACTGACAAGAATTTTATGCAAGAAATTCAATTAATACAACAATTATTTCAGCAACTTAAATAAAAATAACGAACAATTCCATTAATATATTTTAAATAAGTAGCCGCTTAGTGTTACTATTAAAACATTTTATGAAAATTATTCAGTATATTCCTAACGCATGAAGTCTAGTTCAAAAGAATAAATGATTAAATAAATTTATTTCCCATAGATAATTACATAATACATGCATGAAAAATGTGAAAAATATACTGGCCACTTTAACCAGTAGCGTGGCCAGTTGTACAATGGAAAATTAAATTAACAAGTAAATCGGAGTCTAGCATTATAAGAAAAATATATTTAATACTTAGCCAACTGTAACATCTGAGGATTTTAAATAAGACAATTAAACAATTTTGTTGTAAAATATGGAGTAGTAAGTAATTGTAAAGAAGAGAATTGTATTTAAACTTAAACGTTAATGAAATATTCACATACTGCTGAGGAGAAAGCCAAGTGATTGTTTGCTAACAAAAATGTTTGAGATTATTAATATTCTTGATTTGAAGTGGTATTTTATTAAAATATTTGGGTCCCAAATATGAAAAGGAATGACGGAAAATAGTTTTGTTGACTTAAGGCATTTAAAACAATTATATACGAACATTCTTGTACTATGTGGGTGATTGGGCACAATGATTTCTCTATTTCCGCTACTAAAAAAACAATCTCAAAACTTTAAAAAAGAAAAGGTGCTGGATGTGTAGAATTTTTAACTGTTGGTATAATGGAAAAGAATGTGTTCGTTTAGATTTTTTAAACATTATACGTAAAAAGTAATTTTGAGTGGTTCTCAGCTTGTCAATTAATGTTTTGTACTTTCCTCCCCAACATGACAAGTTGTATTGTAATCTTGAATTTATTAATGCAAAATATTCTCAAAAAATAAAATTTTCTTATCTGTGATCGTAATTTGGCGTGTAAATATAAAATATGCGGCTCAAATGTTAGTTTTTCATCAAATGTAATTCCTAAATATTTTATAGTTTTTACTTGTTCTAATGGCTGAAAGGTACATAGTTGGAAATCGCAGGTTGAGGAATGAAAAATCAGTGGATAGGGTATATCAGAACTAAAAAAATTGAAGAGAACAAATTTAGTCTTATTTATATTGAATTGCATTTTATTTGCAAAATACCATCTCCTAAGTAACAAAAGATACGTTACGTAAATAAAAAAAATTTATATATATATATATATTTGCTCCACTAAAGAAAAAAAATGGAGAAACAATTAAAAATAAGAAACAGTTAAAATTTAATGTTTCTATATATTTTGTATCTAACTGTTTAGGTACTAATATACCATCACCAAAGAAACATAAAAGATTATTTTTCTATGTAAATAAATTAAAATTTACTCAAAAGCAATAAAAAAGTGACAACAAAATAATAAACATGTAAACATATGTCTCATCTTATATTTTTGATAAACATTTATTTGATAGCAAACATATGTTTATCTATTTATTTGTATCGTGATTATCAAGTAGCGAAATAAGGAATAATTTCAATAACTATCTATATAAATTTATAAATTGTTAAAAGAAATAAAACAACTATGTCTATCCCAAATTTGTAATATGAAAAATTTTACATTTTTCCAATAAGAGACACATGATTTCCAATAAGAGACAATTGAGGTTTGGCCTGTCCATTTCACTTAGCCCAATTGATTGGTCTGCCGGTTATAGGCTAGCTACTCCCTCTCTATAATTAACCTCAGATGTATTGTGTACCATCATATTGGCAGTTACTAGTAATTGTACGAACAAGTACTAATAACTGATTATTCATTAATAAAACTCCAATTGAGATATGGGCGAATATTATTAGTGACTGTAATCATTGTTACTAACTGGGGACGACTGTACCTTAAAAAGAGCAATTTATTAATAGCCTGGGCAACTAAGGGATTACAACTTAACATGGAATCCGAACCACGTATTATCGGTCTGATTTTTCAGCTAATGACAATTCTGATACTCAGTTATCTGACACCATATATTTATCTAGTAGTGTCCACGTTGATAGGAACCATTGAGCGGACGTCATGTCGGTATGATGAGGACCGAGCGTAGAATCTGTCGCCTACAATCTCCACAACACTTGGCCCCAAGTAGCTGGGTTACAACACTACGTCATTAGTGCCGACTGGATGACTGTTGTGGTAACATGGATTGTAGTAAGGAATTCACATGACCGGCTTTAGATTCGCAAACTCTATAGTTTATCATAAATTTGATTGTGAAGGTGAGTCGTGTGGTGCTGTTGAGCAAGCCTCCACCTTTAAATATTTAGGGTTAACTTTAGACAGCAATATGTCCTGGAAAAAGCATATTTGTGATTTAATAGATAAAACTATATTTAATTAAAGAAAATGTTACTTTCTTAGAAACTTTTTTGATGTAACTTTACTGCAAACTCTGTACTATGGTCTGATTCATGCAAGGATACAATATGGCATTATATGTTGAGGGCGGGGACTTGTAAAACAACAATAAATACTATTAGAACAATTCAAAATAAATGTATTCGAATAATCTTGAAAGCAAATGCAAGATACTCTTTTTTACCATTATTCTATTTATTAAAAATATTACCCATCCAACATTTATTCATCTATAAAACATTAAAATTATTTTATATACGAAGTGGCAAAAGAGGCTCAACCAGAATTCATCACGATATGAGAAGTAACAAGAATAGATTATTTATCAAACCCAAAGTAAACAAAATGATCTTCAAACAATCTTTTAATTACTTAGACCCAAACTATTTCAATAAATTACCATTAAACATTAAAGAAAGCAACAACAATAAGGAATTTTGCCACATGGTAAAGAACTGGTTATACACTATACACGACACAAGCCGTCTGAGCCAGGCCTTAACTTAGAGTAAATTATGGGAAACATTAGTTAATGAACTGTCAAATATTTAATTAAATTTAATTATCAAATACTGTTATTTTAGTAGTAATTTGAATTTATGAATGCTACAGAATGCCTTTCTAATTATATCCAAGACTGTAATACTTAAAAGAGACTGGACTGAGTTATTTGTTAATTTGTTTTATTATTATTATTTTTGTTCACTAACCACATTTCTGGAAACAGTGATTAGTATTATTCACTTAAGTTTTATGTTCATTTAATTGTCAAGATATTGTCAATAAAGGCCATTATTCATTATTAAATTTTCTTTATAAAACGTTGATCAATGAGATAAAAATATGTTTGTGTAGATAAAATTATTACTTTTATTCATTATTATTATATTATTTTATTTAAGATATAAACATATAAACAAGTGATTGAAAAATCTAATTGTTAATTTTTAAGAAAAAATATCATTTTTTTATTATGTGTAAATAAATTAATTTCTTGTATATGTCAACGTGGTTTTACCCTAAACGCTCCTAAAAGGTTTTACATGCAAATATACATTTTTATTATATTTATACTAAGAAACTCTTGGTATAAATATAAACTCTTAGTTAAATATAACTTGCCTGATGTGGTTATTTATAGATTAAATCTTTATTGAACCGACGTCGATAACCATTTAAAATAAATAAATTTTAAAATGTAATTTTTGACAGTTTATTTTTAATTTAATGAAGCAACATTTTGTTATATAGGAGCTGTAAGTATGGATGTTGACATTTATTTTAAAAGATGATCTACTATCAACATTTATGGAGAAATGAAGCATCGGAGGTCGAGACAAGCAGTGATGCATGCTTAGTTGGATAATTAGAGAACAATCAATTTCATTTAATCATTGTACTTGCAGCCTGAAGGATCCTGTTAATTATGTTGCAGCAAGTGTCTATACTCAACCCATTCATTTTTTTAATACAACAAGTTTATTATATTCAACAAACTTCAGCAAGTTCTTTGATAAACTTGCTTCATATTGAAAGTACTAGGGCCATTCAATAATTAAAGAGACAAACTGACTGGAGTAAACCTCTTTTATGTTTATAAAATTATATTTTTTCTACTTTTCAACGTGATTTCCACCAACATTTTATACACTCATCCCAACGGGGTTTTTATACAGGCTTAAAAGAATTCTTAGACTTGGTTTCAGAGCCAATTTCCCACAAATATCTTGACATCCCGTTATCCTGGAACTTCTGGACCAAACAAATGGAAATTTGAGGGTCCTTTAAGGGGGATGAGAAAGGATCAACTTCTAAAAATGTTCGTGGTTCATATAACTTTCACTATACACTCTAAAAATTCTTTAGTATATATTAGATGGTTTTTAACCTTCATTTATAAAAAACGAATGACAGAATGTCGCTTAGCCAATAAGGAATTTCCAAGATGACGCGACATTGTTGACCCAATTTTGAAATTAAAAATAAAGCAAATTTGATGTATCAGCTGGTTAAAAATAATTCCAGTGATGTTAACTTTAAATTCCAAAATTATCAAACTTGTATTACCAACCGTCTTTTATCCAGACCAGTTTGTTTGTTTATTTATTGAATGACCCTTGTAGAACAAGTTGAGATCGAGCGTAAGTAATGGTGTATAAAACAATCATTATTAAAAAACTGATCAAAATAATAAAATGAAATACTAATTAAATACTATTTCAGTTTATTTTAAAACATGTCATCACTAGATGAATCTTTCATATCAGTTGGCAACTTATTAAAATACTTGGGCGCACAAAATATTACCCTCATTATGACATAGTTACGCCTGCAGAAAGGTAAAATAAGCTCATTCATAACTTGTAATTTTAAATTTTTCTTGATTTTTATAAACAAAAGTGCAGGTAGAGTAAATAACAATTGAGGGTGATATCATAATTTGCTCGTCACGAAAGACCAACCGTTACTTGCTCTTGGTGTAGCTGCACAATTAAGAATGGACACTGAAACATTTAATGAATTACTAACTTATACAATCTCTTGACCATTAAGAGAATCTATTTAGGTACGGCAATGAGAAAGAAAGTTTCTATAAAATATCCTGAAACTGGAATATTAATAATAAAAATAAGAATGTGGCCTGATAGAGTCAAAAAGACAAACAAGTATTAAAAATGTATGTAATTATAAAAAAATTTATTAAAAGTGTTGACAACGTACATTTATTTAAATGATATTATATATTTTGGAGTGGTTAATCAACTGCTAATTTATTTAAATAAAATTCAGTATTTTTCATGCCTCATAAACTATCTCAAATATCTTTAGTGAAATCGTCCATTCATGTTTAAAACCACATAAATATAATAGTATTTTCCGAACCATTTGACACCAGTTCGTCAGTGATTTGGGAAGTTACTAATATCAGTGGCTTCCCTCGTAGCCTAAATTACTTGGGTAATCAAGGGCCCAAATGAAGACGGAGTGTTTTCGTTGGAGTACTATCATCATTATTATAAAAATTTTGTGTGCAGTCGTAATACAGTCGAATAAATTATAAAAATGTTTGTAAAAAAGATAAGATTGTACAATTTAACAATTTTACTATAGTTAATAATAAATAAGAAATATAGCGGTACTACCAGATTTTAAAAAAATAGTCAACATGAATAAATCCCACGAATCTCTAGACCTAAAATAATACGAGTTTTTTTGTGTGAGCTGTCAATTTTTGAGTACTGTAACAACTCAAAATAAATAATAGTAGCAAAATAGGCCCTATAAAATCATGTTGGAAAAAAATGTCACTGAATAGTAAGAAAGTAGAGGAAATCCTTGCACACTTCGCGTGCCAATCCCGTCTCTCGCTGATCGTGACACCTCGACCTCGGCACAACCACAAATACTAGTGGTTAAACTGAATTAAGTAACTTCAGTTAACTACATATTGCACTTGAATTGAACCTATCAAAAGTTTAAATATAAACACCCAATATAATTACTTAGTTGTTAAGTTCTAGAAAGATTTATAACTTTATTAATACTATAAAAATCATTATTTACTTTCTAATAGCTGTTAAAATTTCGTAAACATCATTATTTACATTTGGACAGCCGTTACTTTTAACCAAATTAAAACTCTTCATGGTATTCTTATGGCCAAAAAACGTACTTTAAGGGTTTCTTGTTACCTTCAGGATATAAATATTTTAAAATGAAGACCTTAATTGCACTACTACTGATAGGGGCAAATTTTTGAACACCTTAATCGTTAAAATTACTAAAGAAATAAGAGAGGAGATGCGTTGATAAAAAACGGCCTCACGTATTTTATATAATGCAGGGGTGTCCCCTAGTTGTATATAAAAGGATTTATATCCTGAATATTATATACTTCATTATGCACATTTAAACAGCTGTTTATATTTCATAAATATCATTGTTTACATTTGAACAGCTGTTAATTTAAATCCCTCCATATTAATATTATGGTCGAAAAAATACTTTTAGGCCTTCGTTTGCCCTTCAGGGTGAAAATATTGAATATTCAAGACCTTATTGCTCAACTACGAACAAAAGCAAATGTTTTGACGACCTCAACCGTTTTAATTGGTCAAGAAACATGGAAGGAGTTACGTTGAAAAAAAAACTGCTTCACGTATTATTTATAAGGATAAGGATTCTAATATTAGATTTTAAATAGTTTTAAATAAAAAATGTTATTAATCTGTTAAAGAACAATTTTAAAGATTTTAAATATTAACAGTTTGGAGCTTGTTTATGTTGGACTCAGTAATGAATGTTAAAAACCATGAAAATCATGTTAAAGAAAACTGCTATTTCCACGTGGGGGAAAATATAATTTATGCATCCTACCAACACATAATTTATAATTTAAAAAAACAGTATATGGGTGCTAAGTTCATTAACTTTTTGCCGCATCGCATTAAAACAATTACATGAACTTAAAAAAAGACCATAAAGACTTTCTAATTTAAAAAGCTTTTCTATGATAATATTTTAATTTTTAGCTATTTTAGATACTATTCTTTGTATATACCTTTTGTATTATATTTGAATAAAAATTAATTTACTTTGATAATCACCCCATGAGCATTTAATAATGTAGTTAAATGATATTAAATAAGTGTTACAAAATATTATAAATATTTTATTTACTTAGTTTTAATATAAAAACAATAGTTATATCATTTAACTTAATTGTCATTTTTCAATTTTCATTTCAACTAACAGAGAAGAAGAGTGGTGAAAAGCGAGATAACAAGAGTAGTTAATATTCCCCTTTCTTCCCCTGTAATCGCTTTTCTCACAAAGCAGTAAACTTTTAAAGCAATACTTCCTCGCCATTTGAAAATGAATTGCAAAAGTTACTAACAAGTTATGCTGTTTAAAACTTGTCGGAAAAGATATCTCCATTAAATTTTCTACCAAACAGTTACAATAGAGTTTTAAACGAGGTTGAGGCGGAGAAAACATTAACGATTATCTTGTGAGATAAACAGCTTGTGAAAAAATTCTTAGGATAGTTTAAATCGTAAGTATTTCTAGCAAGAATTCTATTATATATATTTAAATGTTAGAATTCTTTCCCTAATCAAACAATAAGGTCAGATATCTTTATACTTGTTGTAAATGTATTCTATATAAAAGAGTTAAACGACTCACTAAATTTAACTTATTAATAACTAGCCGACCCGTGCGAAGCATTCGCACTGTATTCTCTTTAAATCCCTCTTAATTAAAGTGCACACAGTATAGTTAGTAAAGCATAGTTAGACTGCAATTTAACCTAATGTAAATATGGATTAAAGAAGAAATAAAATATGTGAGTTTAAATTTAATATAATTTATTTTATAAATGTTAGGTTAAGTTATTTACAAATTACAGCATACTTACAAATTCAAACTACCTCTTTAAACACTAGTTTGATGTGATTATGTTTGTTTTGATTTATTTAATTCACATGTTACAGCTGATCGAATAATGTAAATAAACATTTCAAGTTTAAATTACTTGCAGAATGATATAATAGGTCGTTTTTCAAAAAAACTATTGGAAAATGAGAGATTTGTATATTTTCATCAAGTTGTGGGTAAAAAAGCTTTAAAATGACACCTCATTTATGAAAATTGGTGAAGAATTTAGGAAGTTATGGCGTACCGACAAAAAAAAGTACTTTAGAAATTATAATATATATAGATATTGATTATTACGAACAAACTTTATTGTAAAAAATAAGTGTTCAGCGCCTAATAAACATCAGAAATCTAGTTCCATCTAGATTTGACGTTTAATTAATGTAATTCAGGGCTTTACACAAACGCTTCATAAAATGTTCTAATTTCTTGTGATTTTACTTGCTATTTTACGTTTATAAATAGAATATAATTTTATTATTCTTGTATCTTTGTTATGTTATCATTACTTTACTATGCAATCTTCGATTATTCATGCTTTATATGATAGGCCTACAAGTAGTTTTAGGTATGTGCCTCACATGACTTATTTTGACATATTTGTATTATAATATCTAGTTGTACTTTGTTAATTTTTTTCTGCACCAATATAACTTAGTTTTACACTTCAAAAGCCCATTGTAATGGGGTCATAAACACATCTGTCAGCTTCATTTTGTTTATCTTTCATAAGAGAAGATAAATAGCTCTTATTTGTCATTTTAATATTTGTGTGAAGATTTGTCCTCTCTTCGTGTTAGGCTGGATTTAATTTTGTGTGCAGTTTCTCATTTCCAAGGTCCGGGAGAGGAGGCGGACCGTCAAGCCTTTCCACTTTGATTGGAGGCAGCGAAACGCAGTGGAGGACCTTCCGGCTGGGTCGACCATGTGGCCTTCTTTGCGGCCTAGAGGCAACAAACAGCCACCTGCACTCCTTTCTTCGCTGCGGATTTACTCTGTTCTCCAGGCCGAAGACTTCTGCATACAGGTGACCTATTTCCATTTAATTCGCCCCATATCTCGGCCTGTGTTTGTGTCCAGTTTCATCGTCTTAGGTGTTGCGACTATGGAACTTTAATTCCCAGGGGAGGGTTGTGTTTCTCCTCCGAGGGGATTGTACACACGATTTTATTTTTGTTTATTTAAAATAGTTACTGTATTTTTGTTGCTTCCTTAGGTTTTTAAGTAACGAGGTTCTCGGGGCCTTTGTATCATTTTAAAATGTTCCAATTAGGAGCCACCCTGTCTTGCCAGCTGGATTCGATGTAACGTACCTAAGATTTTCTATTTAGCTTTTTTTCAAACCGAAAATTTTGTTTTCGATGTCCCGGGCCTCCAATTGCCTTTTTTGCTTGTTTTTATCCATTATTTTAGTTTTATGATATTGTTAATTTATTATGAATTTATGCTTTACTTAGTATTTATTTAAGATTTTTTGCATAAGTAGGTTTTTTATTTACCCTCATCAGTTGGTGCCTTGTCCCTTACCAGCAGTTGTGCCCGGTATTTGGAGAAGGTGAGTGTTACTTCCACACAGCCCTCTCGAGAGTGGCTCATTGAAAGCTGATATTATTCACAGCTCCTGCAATCCTTGTATCTCCCGGGTGTTCAAAACAAACTACTCTGAAACACACTGGCCTCTTGCGTGTCCTTATATTTTTCATCCTCTATCAACACAAAAAGTAAAATACATACCAGATTGTGTTTTAATTAGTATGGTTTCAACGTAGGTTACTCGCCATGGTCGTTTTAATTTTACACAGAAATTCAACTTAAAATTTACATAATCTTTTTAGTTTGGTTTTAATTTATTAACTAACATGTCTTTAAAAGTGAACAAATAGACTTCATATAATATGATAGTCTCGTGCAGTAGATTACCTAATCAAATTTGATAAATATTCTTTACCCATTAAATTTTGAATATGATTTTATTTTAAGTAAAAGTAAATAAAATTGGACGATCTGTTTCAGTCTTATAAAAATGTTTAAATTATTTAAGAAGAAAAATATTGGTACTGTTTTAAGCACCATTAAAATACAGGTTTCATAAGATTTCATATTTAATTATTTCAATGGTTTTTTTAAAAATTTATCATTATTTTTATTTATTTATATTTAGTTCTTATATTCACATGTACAGTATAGTATAGACGATAATAATTTTATTCTCTTTATATTTATACTGACTTTTACATGTCATTTTTTTACCGAATTATGAAGCGCTCTTCATTATTATTTGTTTGATTTAGATAAAAAAAAGCTCAGAAATTGTGCTTTATTATATATGTTTGAATTTTCCACCCAACTGGTCACAATTGCTCAAAACTAGTTACTGAGATAATAACATAGTTACTGAGAGTACACTAAGAGCGTTTTATATTATATATTGTGTACTGAATGACTAACAAATATATTTTTATAAAATATTGATTGTATAAAGAGATCGGATTGTATTTGTAATTGAGGACACAATTACAGTAAATAATTACGGAAGAAAATATCAATGTTAGACAATCAAATATACGCTCTTATCACCCGTCAGATTGGAGTGAACATCGTAAAATATATTTCAATGATTACAATGTACATAGCTTAGTTATTATTGCTCTTAAATGTAATTTTAGGGACTAGAACCGCTCGCTAAATTAAAACCAAATACCAACTGGATATTTCCATTAGAAATGGCTAACAGATTTATCGTTTGATATTAGGTTTAACATGCTCTTACTAGAGAGTCACATCCCTTACATTAGGCCGATGTCAGAATGCCTCACCCCATTAGCCCTGGGCCTAACTAGGTTAGTACCTGTCTCTGATGACAAACATGTAAGCCATGGCACAAACAACCTCTTAAACGTATTAGTATAATAATGTATACTAATAATAAGTGATAAATTATATAACATAAAATACAGAATAAATAAACTATAAACCAACCATTGATTTAGACTTTATTATACAGGCATTATTCAAATAAATGGTACTAGATAACTGGTACAAACTTTCTTCCTTTCCTTTTGCTATTTCAGATTGTTTTAAAAATGTACAATAAACACATATGTTCAATTAATTACATTTCTAAGGAGACAATTAATTACATGTTATGTACAGACGAAACACTTATTTTATATAAATAAAAGTACGGAAAAAATGTTCAAAAAAGGACTAAAATGTTTAAAATCGTATTTACATAAATTCTAAAAATTTTATCAAAATCGTTAAAGTGGTTTTCGAGAAAATTCCATTTTTTAATATTTTTTACCCAAAAATAAAAAAAAAATAAAATTTCAAAAAGTGAAAAAATGTTCTGGAGAAATTGGCTAAATACATCTACATTCAAAATTTCATAAAAATCTATCTATCCTTTTGGTCTCCAGTGAAGTGCAAATACAAACACACATATGGACAGACGCCAACAATTTTTTGAACCAATTTTTAGTGTTCATGGTTTTTGGGACCTAAAACGGATTTTCAAACCAACTTGTAAAAAACCATTTTGGACGATCACAATATTTTCTCTATGCTAACGAATATGGGTGAAATTAAAATTAGGAAACCTTCCGGTATTCTCTAAGGAAACGCCATGTTGAGAGTCAACTTTAGGTTCTTGAAACATATTATTTTAATGATCAGAGTATTAGGAAATTAAAGAATACGAGTATTTATCCTAATTATTATTTTTAGCATATTTTAGTATCAATTAATTATGTATAATATTATTTTACACAAAGAAGATTAATCTATTAATTATTTTAGCGCACAATTCATCTTCATTCCTGTCATAACAATATTTAATATTCCGGTCAACTTATTAGGTATATATTGTTTTATATAATTTACGTACATTTAAATGACAATACATGTCGTAATATTTGCTGTCAGTTCCAGACAGACATTAGTTTCATGTTTGTTGTTATTTAGTAATATTCATTACATAGTTTTGTACCATGTAGTACTATTATTTTGTATCTCTCCTTTACTCCGCACACTGATCTATATAAATTAAATATTCCGTTTATTAAAAAAAAGAGTTTATTTCGTTTATTACTACATTAAAATGTATGTTATTTTTCTAGTACTAGAAATAATTACTCATTGGTTAAAAATGAGTCATATTTATTTAGTATAATAACACGTTGTGAAATAATGTGACCAGTAAATGTTTAATTATGATATTGTTTGTCTACAGCTCCACCCAAAGCACACTTACGAGTGACGTTCGTGGCTCTACCAATACCTATCACATGCACGCCGTTCTTATTTAAGAACCTCTTCTACATACGAGTGACGTTCGTGGCTCTACCAATACCTATCACATGCACGCCGTTCTTATTTAAGAACCTCTTCAACATACGTGTGACGTTCGTGGCTCTACCAATACCTATCACATGCTCGCCGTTCTTTTTTAAGAACCTCTTCTACATACGAGTGACGTTCGTGGCTCTACCAATACCTATCACATGCTCGCCGTTCTTTTTTAAGAACCTCTTCAACATACGTGTGGCGTTCGTGGCTCTACCAATACCTATCACATGCTCGCCGTTCTTATTTAAGAACCTCTTCAACATACGTGTGACGTTCGTGGCTCTACCAATACCCATAATATGTACGCCGTTTTTACTTAAGAACCTCTTCAACATACGTATGACGTTCGTGGCTCTACCAATACCTATCACATGCTCGCCGTTCTTATTTAAGAACCTCTTCAACATACGTGTGACGTTCGTGGCTCTACCAATACCTATCACATGCTCGCCGTTCTTATTTAAGAACCTCTTCAACATACGTGTGGCGTTCGTGGCTCTACCAATACCTATCACATGCTCGCCGTTCTTATTTAAGAACCTCTTCAACATACGTGTGACGTTCGTGGCTCTACCAATACCCATAATATGTACGCCGTTTTTACTTAAGAACCTCTTCAACATACGTATGACGTTTGTGGCTCTACCATTACCTATCACATGCATGCCGTTCTTATTTAAGAACCTCTTCAACATACGTGTGACGTTCGTGGCTCTACCAATACCTATCACATGCTCGCCGTTCTTATTTAAGAACCTCTTCAACATACGTGTGGCGTTCGTGGCTCTACCAATACCTATCACATGCTCGCCGTTCTTATTTAAGAACCTCTTCAACATACGTGTGACGTTCGTGGCTCTACCAATACCCATAATATGTACGCCGTTTTTACTTAAGAACCTCTTCAACATACGTATGACGTT
The DNA here is from genome assembly GCA_035578905.1 of Stictocephala bisonia. Lineage (NCBI taxonomy): Eukaryota > Metazoa > Arthropoda > Insecta > Hemiptera > Membracidae > Stictocephala > Stictocephala bisonia. Next base: position 1,531,593 of record JAQJVL010000148.1, on the reverse strand, counting down.
CGTGGCTCTACCATTACCTATCACATGCATGCCGTTATTATTTAATAACCTCTTCAACATACGGATGACGTTGGTGGCTCTGCCAATACCCATAATATGCACGGCGTTCTTTTTTAAGAACCTCGTCAACCTGCATACGTAAAATGTCGACTGTTCCATTCACGCCTGAAAATTATTATTTACGCTCGCTCCTCACATGTATGTATTCATCTTTATTGTTTTTTTACCCACCAATACTCGTAGTTAGTGGTCAGCTATTCACTCACAACTGAACATTATTAGTGATCTTCACTCCCAGCCATATATACAGGGTGTAATTAAAATACTTGGACAAGCTTTTGCCGTGTTTCTGATAAATTATTACGGAACATAATCATGCTCTCCTGAATTCAATGTTGTTATCTATTTTTACAATTAGTGTACTACAATGCTATGTCACAGATGAAACATCTGTTTTTTCATCACTATATTGAGTATGCTAAACTTACTCAACTCTTGCACAATTTCAATGAGATCAATTGATAGATTCGACTACTAGTTTGTAATGTGCACTTGTAATAGATAAACAGTGATTTCATTAGAAATTCTGTTTCTTCGTCCGTTTTTAGCCCTCAATTTAGTAAATTCATAGAAAGTGTACCTTGTTTCAAAAAGTACACTTTCATCATGTCTAATGTCTTCAAAGGAAGACTGCTTACCAGGATACAAAAATATTTCTGTGATAAATTGTGACGTAAGTCCTATTACATGCACCTTTTTTAAATGCATGCTATAATATTTCAGTGGATGCTTAATCCAAAATTGCAATTTTATTTAAATAGATTTCACTTTTTTCATGCCTCATAAACTATCTCAAATATCTTTAGTGAAATCGTCCATTCATGTTTAAAACCACATAAATATAATAGTATTTTCAGAACCATTTTACACCAGTTAGTCAGAGATTTGGGAAGTTACTAATATCAGTGGCTTCCCTCGTAGCCTAAATTACTTGGGTAATCAAGGGCCCAAATGAAGACGGAGTGTTTTCGTTGGAGTACTATCATCATTATTATAAAAATTTTGTGTGCAGTCGTAATACAGTCGAATAAATTATAAAAATGTTTGTAAAAAAGATAAGATTGTATAATTTAACAATTTTACCATAATTAATAAGAAATATAATGCTCCTACCAGATTTAAAAAAAATAGTCAACATGAATAAATCCCACGATTATGAATCTCTAGACCTAAAATAATACGAGTTTTTTGTGTGAGCTGTCAATTTTTGAGTACTGTAACAACTCAAAATAAATAATAGTAGCAAAATAGGCCCTATAAAATCATGTTGGAAAAAATGTCGCTGAATAGTAAGAAAGTAGAGGAAACCCCTGCACGCTTCGCGTGCCAATCCCGTCTCTCGCTGATCGTGACACCTCGACCTCGGCACAACCACAAATACTAGTGGTTAAACTGAATTAAGTAACTTCAGTTAACTACTTATTGCACTTGAATTGAACCTATCAAAAGTTTTAAATATAAACACCCAATATAATTACTTAGTTGTTAAGTTCTAGAAAGATTTATAACTTTATTAATACTATAAAAATCATTATTTACTTTCTAATAGCTGTTAAAATTTCGTAAACTCATTATTTACATTTGGACAGCCGTTACTTTTAACCAAATTAAAACTCTTCATGGTATTCTTATGGCAAAAAAACGTACTTTAAGGGTTTCTTGTTACCTTCAGGATGTAAATATTTTAAAATGAAGACCTTAATTGCACTACTACTGATAGGGGCAAATTTTTGAACACCTTAATCGTTAAAATTACTAAAGAAATAAGAGAGGAGATGCGTTGATAAAAAACGGCCTCACGTATTTTATATAATGCAGGGGTGTCCCCTAGTTGTATATAAAAGGATTTATATCCTGAATATTATATACTTCATTATGCACATTTAAACAGCTGTTTATATTTCATAAATATCATTGTTTACATTTGAACAGCTGTTAATTTAAATCCCTCCATATTAATATTATGGTCGAAAAAAATACTTTTAGGCCTTCGTTTGCCCTTCAGGGTGAAAATATTGAATATTCAAGACCTTATTGCTCAACTACGAACAAAAGCAAATGTTTTGACGACCTCAACGTTTTAATTGGTCAAGAAACATGGAAGGAGTTACGTTGAAAAAAAAAACTGCTTCACGTATTATTTATAAGGATAAGGATTCTAATATTAGATTTTAAAAAGTTTTAAATAAAAAATGTTATTAATCTGTTAAAGAACAATTTTTAAAGATTTTAAATATTAACAGTTTGGAGCTTGTTTATGTTGGACTCAGTATATGACAGGTGGTTGCACCTGGGGTCAAAACAAACCAAAATGTTCTTATAAACGCATGTCCTAAAATGCACAGTTTTCTATCTGTCTGTCCGTCTGTGCTTTTTACATTATAAGTTTTTCCTCAGCAACCATAAAAGGCAGAGTGTTGAAAGTTGGCACATATGCTGTACTAGTAATACTCTGTTGAAGACATTATACAGAGCATTGACAGTGGATAAGCAGTTGCCAGTTCTCTGATCAAAAACGCATCATTGCTAGGTCAAGTAAATGAGCATGGCAGTGGGTGTACAATGCCCTATGCTCTTCTTGTTGAAATCTTGCAGCTACTCCATAAAATCTTCCACTCATGTTACTTGCATCTTCATATGCTTGCCCATATATCCTACGAATTTGAAAAACAACTGCCCCAAGATTACTACAACAAATATGTTCTTGCCTGTCGTTTCTGAAATTTCAACGGAACATAAACATCTCTCTTGACTTCAATGTTGTTATCTATTTTAACAATGTAGTGAATACATATGCTTAGCTGCTCACGAGATGACACATCTGTTTTTTTCATCACGTATGATTGAGTATGCTAAAGCACTACTCACCTCTTGCACAATTTCATGAAGCACAATTGATGCATTCGACTATCTAGTTTTGTAAATGTGCACTTGTATATGAATAAACAGATGATTTCATTAGAAATTTGGTTTCTTCATCCATGTTTTTAGTCCTCAATTTCAGTAATTCTAGAAAGTTACCTTTGTTTAAAGAAGTAACACTTTCATCATGTCCTAATGTCCTCTCAAAGGAAGACTGCTTACCAAGGAACAAAATAGTATCTTTGATAAATTTGACGTAGTGCCTATTAGCATGCACCTTTATTTTATGCATGCTATAGATATTATCAGCGTCCAGGATGCCTATACTCAGCTAAAAATTGGGACAATTTTATATGCATTTCACTTTTTTCGTCCTTCCTAAATCTTTCCATCGCCATCATCAATTGTATGTATCGTTAGTCGTTCCATCATCCATAACGGTATTCTTACTTAGCCACCCACTCATAGACGTTTATGGCCCGCACAGTATCTCAACGTGTACGAGGTTGATTTTTATTGTCGAATCACTAACTTGATATACTCACATCCCACTTAGTTATCATAATAAGGCTCTTAGTTGATTTTTTAATTTATATAAATAGTATTACTAAAATGGAGCAGCCGTAGCTAAAGAGCTAAGGCGGTGGCTTGTCGTGCAGCCGGTCCTGGTTCGATTCCCGGTGAAACCATGATTTGATTTACCCTATGCTCTTCCCGTGGTTCGGGAGTCACGTTAAGCTGGTGGTCCAACGAGCGAACAAAACATAAATGAGCTCATCTAAGCAGGAGAGAGGAACTGTGTTTTAAATATTCTTCTCCTCCCACTGCAAACACAAAATTTTTTCTATTTATTACAGAGTAAATTGCAAGATGTTGCTATTTGATGTTTGTCCATTCTAAATCAAAATCAATGTTACCTTTTTTAATTGTCACTTACATAATTTATTAAGTACAATAAATTGAATCTTAATGATCAACGTTTTTGTATATAGCGATGTTATATAGAGACACTAATATTAAATTTAAGTAGTTTTATCAATTGATGATGTTTAATAAAACTTTAAAACTTTCTAATTATATCGAACATCATTTAAATAACTTAAATATTCGTCAGATCTACTACTCTTAATTGTTTGCACGGGTAGCACATTGTTGTAACAGAGCTACTCGGCGAGAAAGTGTTATGGAGATTATAGGCGATACGTTCTGTACTCGATCCTATTAATGAATGTGGTTGCCATCGACCTGGACATTTCTAGAGAAGTCTGGGTTTTCCGTGTTAGGTGGTAGTCAGGGTCCGGATGTTGTATAGAGAGAACTGAGTATCAGTCTCGTCAGTTTACTGAAAATCAAACCAATACTACCTGGTTCGTATTCTACGTGATGCAGTAGGCCCTTTAGATGATGGATATTGGGTTATTAACAAATGGATCTTTCCAAGAAACATTTGAATTTAGTTAGTAACAATGACTACGCTCATTCATCTATATTCATCACAGTAATTTACTTCCTATATTAACCCAATCTCTAAAATCGGTGTTTTAATGATGAATAGGAAATTAATAATAAATAGGCTATCTATATAAATAAATATCATACAGTTCTTTGCAATATCGACACTTAGCTGGCTCGATGAGTAATGGCGGACAGAGTTGGGGTGGGGCTCTTCAAAGGCATTCCTGTCGATACATCAACTGCACATTTTATCACATAGTTCATATGACTTAGCCAAAACTCTTATGTTAACTTCTTGTTCTTAATGTAAGAAAATAGTTCTTTTATTTTTCATCCATTATTCTGTTGATTTGGTCATTTGAATAATATTGTCGTTAAGTGAATAATATTTTCTCCTTTCTAATAAATGGTATGTATTATTTAATTTAATTTTTATTATTTTTTTTATTTTTCAGTCTATTTACCTAGTATTCGAAATGTTTTGTCGCTTTTTCAGGCCAGGATTGTATCATTTTCGTTAAAATTGTCACAATGGTTAACTATACTTTAACATATCATTAAGAAAATGAGTGCTACTTTAGTTGTTATGTCGAAGAAGAAAGATGAAATTTCAATAGAGTGTCCTCTCCTAAAAATATGAAAAAAAACCTTTTTGATAGCGGAAGCTAAAAACTTGAGAGGAACTGATTCCAGTCTTTATAGTGACTTCATATGAAGAAGACTAATGGTGTGAAAAACTATGATCCTCGACGCAAAAAGAGTACGTCAGTCTGATTCCACAACAAAGTACTTTGTTAAAATACACTGACCTTGTGTAGCAATACGTTTAGAAACTAAATAGTACATGAGAGTAAACTAAATAAATATAACAGACATGGTAAAAGTGTGACAAGACTCTTGAGAACAATAAACCTCGGCGTAACAAGAGTACGTCAGTCTGATCCCACAACAAACTACTTCGTTAAAATACACTGACCTTGTGTGTAGCAATACGTTTAGAAACTAAATAGTACAAGAGAGTAAACTAAATAAATATAACAGACATGGTAAAGGTGTGACAAGACTCTTGAGAACAATAAACCTCGGCGTAACAAGAGTACGTCAGTCTGATCCAACAACAAAGTACTTCTTTAAAACACACTGACCTTGTGTAGCAATACGTTTAGAAACTAAATAGTACACGAGAGTAAACTAAATAAATATAACAGACATGGTAAATGTGTGACAAGACTCTTGAGAACAATAAACCTCGGCGTAACAAGAGTACGTCAGTCTGATCCCACAACAAACTACTTCGTTAAAATACACTGACCTTGTGTGTAGCAATACGTTTAGAAACTAAATAGTACACGAGAGTAAACTAAATAAATATAACAGACATGGTAAAGGTGTGACAAGACTCTTGAGAACAATAAACCTCGGCGTAACAAGAGTACGTCAGTCTGATCCCACAACAAACTACTTCGTTTAAATACACTGACCTTGTGTGTATCAATACGTTTAGAAACTAAATAGTACATGAGGATGAACTGAATAAATATAACAGACATGGTAAAGGTGTGACAAGACTCTTGAGAACAATAAAACTCGACGTAACAAGAGTACGTCAGTCTGATCCAACAACAAAGTACTTCGTTAAAATACACTGACCTTGTGTAGCAATACGTTTAGAAACTAAATAGTACACGAGAGTAAACTAAATAAATATAAAAGACGTGGTAAAGGTGTGACAAGACTCTTGAGAACAATAAACCTCGGCATAACAAGAGTACGTCAGTCTGATCCCACAACAAAGTACTTCGTTAAAATACACTGACCTTGTGTGTAGCAATACGTTGAAAAACTAAATAGTACACGAGAGTAAACTAAATAAATATAACAGACGTGGTAAAGGTGTGACAAGACTCTTGAGAACAATAAAACTCGACGTAACAAGAGTACGTCAGTCTGATCCCACAACAAACTACTTCGTTAAAGTGGATAGACACAAAAAACTTATTTTATCCATCAATGTAAACCTATCGCATCAACTCATGAAGGTATTAACCTATACATTAATAACAGATTATTTCTTAACTTATATGAACAGTTTAAAATTCCATCAATTATTAAAGTATGCACTATCTCTTTTGAATTATTTATTTTAATGTACTTAATTTAATTCAGATTTTTCTATAATATGATAATTTTACATTATCATTGTCTTTAAATTTTTTAATTTGACTTTCTTGTTACGGTTTTGTGCTGGTTGATAATATTTATTCCTAATTTTGTTTTACATTTTCAAATTTTGCACAACAAATATACTGTTTAGTATAATAATTTCTTTAGAATGTTTTAGTTTGATTTCTTTTATTGATTTCAGATACGTTTTGTTCTTTCCTTTATTTGTGAATGTGAATGACGAAAGTTTTTATACCTTTTTTGTAAACTTTAACGTATTGAATACCATCAATTTACCTACAAGTACCATGCTCTTACAACATAGTTTTTTTTTAGAAACTTCAAACAGCTTTTTAATAATTAATAAAAATAAACTATAGTTCATACATTAATTTTATTTTAAAGTCTAAAGAAAATTAAGACACGAATTATATTTTAAACGAAACTAAGGAAATAGGAATTTTTAGCAACATTTAAAATTAATTTTGTACAAACTCTGTTCTTTATTTATTCATTTAGGGATTTCTTAAAAAAATATAGGTAAACAATCTCATTATTCCAAAAGACTCCACGTACTGGCAATTCAATTCCTTCTACTCAAACTAAATTAGGGAGTGCTTTCTGTCTCCTCGTACATTCTGACTCTTTTTATGTGAAAATAAAACAGTGTCATAATAATGCACATTTTTTATCTATTCATGCCACACAATATAACTAAAATTTAATATGTATTTATAGAAGAAGAAGTGAAAATTCAAAATCAATGCAGAGCCTTAACCACAATAGATAGGAACTTGAAATTTTGACAGTACATTATTTTAGGGTATAGACATTTCGTTAAAAATTAAACTCTTCCATAGGTGCGTGCTAAGGAAGGATTTTGTGAAATTATAATATTGAGGTGCAAAAATCATGAGTTTTTGTAATAGGTTTATACCTCTCCATAAAAATACTTAGATCTAATATTCAACTTACAGTGAAAAACGTAAAAGATTAGGGTTTGAAATTTTCAATATTGAATTTTGAAGGGTTGAAAACTGTAAAAAGCTACTTGAAATTATTACAGTAAATATTTGTATCTAATTTTTATGATCTTAAAGTGTGCTATGAAACGATTTTGTGACATTTTAATATTAAGCTGCAAAAATCACAAGTTTTTTGTATCTGTATATATGAAATACCAATCACTATATCTCCTGAACCACTGCATATATTTTGATAAGAATTTAAGGGGAGTTAGCTTTTGTATCATAGAGACTCGTTAAGATAGATGTCTCACAATTTCATTCCTTAGGGATAGAAACAGCCTACAAAATGTTTGGCATAAATTAATGCCCCAAATAACATTGGCATTAATATAATTTAATAATATGTTTAAAACAGCCGTTACAAAAAAAAAAAAAAAAAATATAAACGTAACAGAATTCTATAACATATGTGATTAATATATTATTTTGATTTGGTGACCAATTAGTTTGATTTAACATTGTTTTTGTGTCATTGAAGTTAACGAGTACCTATTGATTCCCAAGAAGAGAGGTTTCGACCTCATCTATCGAGATATAATGAGATTCGATTAAAGTTCATCATTCCTCTTTGTCCGTATGTAACTTTTAACCAAATATGCTCTGATGACATACACCTGACTGAATGTTTTGTTTGTGTTTGTTTAATTTTGTAGATTTAAGTCACATTGTATTTATAGTTGAAGTAATGTTTATATTCAAATTAATTTTGAAACAAATTGATACACAAATAGTGACAATTATTATCATACACACAAAAAAACCTTAGTTAACCTTAAACATTTGGTCAAGAATTAATTGTTAAACCTTTAGTTAACAGTTGTGTAGTAATGTTTATATTTTTAACAGGTTTTAATTTATAAGTGTCAAATTTTTAAATTCCAATACAATTTCAAATATTGATGCAGCTATTACCTACATTTACAAAACTTTATTTTCAGTATCAAATATTAGTTTTATCTTTTTTCACAGTCTAAAAGGATAGTTCAATTTCGAAACAAAGTTTTGGAACATTCGTAACAGTAAACATTTTAATTTATCACAAAAATAAATAATTAAATTTAGTTTGTTTTAAGAATGATACGACTAACATATCTGTAGAAGAAGTAAATAATAACGGTGTACCAACACCACTTACGTTTATTCCAATAGAGGAAGATGTTGCTTGTTTTTTCCCCTCACTTTCCCCGCATGTTGAGTGAATTGTCTTGAGAATTCCGAACTCAAGACAAACATGAAGAGATTAGAGAATTCATCTTTACGTATGTTGCCGAAAATTGGATTGTGTTTGTCGTATTGACTTATGATAAGTAACGGTGACAACTTCTTAAACCCACAAGAATATCGACGTGAAATATTTTGCCCATCAGTCTACGGTGGAATATGTGAATTAGTTGAAGCTGGCAAGCTTTTTCAATTTTTGTTTGAAATTTATTATAACAATGAACTTCATTCAAAAATTGGTAGAGATAGTTTTCCTGTTAAAAGATTGCGCTTATCTGGAAAAGGTAATAGTGGTTTTGATGTATATTCACCAACTTATTCAAACAATTGTTCACCTACTTTAGTTCAAACTACATCAGACGAAAAAGGGAAAAAACATCGAACGAGATATGCGAATTATACAAGTAAAAACGAATTAACAAAAGCTCGAAAAACATTTGCTCGAAATTACGCCAAAGGCGATCCGGTAACATTGTGAAAATCGCAATATGATAGTAATGAGATCCATGTATTTGATACAATCCTACCTGAATATAAGCAGCCATAAGAGAATTTAAATGATACTCTGGAAAATGATAATAAAAATCGTCCACCCGATATAGTTAAATTGCAAACAGAGGTTGAAGGGGTGCCCCAAAGAAATCCATCACAAGACCGTTTGAATAAAAATTTAGTAAACGTTGCAGAAAATGTTTCAACAGATTTAGTTCAAAATATTTAGAACAGAAAAAGAGAAAAGCGTAGAGCAAGATATTCAAATTGGACACGTAGTAATCAAACATTGTAAGCTGCCAAAAAGTTCGTTGCAAATAATCCTAAGGTAATGAAACAGTATTGACAAAATACCAATACAAACATTGTGAATTACGTAATACTGTTGCAGCTGCGTATAAAAATAATCTGCCACATATTCATTGAGCATTTCAAATAAATATTCATTTGCATCCCTGTACGAATCCTTGTTCTTTCAGGTTTACATACAATCATGAAATAGAGTATAAAAATTATATTGGCGTTATGGACGTTAAGTGACTATTTTGCGATGCTTTGAAATGAAAATGTCAAACTCCTGGAATGTGTTGTAATCCTGGTAAAGTACAAATTCCACCTTTAGAGTCTCTTCCCGAACCGCTGTTTAGCTTGTTATTGGGTGATCACCAAGAAAATCGCAATTTTACTGATCGTATTTGTCAGTAACGGATGCTTCCAAAATACTTCGTTTGGTGCTGAACAGATCGTAGAAGATAGTTTCATGCCAACTTTCAAAGTTTGAGGTCAGGTGCAATTGCATGGTAGCATGTCTACCCGAATCTGAACAAAACGCTCAATTTTGACAGATATTTTTCTTAGGAAAAGATGACAAGAGACGCAGATATGTTGTTCAAATTACTCTAATGTAAAACCAGAGTTAGTACTACAGTTGTAACAGATGCTTCACAACGAAAATAAATGTATTAGATACTTAAAAATTACAATAGAAAAGGTACCAGACAATTGTTAAAATGTCAGGTCGTTATTCACGCTGATAAAAACCCAGTAAATGCTTAAAGAGATTGTTACAATACTCCATCAGCCCGTGTAATAGGTTTAGTTATAGTTGGGCACAATTGAAAAAGAAAATATTGTTATTCAAATTTATGGCAATAAATTGCATAGTATAAAAGAAATTCATCGATCATATGACGCACTGGAATATCCATTAATGTTTTGCAAGATGGATACCTTATATTCAACAGAAACTACTACTACAACAAATACTGTTTTGAATTAAACAGAAAACTTTTTTGTTTACTATTTCATAAAAATCAATCTTTTGTTACACATTTCCTTATACATCTTGTGAAAATTGTATTTCAAATAATATATTCATACGCGTTCAAAGGAGTTGAGTTAGTATACACAAAACTTTTGTATTTTGACAAACTTTGTAAAACATGCAACATACTTTCCTCTCTGCTGTCGACACATAATAGAAGAAAGAAATAACACAATTTTACTTGCTAATGTAGTTCTCGTATATAAATTAAAGTAAAGTATCTTATAAATTCCTTATACTTCTTAAAGTTTCATCTGTTATGAAAGAGGTTTTTTTTTTGTAAGATTTAAAACCTTTGACTTAAGCCTTGATATTTCATATCCTTGATGATGTATATAAACAAAGAAGGGACTTATAAAATGTACTTTGGTTTAAAAGACAATACGCCCTTAAAGGTGTAGTCATGTTAAAAAATACATAAAAAATCTAAGGTTTACTGTCCCCTATGCTTCAACAGGTTAATTTAAATTTGATTTTGAAAGTACAATTCAGTATTATAGTAATTGATAGTGATAAGGGTATTTACAAGTTACCAAGTGTTCTGTAGCACTTGTTACTGACAATTTTAACTTTTATCCCTGTGTAATATACATTGTAGTTCGGAAGACAGTGATTGATAGATAAGGGTATTTAAAAGTTACCAAGTGTTCTGTAACACTTGTTACTGACAATTTTAACTTTTATCCCTGTGTAATATACATTGTAGTTCGGAAGACAGTGATTGATAGATAAGGGTATTTACAAGTTACCAAGTGTTCTGTAACACTTGTTACTGACAATTTTAACTTTTATCCCTGTGTAATATACATTGTAGTTCGGAAGACAGTGATTGATAGATAAGGGTATTTAAAAGTTACCAAGTGTTCTGTAACACTTGTTACTGACAATTTTAACTTTTATCCCTGTGTGATATATAGTGTAGCCCGGTAGACAGTGATTGATAGATGGAGGGTATTCATTCACAGGTTACCAAGTGTTCTGTAACACTAGTTACTGACAATTTTAACATTTATCCCTGTGTGATATATAGTGTAGCCCGGTAGACAGTGATTGATAGATGGAGGGTATTCATTCACAGGTTACCAAGTGTTCTGTAACACTAGTTACTGACAATTTTAACATTTATCCCTGCGTGGTTTACAGTGTAGCTCAAAAGACAGTGATTGATAGATAATGGTATCCAAAAGCTGTCAAGTGTTTTGTACCACAAAAAATACTCAACTCAACTGACTTTAAACTAACATAAAACTCATCACTACTCCTATTAACATTGTTTTGTATATTTACTAAATAACTTCGTATATTAAATACAAATAATTTAAGTAGAATATTTTTTCTATTACATACTTTATACACATTTTTTATTGTACAAAAGCACAAAACCAACAATATGTTTTCTGCTATCGTACAAAAATTGATTTTTCAAATTTAGTTTGTAATTATATGTTTTGTGTTTTGTTTCATACTTACTGAAAATATTAAAAAAGTGTATTACTGATGTCTAGGCTTACTAATAAGTCCGCCTATTCTCCGTCAATTGAATTGAATGGCTTAAGAAATGGCTGAATGACTGTCTTATTGGCAATAATGACGTTTTTCTTTTTTTCTGGTTTTATTCAGTATTTCCGGAGACCGGTGTTTATTATCTATGTTTCTCTTCCTTCTATCTATTCTTCTCTTCCAGACTGGGTGACAGACCCCTACTCAATTCAGGGTCTTCCCTCTGGGTTCCGACCCCTACAATTCAGGATCTTCTCCCAGAGTTCCCAGCCTGGCCGACGAATCTCCTACCTTAATTTCAATCTAACAGATTTCACACTATTAATTAAGATCACTCTTAATATTATTTTTCTTCCTGTCTCCTTATTACTACTTGATTTATTTTGTTCTATTATTTTATGTTGAACTAAAATGTTTTCTTCTAAAAATAACCAACATAAAAACTTCTGGCCTAACTGTTCGTAAGTTTTTCTATTTTAGTCATAGTCTAAGTGACATTTAGATATTTCTATCGAAGTTCTAAGGGCAATCAGGGAAATACCCTTCATTATTTTTAAAGTATCAATTCCCAACTCCCTAAGACTCTTGATGGTCGATTTTGGCATGGCACCCCTGGCTCCTACGACTACCGGGAGTACTTGTCCGCTGGTAGTCCGTTCATGTCTTTCTTAATGACATTCACCAAGTTGTTATAAGCATTTATATTTTTCAGGGCTGCCTCTGCTAGTGCATTATTATTTTCAAAAACAACTGTTACATCGACTATATTGGCTTTTTCGCGGGACTTTATCACTAAATCTGGTTTCTTTAAATCATTCTTATCGTCCCGAAAATATTGTTCTCTTGCTGCTACGTCGCCTCTTTCCATGCATCTGTCCTGTATAACTTTAACTATAGCGTTATGACGCTCAATTCTGGCCTTCTTCATACATACCACTCACAGAGGACGTGGCTTAACGTTTCTAACTTCGTATTGCATCTCCGACACCGCACTACTCCAGTCTTATTTGCTCTCTCGATTGCTATTCTAGTTACATACGTATTTGTCCTTAACTGAAGTGTCTTGATAAACATCCATGCTGGTAAAGTTGTTCCATTAAGTAGCCAGGTATTCCCAATTGGATCATCGCTGAAATCTCCAACTCCGACACCCTGGGATCCCTGCATTTTCCAGCGGGAGTGTTCATTCTTCTTTAAATGGAACTTAGTTCTATTTATAGTCTTAGCTGAAGGGGGGAACTCCTCACCCATTCCTAAGCTCATTGATAGTATCCTTAATTTTTCTTCCCAACCGCCGACTCGCTTAAGTTCTTGTATGAGGGGGTCATCGCTGTTTAATAATGAACAGCCCGCCCTTAATGCGCAAATATTTATTTGTGTGAGGAGTCTAGGAAATGCCAGGCCTCCATCTCTCTTCCTTGTATAAAGAACTTGGTCAGTCACACGAGGGTGGAGGTGCAAAAATCTTTTAACTGTACCTCTAATATCCATATCAAGATCTTTCAGCACGTTACCACTTGGCAAATCGATCATAAATCTGTGGGAAAATGATGGCACCACATACTGCATTAATAAAGTGGTTTTCTGACGGTGTTTAAGTGCAAGTCTCCCTACTCTATTTGTCGCCTCCTTCAGCCTTGTAATATGAGCATTATTAGCTATATCTTTAGCAATGTTGAAATCGACTCCCAGATATGTAAAAGTGGAAGCTACATTGAAGTTCTTAACATATGTGTCGCCTAAATTAATATTGTGATTTTTGGCAATCCATGCTTCTCTCTTTGACTTTACCTAAAAACAGCCACATTTATTGGCAGATAATGCCATTCCGGCCTTCTTTAGATAGTCATCAGTTATTTTCATTAATTCTGTCATAAAATTTTGATTTGGGGCCATCAGCATAAGGTCATCCGCAAATGCGGTTGCCGCTACCACTTCTTCATTCACTACAAACCCTTTATTCGACTCTTGCAGTTTCCTAAGTAGGGGGTCTAACACTATATTAAACAAAAGGAGAGACAAAGTATCTCCTTGTTTAACACCTCTTTTTATTTTAACAGTGCTGTCAAAGGGAGACAGCTTTGTCTCAGCGTCCAAGTACATACTATTTACAATCTCTTTTAAACATTCTGCCACACCTTGCGCCTCAAGCGCTTCTGTAATAACACTGTGTGACACGCTGTGGAACGCTTTAGACACATCTAGGACCGCCCTTACCAAACTACTCTTTTCCGCAAGTTTTATTAACTCATGCAGTATGACACACTGACAGCCGTTCCCCGGCTGAAAGCCCTTCTGCCTACTTAATAAAGTTTCATTTATCCCAGGTCTACTCTTCAACCCTGCCTTTACTACACCGTCTGGCCCTGGGACGCCTTGGCCTTAATATTTTTATTTTTACATCGACCTACCTATCCGTGATCATTCCAACTTCAGAGTTAGGCCTTCCACGTGTTTTCGGAAGTCCGAAGTTCTGTCACTACTTCGGTTTCCCAAAGGTCCTTATACAAATCAATACACTGTACGGGGGGATCTACCTTTACACTTTCCTTTTCCAAGTCTCCTAAGTTGTCTTCAATGACAATCTCCGACAACCTGGATGGATTGTTCTTAAACATCTCTTGGGTTCTGGCATAGCGAGTTATCTATCTCTTCGCTCTTTCCGATCTCCCTTTATTTCTATCATTACGCTTTGATTTATTTACTTTCTTCCTGTCTATTTGGGATTTTTCTATTTCTTCTAGTATCTCTACCCATCTATTTTGTCTTGAGCTATGCCTTTCTTCCTAATCTCCCTCATAATTTCTTTCCCTACCTCACACACTACGTCTAGATCTTCAAGCTTATTAACTATAGTGAGCCAATGTTCATCTTCGTGTTTATCTACATATATTTTGTTGTTTCCAGGAGGCGGTGGACTGGGATGATCTGGTGGAGGCGGTTGACAGGTAAGTATTACGTCATTACTCTTATTATTATTAGTTAATAGCAAATCTGTACTGAAGCCATCCCATACTAAGTCCGGGGTTATTAGGATCGATGATGTTATTACTTCTGCTGATTCTCCCTAATCTGTTACTTTAATACTTTCAGACATCTTTATTTGAGATGGAACGAAATAAGGGTTGAAAGTTGGTGGTTCAGTGTCACTACTCGAAATTGGACAGGATTCAACGGACGAATTGTCCGAATAGGTCTGATGGTCACTATTTGGTGTTATGTCTGATACCGTGTTACCGGAAGAAGTTGGAAAGTCTGGCGTGATCGGAGACTCTTCACTCATCTCCGTGTCTTGAGAAGGTAATGGTATAAAAGTCGGAGGGCTGGTCTAGAAGGGCCAGGCTCCGATAGTTCAGAAGAATTTTCAGAATGTGGTACTCTGCCTCGTGAGCAGGGATCCCTACAGGGGGCGAAGATATTATGATCTCGGGGGTTCAGCCGTACCCTCTTGGGTAGCTTCTTCCCTCCGGTCCTCAGTTAATGGAGGAAGAACCAACTTCCCACTCCTGAACAGAGTTCTGGTTCTGGCCCTGACTTGAACTTCGGTTTTCAGGGGTAAAAACCCAGCGATATACAAAGAGTACCCTCGCTGGGCTCCCCCTCGACCAAATTAGTCGGCCCATTTATCGATGAGGACTTTATCCTCCGCTTCCAACCAAAGATCGGAGCGGCGGATCCGCTTAGTTGATGGTGGAGGAGGGGAGGGCGGTGGGGCCAAGCGCTACACGTTCCTCTCCTCGGGATGACGGAAATTTTTATGGGTAGTCAACCCTCTCTGAGTGCCATATGCCCGAGGGCAATATGGACACTTGAAACCTAACGGGGAGTTGGGCCCCCAGCATTTAGAAAAATGCAGGGTGGCAGAATGAGGTTTTGAGAAAACTGAGCTGCACTTTGAACAGGAAAAACGTAATGAAGATTTAGGGTGTTGGCTAACATAGTGTTCCACTAGGTCCGAAGACTTCGTGAACCACTGGGGACACATCGAGGCTTTCCACGGTATCGAGAAGCAGTCAGGGGGGTTGCCAGCAGCCCTCGATGGGGCGTTGTCACCGCTGCCAACGAACAGAATGCTACCTGGGAACAGAATGCTGTGAAGATTCTAGGCCATATCAGTATAAAGAGCATAAATACTTTATATTCTTTATACTGATCTGTCGTCTGCCGTCTGCTCAATGGTTGCCTTCGACGTGGACCATGTCCATGTTGGGACGTAGTCCGAGTTAGGGTGTTTTTTAGGAAAGAACACTGAGTATCAGGCTTTTTAGTTAGCTGAAAATCAAACCAATAGTACTTGTTTGGGATTCCACCTAAAACTGTAGATCCCTTAGTTTCCCTCGCCATAGGAAACTTAATAAATAGCTCTTTTTGAGGATTTGTCAACCTTAGTAACAGACTGCACGGGCCATTTACTTGTTCTACTCTCATATTCGCGCATGTCTGGACGATCGCTGTTTTACCAATGAATATAATAAGTAAAATAAAATACATGGTTTTATAACAAAAAACTGCTACCTACTTTTAAAATAAACAACATTTTGTTTGAAAGAAAATTTTATAAATGGTATTGGAAGTGCCCCTGGGATAATATTCTACTCATGGAAATTTACTCCAGTTTCATAGCAAATATGTAAATTATTTAACATATTTGAACATAAAAATTGTATTTTACATAGTCAAGGAACACAATAATATGAATAAAAATCCGAAAAATCTATAAACTTTTAATTCACCAAACAACACTTTCAGTCATGTTCACGGTGGATCATTCAACTGAATCTAACGTAAAACAAGACAATTTCAAAAAATGCGTCCGCAGAGTGTGCCATGGTTAGAAGGAACGGTAAAACACGACCTCAAACACTCAAGTTGAATGACGATGCATTAAAATACAAAAAATAATGACATTGGGGAAAAACTAATATTGGTAATGGGCAACAATTGTTGTCTATCAATGATGGTTAAATAATAAAATATTAAATACGACGGTAAAATAATTGGGTAAATTTCCTGTTATTTGCAGGATTTGTTATTTTACTGTTGGGCTTCAGCATTTGTGTTCTGAAGTAACTAAAAACTAAAAGTCATAAAAAAGATACAATTAACCTGCACAAAATAGTCATGGTCAAATAAAACCCTAAATGATAGTAAATGTACGCTTTGTCGGGATACAATTTAAATACATTTTTGACCTATCTGAGAGGTTAACTATCTTAATAGCCATTGGTCGTTGTATAATAAATATTGTTATAAATAATGCCATATCACTCCTGATCTATTATATTTCAAAAGTTGTTAAATACTCGATATTTCAAGTATTTACCATGTCACATTGTAACAATGCAGTAATGAAATGTAAGCCTCAATAGACAATGACAGTGGCCTGTCCCATTGTTGGTTTAGGCTCGGTTAATTACAAACGTCATCCGAAAGCTACAGTGGCAGACATAAATAGATTTTGCGTTCTGTGTTCTGAAATAATTTCTATAATTACACGTAGTTATTGAAATTATATTCACCAAAATAAATTGACACCTAAATATGCAGAAATAAATAACTTTACGACAGCAACAAGTGTTTAAATATTATAAAAAGAATTTCCAAAAATATAAGGAAACATACAGAAATAACACTTATATTTTTGAAACTTTCTATGTACCGGTATTTATAGTTCTGTCCCTCGGTTGCACTGCTATTGAGCTATTAATAAATGGCTCTTTCTAAGAATCTGTTTCCTTATTTAGTAACATTGACTACACTCGTTCATTCGCTCCTCGTGTTTGCTCACATCTCTACGAAATGCTTCATAATAACGAATAATGAATAAAACACGATTCTCCATTAGTAGTTTACTGCTTTTATTATTGTATCATTAACATTATATTAAGGATTATCGATTCTAAGACATACATCTACGTAAAAAGGTGTAATGCCACGTTTTGATAAATGAAATGAATCAAGTTATTGGAAAAGATAAAAAAGAATCAATAAACTGCAGAATCATTCTGAAACTAAATCTCAGACAGTCGTCAAACGTTAATTTGTAGAGTTTAGTTTGAGCATTCCCTCATCTTCTTTACCAAATATAAAATGACCTCGATGTATTCAAACTAGTAAGAGAGCAGACTTATTTATAAAGATTGTACTAACTATTCAGTCAAAAGAGGCCTCTAGAATTTAAAAGTATCATTGAAATATTTCTTCATAGTATTATGGAATGTTATACTTTTATAGAATATTTCTGAAATTCTTTAACATAAACTAAAATTGGAAACAAGAGAATCGTTAAACAAAATAGGTTTAGTACTTTATATTATTGTTGTTTTTATTGATTAATTTGTGACAATTTGTTATTTTTTTCCTAGCTATTTGATAAAAATGTGTTATTTCCGGTATATTTTGTAACTGAATGTACAGTATTTAGTGGGATTTTTATTGTTATTTGCACTACTTTGTCAATGATGACAGTAAACAAAGAAGTATCTTGCACTTAAAGTTATATTTCATGAATTGCAGTTGTATTCCTAATTCAATTTGGTTGTCAAAATTGCTAAATAAATATGTATGGATTAATACAAATAAGTACAAAATGCCACAGATATTGATCTCGGTTTTAATTAAGATCCGGAGGAACTCACAAAGGAATGGAACTAACTTTCATCGATATCTATTTTTATACCTAATATTTTCACGGTTAAAATTAAAGGACGTCTTATTAGGCGAAGTTAGGGCTAAGTAGTCTTCTCTAACACTTAACCTTAAGGGTGACTTCCGAACTACCACCAGTGTGTGACCAGTGGTCAGGCGAGCAGTGTGCAGGGACGGAATCGCCCAGCAGGTCAACCATCCAAGGAACAGCCACGCTCGATAATGATTAAAGCCGTTATATTGAGATAACATCGCGACCATCCGGTCAAGGCTACTTGAGAAGAATTACTGTTGGCATATTAAAGATTAACTCCTTTTATCTTCTTACTTGCTGGAAACACACATGTATAAATTATTATGTCAAAATCGAATTCAAGTTGTTCTATTACAAAAATATGTCAAGATGGGCTAGAATTGAATAGAACTTTTTTTCTCACAAATTTTTACTTTAAAACTCATACATTTTTAACTTATACCCATTGCAACATAACTATACTTATTTGCAAAAGCTGACAATATTAAATTAACATAACACATAGAAACAATTCATTCATAACTAATTTTTTTACAAATAAACTAAAAATATATGTACTATACTATTAATATACATCAAAAATAGCAATAATATGAGAAAAGAATTGATGGAATCAAAGTCTAAGCTTGTTTCTCTACATCCGACCGACATGTTGGACATACTCAAACATCCAAACCGAAGAATCGTCAAATAGATTGAAGTATGTAAATATATCATATATTTTAATAAAAGGAAAAATAAAAACCTTCAAGCCTGTATCTATATTTCGTTTTAGAACTAGAACTGTATACAAGTTATACACAAAGCATAAAAGGAAAAACAATGTATAATAACAACAGTATATACATAATCTTATATTTTATTTAGTATAATCCCTCTATTAAAATTATAATCTCTGGGTTTAAAAAAAACGTGTTCAATATATTTTAATGAAGGGACCCAACGCTTAAGATTAAAAAAAGTGATTTAATATCACGAGTAGAAATAATTAAATCCTCTTTAACTCCCATACCGTTACGTAATTTAGGTTCTAAAAATGAATGACTTCCGCGAGAAAAGTGTAAATTGTATTTCTTGTATAAAATTCGTTAGTATTTTTAAATCTAAGTTTAAAATTAATTTGTTTCCATTGATGTTTACTTCTTGTTTACTAAATATCTAATACTTCATAACAAAGTTCAATTATCATTGAATTTAGATTCATGCACATTACCAACTTACAGGAAAGGGGTTCTCTGATTATTTCCCCCCCGGGCTACTATACCTGCACTTTCCAGAAACTGGTGTTTATCTTCACATAAAGTACAGTCCATATCCTATACTTATATCTACGACCAGGTCAGGCCCCTACTCAGTTCAGAGCCTCTCCCCGGTTTCCAGCCCCTACTCAGTTCAGAGCCTCTCTCCGGGTTCTAGCCTTTACTCAGTTCAGAGCTTCTCTCCGGGTTCTAGGCTCTACTCAGTTCAGAGCCTCTCCCCGGGTTCAAGCCCGTAGTCAGTTCAGAGCCTCTCCCTAGGTTCCAGCCCCTACTCAGTTCAGAGTCTCTCCCCGGGTTCCAGCCCCTACTCAGTTCAGAGCCTCTCCCCGGGTTCCAGCCTCTAATCAGTTCAGAGTGTCTTCTCGTGTTCCATCACCTGCTCAGTTCAGAGCCTCTCCCCGGGTTCCAGCCTCTAATCAGTTCAGAGTGTCTTCTCGGGTTCCATCACCTGCTCAGTTCAGAGCCTCTCCCCGGGTTTCAGCCTCTAATCAGTTCAGAGTCTCTTCTCGGGTTCCATCTCCTGCTCAGTTCAGAGCCTCTCCCCTGGTTCCTGCTCCTACTCACTTCAGAGCTTCTCCCCTGGTTCCAGCCTCTACTCAGTTCAGAGCCTTTCTCCGAAGATCTCCAGCCTGGTTGGCCTGTTCTTCATTTCATCTTTATGGAATATCAAAATAATATTTTAATAGTTTTTCTACTTATAGAGTAAGAAGTAGAACAAAAATTCACTCAGGTGGTGCAAAAAATAAAATAATGGAAATAAAGAACTTTACCATTTACCATCCTTACTATATGGTACTGTACTTTGAAAACATGATTAGAATCAGTTCATAATCTAAGGGTCTTTGATTGTTTTTCGGAATTTCTTTACATACTTTACTAAATTTCAGTAACTGTTAGGTACTTGTTTATATTAGAACAAATATATTTTTTTTTTTAAGTTATAACAATCCAAATATATAATACGTGAAGCCGTGTTTTGTCAACGCAACTCCTCCCATATTTCTTAACCAATTTGAACGGTCGAAGTGTCAAAAAATTTGCATCTGTTGGTAGTTGTGCAATAAGGTATTAATTCTTGAATTTTTTTCACCCTGAAAAGCACGAGAGCCCTCAAAGTTCGTATTTCAGCCATGAGAATGACATGGAGAAATTTATACAAATCAAAATTAACAGCTGTTCACATGTAAATAATGATTTACAAAAAGTTTCTACAGCTGTTGAAATGTAAACAATGGTGTTTGTAATATTTATAAGGTTAGATATTTCATAATGTTAAAAGAGGGAAGTTTGTAGGCATAGTTTTGATTGTAATCTAATGCAGTTAGTTATATTATTAGCTATGTATCTAATTAACTATTACATGTTCAACAAATTAAAGGAAATTAACACGTTTGAAATATGCAAAGTAATATCATTGGATGTTTCTGATAATACGTAGGTAGCGACGCAAGTAATGTGAGTGATATGCTGTTTATTAATGTAATATTGTGATTTTACTTAATACCGTTTAACCACTAATATTTGTTGTGAAAAGTCACATGCCGAGGCCGAAGGCCGAGGTGTCACGAGCGCAACAAGTGACGGGGTGGGCATGTGAAGCGTGCAAGGGCGTCACCTAGTATAATAGTAAATGTGTTATTTAAATACTGATTTAAAAGTTATTAGTACTATTTACTGTCTTTTTGTAACAACACTTGAGTTATTTTATGCTCAGTTATTATATCAAATCTATCCTCATGCAATGTAAGTTTTGTTTTCTGACGTCAATCTTACCTAGTCGATATCAAGTTCTTTCTGTGATATCACTTGCTTCAGTGCCACAATGGAAGCATCAGGTTTAATGTGGGTTGACAGCTACTGGATGTGACATATCTTGGAGAAAACGTCTTTTATACATCTATTGTATTTTCACCAGTAATGGAAGTGACCCAATTTAGGAGATAAAACTATTTGGCCCGAGAAGAGGGTCTTTCTTTTGTTCGAACAATAATTTCGTAGTTTAAAAGCCTTTATTAATAATGACTTTTATTTATTAGGACATCATTTTAAAATAGCTTATAAAATATTATATATTATTAAGTAGTTATGTTCAGGAATTACATTTCTGACAACCCTCGTCTCATGATTTATTTCTGTATCTGAAAAGTTGGACCTAGTTGTAAAAATAAGCTGTGCATTCCGGAAGTCATCCGTGAATGTATTCACCATCGTAAAGAATTATAAAAAAAGATTACATTTCATACATGACGAAAGTTTTACATTCTTAACTTTGAGTCTATTGGCCTTTTTCTATATCCTTAACTTATTTCAGATAATGGCAGTACATTAGAAAAAACTTTTACACGCCGAGTAAAAATCGGAACGTGCACGGATTACGTTTTTCGTGTGTAATTGAAAAATGGTTGCTTAAAATTAAAATCAAATTAATATTTCAAAGTCAATAATTAAAATTTCTTTTAAATTGAAATTTGGTCCCTGACTTTTTTCTCTCTATAACATTCGTTTTAGCCAATTCAATTAAAAACCACAATCAAGAATCTCTAACCTTTCGAATAAATGGCTACAAAGTCCTGAAATAAAATATTTAAAGGTCCATGTGGCTTTCCGTTGGTACGAAATACCCACCTACTCACACCAAATACGCATATTTCTACAATTCCTTTAGTTACAATTGTTGCATAAATAATAAACAAGTAAACAGGTTAAATGCCAAACGATCGCTTCGATCAGCCATTACAATATTTTATTATGTTTATAATATAACCAAAAATATAATTGAATGTTATGTATCAAGAGTTGCCCCGTTTATGCATGCAAATAGTTCCATTTGTATCTTTACATCAATATCAGGGAGGTAAGATAGACAGAAAAATAAATTCGTATGAGTTGTCTTTATTATTGTTCTTTTACTGACCTACTAATTCGACCTCTTAAAGTACTGTCAATAAATCCACCGATGAATTCGATCAGCCATAAATGGCAAAAAAGTATGTTAAATGGTCACTATCTCCTTTTACTCTGAACTCTAATTTACTCTCAGGTTGGGGAGATAAACCATATTTTTTAAATTAATTGTAATATATTTATGAATTTTGTGCTTATACTGTATTGTAATATATTTGTGTTGTGTGACGTTTACTTGTAATATACTAAAAAACTATGTATTTTTGGGATACTAACTTCTCCTAACACTAATATCTTCACAGCTACCTGGAAATTCGGTTCAATTTCCTCAAGGCTGAAATAATATTATCGCAGGAGTGGTTCCAAGGTCTTCGAGGGCACTTCGGCTTCTACCAGATGGCAGGCTGGAAGGGTTTGGAATTTAATTCGATATTTCTTCGTACCCAATAGATATATGTTCTGGCTGAACTCGTCCCACACGACTCGTTTGGGGCTAGGGAAGTCTCTCAGTGCATCCATAATTCATTATTGTCTCTGCTGCGGCAACGTCGGTTTTCGCGTTAGCCTCAATTCTTTCATTAAATATTCATTGAGGTGTGGCATAGTACGGGTTAAAGTCATTTTCAGTATATTCGTCTTCATCGGGATTAGTGTCATGAATTGAAATGAGATTTGAGTCCACGGATAATCCGTCCGCATCGGTATAAATGTCACATTTGGTATTTAGATCTGATTCCACTTCAGATAGGAAATCCGGCGTGATCTGAGGCAAGTCCGGAGAGCTGGGCTTGAGGGGCTGGATCTGGTGTTTTGAAAGATGTTGAAGGACTTGGTACGTTTGCATCAAGTACAGTGGTCCGACCAGAGGTGATGGTTCTAATTCGGTAGGAGGTTTTATCCATACTCTCGTGGATTCTGATATAAACCAGTCCAAGGGGGCTGACACTTAACGATCTACAAAGATACTCTCGCTGGGCCCCCCTTCGACCGAAGCCCCAAAAAAACGCAGGTTGCTGTGAACCCCCTCGACTACTTTAGAATACCATGAGAAGTGTCAGCAGTAGTTCATCACGTCTTGGGTCTGACGGAACACTATAATATCCAACACCCTAATTCTTCTTAAAACTGTTCTTATTCAAAATGTAGCTCATTGTATTCAAAAACTCGTCTTGCCACCGTATATTACGCAAATTTCCGTGGCTCCACTTCTCCTAAGGGGTTTCAGTGTCCATATTTCTCCATGGCATGTGGTACACAGCGTGAACTGACCACCCACAAAAATTCTAAACACTCCGGGGAAAGGAACGTGGAGCGATTAGTGTCATTGCCATCTCCTCAACTAGCATCGTCCTCTATCAGAATCCGTCACTCTGATCTCTGATAAAATGCCGAGGCTAGAGACATAATCGAAAATTAGGCTGACTGCTTCGGTCAAAGAGCGGCCCAATGAGGGTATTCTTTTTTCATCGCTGGGTTTCAGCCTCCTAGGACTGAAGTCCAAGTCAGGAGGGAGAAGAGTATTGCTAAACCTCCTACCGACTTAGAACCATCACCTCTGGTCGGACCACTGTACTTGATGCAAACGTACCAAGTCCTTCAACATCTTTCAAAACACCAGATCCAGCCCCTCAAGCCCAGCTCTCCGGACTTGCCTCAGATCACGCCGGATTTCCTATCTGAAATGGAATCAGATCTAAATACCAAATGTGACATTTATACCGATGCGGACGAATTATCCGTGGACTCAAATCTCATTTCAATTCATGACACTGATCCCGATGAAGACGAATATACTGAAAATGACTTTAACCCGTACTATGCCACACCTCAATGAATATTTAATGAAAGAATTGAGGCTAACGCGAATACCGACGTTGCCGCAGCAGAGACAATAATGAATTATGGATGCACTGAGAGACGTCCCTAGCCCCAAACGAGTCGTGTGGGACGAGTTCAGCCAGAACATATATCTATTGGGAACGAAGAAATATCGAATTAAATTCCAAACCTTTCTAGTCCTTCAAACATCCGTAATATTTATATTAGACTAAGTGATAGGAAAGCTAGGCCAGGTTTAGATAGTATAGATTAATAAAATGCTATAAACTTGTATGCAAGAAAAGATAGTGAATTCATCTTCTTTACATTCTACAGATAATGAGGGTTTTAAACAACTTAATTAAAATAATAACTCATGAATAACTTAAATTCTGGCTGTTTTTGCACATTAACAGGTGACCAATTTAATTTCTTTAACTTATAACCATGTATCTGATTGGAATATGAGTTGTGCTACAAGGGAGCCCCTGAATGTAATTCAACAGGCCGTTATTGATTATGTGCATGACGTCAGCAACAACAGCTGGTACTGAAATGAGATATACTCTGGCTCGCCACTGGAGAAAGTATAAATTACTCTGGACATTACAAATGTCATTTACTGTATAAAAATATGAACAGGTAATAAGCTAAGTTTAGTCGAAAAGTGAAATTTAACAGATTTACAAACCTGAGTGCTATTTTTTATAAACCTATTTGCGTACGTATTTTTAATATCAATATTTGCTGTATTATCAAATCGTCTGTGCTCAAAATCCAGACTAAAAAATATCTTAACATATATAATCTGAAAACGTACTCACTCATCACGATATATCTAGAACCATTGAACGGTTTTGATGAAATTTGGAGAGAAGCTTTTGTATCATAGAGACTCACTAAGAAATTATTTATAACAATTACATTTCTTAGGGGTAGAAGTAGCCTCTTGACAGTTTTTTTAATTTTTTTTATTATTTTTTTATAAGAGTAATATTGGCATTAATTCATATCGGGGCACTAGGGCTGCAATTTCTGTTAATGTACATAGTTATTTTTGTTAATCCATGTGAATCCAGCTACTTGAGAGACATGTTGAGAAGATTGTAGGCGATAGGTTCTATGCTTGGCCTTATAATACCGACATGGTGTCAGCTCAATGCTTGTCATCGACGTGGACACTACTAGAGAAATCTGGGGTTTCCATGTTGGATAGTAATCAAGGTTCAGATGTTGTATAGGGAGAGAACTGAGTGTCAGGCTTGTCAGTTAGCTGAAAATCAGACCAACACTAAGTGGTTCAGATTGTAAAGCTGTAGGTCCCTTAGTTGTTCTGACTATTGGGCTATGAATAAATAGCTCTTCCTGTATAACAGTCGACTTTAGTTAGTAACAATGACTACAATCGCCTTTATACACTTACCACACTCATTCACCCCAGATATTCGTCCATATCTTGACGATCGGTGTCTTACTGATGAATAATGAATAATTTAATTTAATAATTTATTTCAAAGAGCTGATACAAAAAACATAAATGTGACTCAATGTTGATTTGGTTTTCATTGTGAAATATTTAATGTTATTTATGCTAACTTTGATATAATTGCACTACTTTGCATCACCATAAAGAAAACATTTAGGGTTTTTCTTGACTATAAAACTTTGTTATTTAGAAAAACCGCACTAGGCTAAGGCTGTCGGGAGTGTTTATATAAAGTTAATGAGATTTTATGATGGATAAAAAAGTGGTATTATTCTATATATTATAGTGTTACAAACACTAATAAACTGATTTTCGCTCTAAGCTCAAGGAGACCGACGATAATTTGTACGGCGATGTTATATTTTAAAGATAAATTACAATAAAAATAGGTAGATTTGACACTAACCTATAACAGTTCTGGTGAGAGAATTGGTAATTTCCCAGGAGTTGGCTGTCATCAACTTGCTTCCATTAGCAAATAGCGTCCAACTGTTTGTGTTAAATAACCACCTCTGAAGTTTGTGTGACATGTACACGTGAACCAATTTAAACTAGTATTTGTTCAGTTTAGAATAACAATAGATAAGTATTAATATTTACAGTAATGTTTTCACCCTGAAATGTGGAATAAAGTTGATAAATCATTTAAGATGTTGAAGGAGGTCATATTTGTTACCTTACAATTATTTATAATTTAGTTTTTTTAATTGAAATGTTCATTTAAATGTCCAAAACAATAACACTTGATTCTATTTCAATTACTATTACAAATTATTTCATGTTTTAGAAGAAAATATCTCAAAAGAAAGGCGAAAAATTCCCTTAAATGTTGTTGATATTTTGATTGATGTGGAGGCTTAACAGATTATTCACTAATTTCAAGTGGAATATGAAGGATTTCATGAAATTAAGAGACGTCTGGAAGGCGTAGCTTGTTACTTACCGAGTAGCCAAGGTAAAAAAGAGACTTGCATTTTTATAAGGTTTTAATAATGGTATTATAAACATCACTGATATGTAAAAATGGTCCCGTTCTCGCGGACACAAAATTATTTTTTATTTTAACCGTTTCGGTACTGGATCAAAAATTCAAATTCTATCTGAGAAATACCATTGAATTAAACCAATGGACTGCTGAGGGATACCAGCCTCTTTTTATGCTGTTTTACACAAATTTACATGTTTGCCTATATGTCCCTAATTTTTTGCATAAACCAAAAATTTTTAAATGTTATTATACAAAATAAAATTCTATAAAATTATACATACGGTAGTAAGTTTGTTCATAAGTAAAGTATTATATTTTCAAAAAGTATAAAAATGTACTATACTTCACTTTGACATCATAAGTTATTTAAAAAAAATTACTAGTCATAAAATGAGTTACTGCACTAAAAAAATATAACTAAAACTATACACAATCCTAAAGTTTTGTAGAGTTTTTTTTTCAAAATTTAACATTTTTATGACACTTACTAAAAAAGTTAGCAATTGTGGTTTGGGAGGCATAGTGGATGCACACCCTTGAAACACTTTTTACAATGGAATGTTGACTTCTTTCGTTTTCCTCCAGTCTTTTATTATAATGTTATATTGTTAGTCACCATTATGCCTCCCAAACAATAATTGGTAGCTTTTTTAGTAAGTGTTATAAGCAATTTTTAATAAGTGTTATAACCAAACAAGGAGAGCAAACAATGTGATAAAACAAATATGCACAGATAACTGATACATGACTGACTGACGCTACCAGTGAGTGACGTATGAAACAAAACAAACAGCTGACTTGTCAGCGCCTTCTAAATTAGAAGTTAGCAAAGAAAACAAAGTAGAAATATATATTCGTAATCTACGTTTATTTATGATTATTTTTACATTACATATGATTGGAATTGATGTAAAATAAAAATTAAATTACAAAAATTCTGAGCGTACCGATATTAGGACGTTGGTATTTATCGACCACCCAGTCCACATCCTGATATGATAGGATTTTCTTTTTGACTCAGGATTGTTGTTGTGTTTTTTGGCTGCTTCTCTAGTTTGTTTTTTCTTAGTTGAGTTAGTGAATCTCTTCCTGCGTTGTCTTCCCCCTTTACCTTGAGTTGCAATCGGAGCTTCAGAGTTTGATTCATCTGAACTGAACTCAACAGATCGAAGTGGTATTAAGGGTGACAATAGTGACGGTTCTGAAACAACACCGGTAACGTGTTTCTGCTCGACAGGAATGAGAACAAAGTGCCCAGAACTGAAGTGACTAGAAAATTTCAATCTCGATCCCCTCAATTGGCTCTCCGAACCTGGAAATTAAGGCCCCATCAGCATCACTTGGAACTCTAGGGAAACATTGTAGCTGCTACAATGAGCTCTCATTTGATTGGGCAAATTTGTTTAAGTTCTTGGTTAGTTCGTGCCGGAGGTAGGTAAATTATTTCATTATGACAAAATGGCATGAAATTGTTATTAGTAGTTTCTTCTCTAAAACGAAGAGCGTTACAATGCATACAATCATGGTTCTTTTAAAAATTATTGGTCTTCTAAATAGTGCTTCAATTGATCATCGTTCAATTCAAATCGATCATTGACTATTCTTCGTGTAGTGCTATTTCTGTGAACATCACCCCGTGTTCTCTTTTTTCTTCTCCTGTTGTTCATAAAATTTGTAGGTAAAGAAAAAATACATTCAGTACATAAATAACGTATTTAATCCTTTTAAATACTGCAATTAATATTTCACTGCTCATAGTTTAGCATAAAAGACATAATTCAATCAAAACACAATAGCTTATTGTTTACAATTCTACTTGTATATTAAATGTAGAGCCTCGTTATCTGACATGCTGTTATCCGACATTCCGTTTCAACCGACATACCCGTCCCGAAATCGCCACTGTAAAAAACGTCTGATTTTCCGAGATAGTCGGGACCGGAACTGACTTTTATACAACGAAAATCGGTTAATTTGTTTCAGAATTTAAACTACTGTGGTACATATACTGTATTAGGTGAATTACGTAATACAAAAACATCCTAACCCAAAAACAGACAAACAAAAATCAACATTCGCCTAGCATCTGGTTGACAAAAAGCATGCTATTAGTGATCTTAATACTGGCCTACAAATTCTGCACACATGCAGAAAAGGAAATAAACTAGATACTCTTGATAAATTACAGTCTAAATCCCATTTTATTTTTAATAGTATTTTAAGTCAAAATACAACACCCAGAAAACAAAGGCCAGCTGATGACACCACTACACCTGGAATAACTTAATTATTATGACAAACACATCTTTCTATATTTTTTAAAATGTCAATTTATACTATTTTTGTTTATAACCTTTATTTGTATCTGAAGATGGCATAATTATGTTGAAACGATCGTCATACACATTACAACAAATTTATTTGAACTGTTGACAGAGGTAATTTATTTTTATATAGAATTACGTAACACTGCAATACAGCAATAAGTAACTTGTCAGCTATTGTATTTTTGAATGAACAGATATAGTACATTTTGTTGCTTCCTGTCCGACCTTACGTTAAATTTTAGCGCGGGCTGTACCGTGTGAGCGGTGCGTACACTACTTCTAAGAAGTGTATTTTTAGACTCATGTGCAATTAATTTAAGTAATTAATTTATATTCTTGTTAAATTAAATACATAATACAGTAATTTTTACCTGTATAAAGTTAATTTATAATTGTTTAATTTTATATTTAGTACATTTTGTTCATTTACCTTTCATTTTAGATATTTTTAAATAACTCTGTATTATACATTAGACTGCACTGAAATGTTATTACGTAGTATATCTTATTGTTATCAGTTTTATTTTGTGTTCTATAACCCAAAGTAATAATTGTTTTAAAAGTACCAAAGTGTTCATTCTTAGTGAAATACATTACTTATATGTACTTATACTTATGAAGTACTTAGTTATAAAAAATTAGCGTTTTTAATGCAATTCTCTATTATCCGACATTTTCATTTATCCGACGTCATCACGGGCCGTTTACGTCGCTTAAATTAGTATACCATAAAAAGAATATATATATATATATATATATATATATATATATAATTTTAAAATAATGGCAAATCAGTTGTTGAATTTTATTGCTACTCCGTCTTCAAAGGTGAGGATTATTATTTTCTTCCCTGTGCTTCGAAGGCGTGAGGACACGGCCCGAATAATTGAAAAATGGCTCTAGACTCTCAGCCATAAACGCCTTGGGAATAAGGCTTCCTCAATTTTATATCAAGAGTTTCACCTGTTCTTTTTTTGGAAGGCTGCAAACTCTTTGTTTAAATCTCCTTCGGTCGAACATATATAAGTGGAATAAAGCTTTCTCTGATGTCTTTATCAGTTCTGTCATATATTGTAGGTTTAGCATGGCATGACTTCTTGAGGTTGTTCTACAGTCTTGGTTGGCATAAAAAGGTGCGTCAGTATTTATAATGGGGTTATCGATAAACGCTATTTTTTCATCTTCCCAAATTCCTTTTGCAATCAGGTTGAAAAGCTGGAATATTATTTGCAAGATCAGCTTCTCGGAGAACTTCAACTCCTTTCCAGCCATGTTTGCAATGGCAGCACAGGGGTCTCTGTGTCTATCATGACCATGTTTAACAAGACCTTCTTTTTGCAATATAATGCATATGTCAAATTCATCAGGGAATCAAAACCATCACAATTAGTTAGTAGTCTTCATAATGTGTGGCCATAACAAATATCTAAAACATCGCTACATTGATCTGGAGACCAATGTGATCAGTTGTTGTAGGAATTACAGTTAGACTTGCATTTCCTGATATAATTCGATTTAATGGTATCCTTTGAATTTCAGGTAGTAAATGTAATATTCTTTCGCTTTTAGCCTTTACTAAAACTTCATAATTTTTTTTCTCGGCAGTTTGTAAGGCAGATAGATGGTCATTATTGTTAAACTATTATCAATTTCTTATTGAAAATATCAAATGGAATCCTTTTTCCAGATATTTCATGAGATGTTATCGAGTTTTTGGATGGATCTTTGATGTTCAAGCCTCCAAATCGAGTTGGGAGAGCAAGTAATTCATATTCTAATTGAGAAATCTCTTCTCAAAAACAAAAGTTAATGCAAAGCAGACTTTAAATCTTCTTATTTTTCATTAAAACTTTCTTATCACTCGTTTAATAAATTCTCTTTCATTTTGAAATTACTTTGTGATTGAAACATATACTGCATGAGGACTTTTTTGTTCTGCAATAACAAACTTGTTTACACATTCTATCCATTTCTTATGTTTTCTCGTAAAAAAATCCCGGTTTTCCTCTGGAGTTCCAAGAATACCTCTTAAGAGTCTGTGTAACGTGACAAATTTCAATTTCAATCCTCTTTTTATGTTCAGGATCGTAATCCATTTAGGTCCTTCTACTTAAAGAGCATAAAACCATTATCTAATCTAATATGTATGTATTTCTCCGAAACAAGCATAGAATTCTCGCCGTACTAATTTTGTTATCAGTTTTGAATTTTTAATTTTCGTATTACTGAAAATAACTATAGAACGTACGCATTGCTATAGGGTCAACTTGGGTGGTTACCTCTTGACTTAAAATTAGGTTACTTCCCCTAAACATAATTTTTTCAATGAATGTGTTGAATAGAAAATGTGCACAACGAGGCCAGATAATTCTTGTATTCCATAAGGCAAAAAGGGTGACATTGAAAGGTGGCTTAGGGCAATAAAAACATTTGAAGCATCAACTAGTAAGTCTCAATTTTTCCCATTTTCATTGCATAAATCAGACATTGTTCAATTTATTAATAGTCCCCAATAGTCAGGTTAACTCCTACTGCTACGTGAAATCCAGACCACGTACAATTTGTCTGATTTTCAGCTAACAGGCAAGTCTGATACTCTGTTCTCTCCCCTACACAACTTCAGGATACTGACTACCACCCAACATGGCAACCCAAACTTCTCAAGCAGTGTACACGCCGATAGCAACCATTAAGCGGACACAATGTTGGTATTTAAAGGACCGAGCTTAGAACCTACTGCCTACAATTTAGATCACCACTTTGTTCCCAAGTTACAGCACTGCGCTACTAGTGTCGAAATGAATTGCGTATTTAAGTGAGGAACTAACTACTAGATTAGTAGGTCAATGTACATCCGATCTCGTTACATTGATTAATGTACGTTGTCGAACCTGTTTGCTAAAACTACAAGTTTTCCCTATTTAATCAACAATGTAAGTTAGTATTTAACACAGTCATCATGTAATTGTATCCTGTTTTCACTACATACATATTCATGTACATGTACATTCACATTCTGGTATGTATGGAAACCACGTACTAAACATTACTAACGACGTCATATTAACGGCATCCGTTACATATGTATGTTGTGTTACATACAAATCATTTCGACGAGCACTGCCAGCCGTTTAATCACTTAAGTTTACATTTCACTTTTATAAGTTTAATGTTCACAGTTTTCTTCTTAATATTACGAAGCTCTCAATTATTTAATTTGAAGGTGCAATTTGCAAGACGTAAAACTTGTGAGTCTTAGCCTTCTTATTTTAAGAACATGTCGAATAAGAATCATCCAATTATGATAAATGTTATTCTAAGAACGCTTGTAATCTAAGAACATTGTTTAATTTAAAGTCAATCGTATAGTATATATTATCATTTTTATATTTTCTACTAATTATTTGCTTTAAATAAAATTATCTGATTATGATAGTGCTACTTTTCTTTTGATAAGCTAGATAGGTTTGGAGTTAACATGAATTTTAAGTAATATGAATGGGAGTCAGACAGCTAACTATTTTTAATATTTCACAATTAAATAAAAATAGTTGTAATTTTTTAGAAAAAACAGTAGATGTTATTTATAAACCCAAAAAGTCCTAAATCAAATACAAAATAAAATAAGGGTTATTAAAGTGACGCAGGGTAGAGGAGGATTTGACTGGAATTTACTGCTAACAAATGTCAAAAGACGCTCGTGGGGGATATAACATAAACTAGATAGTATCTTGGAAAATCTTTATAAAATGTAATATCAGTAGGAAACGAGTATTTTTCTTACGACTTTTTTAGTACCACTAAAATTCACTTAGTATATTAAACTATCAAATGTTTGACAATTTATAAAACATAATTTACATCTTGTTGATTTGATTATTATTACAAATGTGCCCTAGTGAAATGTACACCAAATTTTGCTTTCGTTTATTCCACTCGTGGTAACGACGTTAGTATAGTTGTATTACATGTAAAACCTGCATGTACCCACACGCCCCTACACGTACATTGGTACTAACCCACTCGCCCACCCATACACGAACAATGGTACTGACCCATCCCAGTACCACTGTTGGTATTTCTTGGCCCATCCGCTGAACGTGTTTGGATGGGCGTGTGGGTCAATATCGCTGTGCATGTATGGGTAGGCGGGTGTGTCAATAACACTGTGCATGTATGGGTGGACGGGTAGGTCAAAACCACTGTACGTGTATGGGCGGGTGGGTGGGTATGTACCATTGTACGTGTATGGGTGTGTGGGTGGGTTAGTAACACCGTGCTTGTATGGGTGGGCGGGTGGGTTAGTAACACCGTGCTTGATGGGTGGGCGGGTGGGTCAGTAACTCCGTGCTTGTATGGGTGGGCGGGTGGGTCAGTAACACTGTGCCTGTATGAGTGGACGGGTGGGTTAGTAACACCATGCTTGTATGGGTGGGAGGGTGGGTCAATGCCAATGTATGTGTATGGGCGGGTGGGTGGGTCAGGTATTAAATAAGGTTGCTCCTTAAAAAGACCGTTTATTAATACCCCAATATACAGGGATGTAATGGACCCACATCTCTACATGGAATCCTAACCAAGTTGAGCTAACTAACAAGCTTGATACTCAGTTCTCTTCTCTATACAACATCCGGACCCTGACTATCGCCCAACACGGATACGTCAAACTTCTCTAGTAGTGTCCACGTTGATTGTAACCGTTGGTTGGACGCCATGGATAATGCTTACTTGAACTGACTATCACCCAACACGGATACGTCAAACTTCTCTAATAGTGTCCACGTTGATTGTAACCGTTGGTTGGACGCCATGGATAACGCTTACTTGAACTGACTATCACCCAACACGGACACGTCACACTTCTCTAGTAGTGTCCACGTTGATTGTAACAGTTGGTTGGACGCCATGGATAACGCTTACTTGAACTGACTATCACCCAACACGGACACGTCACACTTCTCTAGTAGTGTCCACGTTGATTGTAACCGTTGGTTGGACGCCATGGATAACGCTTACTTGAACTGACTATCACCCAACACGGACACGTCACACTTCTCTAGTAGTGTTCACGTTGATTGTAACCGTTGGTTGGACGCCATCGATAACGCTTACTTGAACTGACTATCGCCCAACACGGACACGTCACACTTCTCTAGTAGTGTCCACGTTGATTGTAACCGTTGGTTGGACGCCATGGATAACGCTTACTTGAACTGACTATCGCCCAACACGGACACGTCACACTTCTCTAGTAGTGTTCACGTTGATTGTAACCGTTGGTTGGACGCCATCGATAACGCTTACTTGAACTGACTATCGCCCAACACGGACACGTCACACTTCTCTAGTAGTGTTCACGTTGATTGTAACCGTTGGTTGGACGCCATGGATAACGCTTACTTGAACTGACTATCGCCCAACACGGACACGTCACACTTCTCTAGTAGTGTTCACGTTGATTGTAACCGTTGGTTGGACGCCATCGATAACGCTTACTTGAACTGACTATCACCCAACACGGACACGTCACACTTCTCTAGTAGTGTTCACGTTGATTGTAACCGTTGGTTGGACGCCATCGATAACGCTTACTTGAACTGACTATCGCCCAACACGGACACGTCACACTTCTCTAGTAGTGTTCACGTTGATTGTAACCGTTGGTTGGACGCCATCGATAACGCTTACTTGAACTGACTATCACCCAACACGGACACGTCACACTTCTCTAGTAGTGTTCACGTTGATTGTAACCGTTGGTTGGACGCCATCGATAACGCTTACTTGAACTGACTATCGCCCAACACGGACACGTCACACTTCTCTAGTAGTGTCCACGTTGATTGTAACCGTTGTTTGGACGCCATCGATAACGCTTACTTGAACTGACTATCGCCCAACACGGACACGTCACACTTCTCTAGTAGTGTCCACGTTGATTGTAACCGTTGGTTGGACGCCATGGATAACGCTTACTTGAACTGACTATCGCCCAACACGGACACGTCACACTTCTCTAGTAGTGTCCACGTTGATTGTAACCGTTGGTTGGACGCCATGGATAACGCTTACTTGAACTGACTATCACCCAACACGGACACGTCACACTTCTCTAGTAGTGTCCACGTTGATTGTAACCGTTGGTTGGACGCCATGGATAACGCTTACTTGAACTGAATTTATTACTTAGTTCTCATTTTAGCCTTTGGAAATTACACCGTAAAGCCATAAGCTTGCAGAGTTAGTGGTATTACATTAAGAAGATCTGAAGTAGAAACGTAACCTTGGCTTTAATTACAGATTGTTAACACACGTAATGCCTTCATCAAACTGTGTTATACATTTATACTCCCAAATGATGTCACCTCATGTTCTCTTTACAATATACCGTATTAAGGTTCTAACTTCTGTTCTTTATCAACATCATTAACATACCAACCTCATAAGTTCACATATATACTGCATTGATTTTCCACCATCTGACCTACAAACATAAAAAGCATTGACATGCTTACAAATTCCTTCCAAGAATGTACCACATTGGTTTCTTTTCCTCCATTCCCCACAGTTACTATCGCTCCGCCCCTCTCTCTCTCTCCTACCCTTTCTCCGTAATGTACAGCTATCTACCCTTCAACTATTTTTTGCATTACTATGCTTTCATCTTTTTTCACTATTACTTAATATTATATCGATAACACCCCACTTACCTGTCACATATACTTCATGCCTCCCCTTCTCACCCCACTTACCATTATATACATGCACAGAATGTATATATGTTAGACTTATCTTCTTACAAATAAATATTATAACTCTGTATATATACATTACACGAGTTAACGATGAGTTCAATACCATTTTGTAAGGCATGAGCTCATAAAACTTTTTTTAATTGAGTGCTTAAAATAAATGTTCAACCCCAACATAAAAATAATAACATAATCTAATCAAAGTAAGAAGAGTTACGTAATAATAAATGAGTATTTTGCATATATATAACAGTTAAATATATCGTGGTTTGTTTAATTTATTGTATCAAAACCGCTTTGTTATTCCCGAACACCATCTGCCATATGCTGATTAGTGAGGTCTGTTTTAGCTAACGAAACGACTGGCAAACAAATAAAATATTTTGACGGTTTATCAAAACTTGCGGGGCTGTTTACATTGATTTTTAATAATTCCTAACAGATAAAAGCATTAAAAATATCAAATTGAAATGTGTATTTTAATGAGAAATAATATGCACAACACATAATAATTGGTATTTTAATAATTTATATGGAAGGTGATTTGCATACTCACTGATTCGTAATTAATTTTCAATTATATATTATTCTTAGATATGAAACAACGTTGTGCGTATCTGATATTATGAGAGTGGATGACTTGTTTATTCCGGTGCGACTGAGTTCGACTTATGCTGAGAAAGGGCTATTTATTAATAGCACAATAGCACCGCAACTAAGGAACCTACAGTTGGACCTTTACTGTTAATTCATTACCACTACTTTTTTTATCGCAAATACGGTTAGGTTAGGTGGCTACTTAAGTTGATCACAAACTGGTAAATCCAATGATTGACTTACTGCCGAATGCGCTTTCTGTGTGTATGATCTTGGAAAGCGATAAGGCCAGCGATATCGGATTTATAGCGGATAAGGAATACCACAGTGGACGTAAAAATGATTGGGGAACGGGTTTTAGAGCATTAGAATATTTATCAAGCGGTTGTGAAGTAACGGAATCAAGAAAAATAGTGTTATTGAATTAACGGAAAAGATTCCTACTGTTTTATGTGGAGTCCGAACGACGTAGTATTGGTCTGATTTTCAGCTAAATAACAAGCATGATCCTTAGTTCTCTCCCCTATACACCAACCGGAATCTGACTACCACTCACCACGAACACCCCAGACCTCTCTAGTCGTGCCCATGACGATGGCAACCATTGAACAGACACCGTTAAGAGGACCGAGCATAGAACATATTCTTCAATCACCTCAACACTTTTCCGTAAGAAGCTGAGTTACTAGTATGTTTATATTTATGTTAAACATAACATACCACTAGTACCGACAATGTTTATGTCAAAGTTATATAAAAATAAACAAAGTGCATATTTATCCAATTTTAGTTTTGAGGAAACAACAAACCAAAAGTTATCTCGACCTCACCGATTGACAAACTTTTCAGTTTTACCTATAAAATATTCAAAGCCTTTTAACTCTTACAGTGAACTTCAAGAAAAAAACATTTATATGATAAAATGACTTCTTCGACTGTTCATATTGGTCGTTTCCGGGAAGTTTCTTGGCTCTCAAATTATTTCTTGCTTAAAACTAACCTCTCCACAAATGTAAGCATTCGTCATCTGGTAAGCTAATAACACGTCTCATTAGCTTTAAACTTGAAAATTATTGATAGATGTTTATTGATAGCGTAGAGAGTTGCTGTAGAGAGATGTAGAAAGGGATGCACTGGCGCTACCTGCG
The DNA here is from genome assembly GCA_035578905.1 of Stictocephala bisonia. Classification (NCBI taxonomy): domain Eukaryota; kingdom Metazoa; phylum Arthropoda; class Insecta; order Hemiptera; family Membracidae; genus Stictocephala; species Stictocephala bisonia. The sequence goes on along the minus strand of JAQJVL010000148.1, from coordinate 1,493,527 downwards.
ACAGCCGAACAACAAACTGAGAAGATTGGTTTTACAGCACTCATATAAAGTGTACAGCTTTCATGTTTCTATTTAGTCAATGATATTATATTATGTCTGAGGTATGGAAATATATTAATTCTTAAAATACGGAACAAATAAGGGACTCATCGTGTAAATAAGTGACGGTCCCTTAAAATTAGGGATGTTTTGAAACCCTACTCGTTACTGTACATATAAAGTTCAGTGTAAATCATCCTGTTCCCAATTGTTGATTTCTAGGATCAATGGTAATGAATTTCTAAACTGTAACAACTAAATCCTCTTTAACTTACATTATTACGACTCTTAATATAACTCTAAATTAATTTTGTCCTGATTTACTATTAGTATCCAGTTGTATTGTATATGAAAAATTGTCTGTTTATGTCCATAATTTTATTTTATTTTTTTATTTTTTTTATTTATTCATAAGACGCCGATCGTCAATTCTAGTACATTCAATCCTACATAGTTACAAATGTCCTCTAAATAATGAGGATGAGTCCCTTTTTACACATCTTGTGATTAGTTCTTAGTTTTACTTACACATCCATCAATTCTAATCAGGAATCAAACTCTTTTTGCGCAAAACATCCATATAACTACTCTAAAAAGTAATATTGGGTAAATATGGAATATAGGGGTCCCACCCGATTTTCATATTTTTATTAACTAGATAACACCACTGGTTTAAAAATCTTGAAAAATATGAGGGTTTCCATATGTATCTTATTATAAATTCAGGTAGTGTTCTTCTATACTTTTCACGTGAATAAAACATATGTTTTATTTTAGTTCTACACTATTTTGTGAGTCAAAAGTTACTTATTTTTAGGTAGGCCATTAATTATTATTAACTGAATAGTATAAATCAAGTTTATATCACCCATTATTTTCCAGAGTAAAATGTAGTGTCTGATAATGCAAAGTTTATCTTAAAAAAACTTCTTTTATTAAAATATAATGACCTAAATTTAACGTAACTTCCAGTTAAATAAACCTGAAATAAAAGTTAATCGTTTTATTGTCAAAAAGACACTCAAGAAATGTTGGTTTTGTTAAAGTCCTCCAATTTGCTCCCAGATATTGAAAAATTTCATAAAAACTTTAAACTTTGAACTTATTGGGCAATGATTACTCTTCAGTGGTGAACAGCAGTTAACTGGAGGTATGACAAGTTAGTTGTGACAATCAAAGGGTCGAATGGGGTATTGTTAATTGTCTAGTGAAACAATTCGTTGAATGGTCTGTGTTTTTAGGATGGGGTGGTTATCGTAGATGTTTACTTCTGGGCTTTAGAAGCTCAGCGGTTGGATTTCCTGTTAGGGACCCATCAAATACCGTTTAGAATTGAAACACATATGTGGTAATATGCAGGGTGTAACTAAAAATGTGTCCTGGCTGTGTATTTTCGGTTTCTATACAATTAATTTAGAGCAGAAAACTTAGAATAAAGTTTATTGAGTTACGCTTCGTTTAGTGTCTATCTGTGTTTTTTACAAAAAAAATAATAACTCAAGAATGATTTGACCAACTGAATTGAATTTGTGTACAGTTGTGTACAGTAAGACTTTTAAACAGTATAAAAAATAACCAGTGAGTTACATTTAGCCATTTTAAAATGGCGGGTATTTTAAACTTTTAAATCAAAATATCTTGTAAACTTTTAGGTCCTTCAATAAAAAATATATATATTTCATTTATTAAAATCTATTGGTACATTAATTTTTATCGTAAACTTATTATTGGTGGAGTTTTTGTAAACAGATTACATCATCCAGACCATTCAGTAAAATACAATTTTTACTAAAACTCCGCTAATAATAAGCTTGCGATAAAAATCAAGGTAACAATAGATTTTTAATAAAATTAAATAAAAATTATTGTTTTAGTGTTAAATTGATGAACATAATAGTTTACAAATTATTTTGATTTAAAATTTTTAAGTAACCGCCATTTTGAAATTGCTGAAAATAACACAATTATATAGTTGAAAGCTGAATATATTGTTAATAATATACTGATTAACAGTGTTAATGTAAAGAACTGTAAAATTCCATCTCGTTCTTGAGTTGTAAATTTTTCGTAAGAAACATAAACAGACAGATATATAAACAGAAGAAGACAGATATATAAAGAAACATAAACAGACTAAACGGTGCGGAATTGAATAAAACTCCAGTCTTCATTTTCTGCTCTGAATTAGGTGTAGAATCAAAAAATATATTGCCTGATCATCTTTTTAATTACACCCTGTATAAATAGCGTATGGTTTGTTGAGAGCTGCCATATTTAACAATATTATTTTTGTTTTTCATATATATTTGGAACAAGTTCTACAAGCCATTTAAGACCTGACTTACTGATTTTATTTATGCAAGCTAATCCCTCCGTATAAGAGAGCAGGGAGAACTCTGTAACTATGAATCCATTGTTCGGATATACTCCCCGCAATCACTTAACTGATCTAGTGTCAGTCCCCATATAATATTACCTGTAGCGTAATATGTAGATATATTACCTCATTTATATCTACATACATCACTTCGGTAGCGGAACAGTGTCCATTACCTACAAGGGAGGTTCATCCTATCTACAGGGGGTTGATGTTCGAGTCCTCAGGAAATCTTCAAAGCTGTACATACCCCTGGGTAGTTTTAAACGAGCGACACATGTGTTAGCAACAACATCTGATACAATGATTTCCTATTTTTCCAAGGTGTTTTCAATGGTTATCTACTATGATTACATTTCAGATGAAAACAGCAGAAGTAACGCTTACAGTCATATACATAATAAACATACAAATTTTGGCAAAATTACTTATTTAATAGTCGTGTTTTTCAACAAAATTGCTGGGTTACTAAATTAAATAGTAGGTATATAACATAATAAACATTCTCATTTTTGGAAAGTCGCAGTCTTACAACATTGATTTTATACACACACTGATTTTTAGAAACAAATATTTATCTTCTAAATGCTAAATTTTGTTTCTCTAATTATCTGCTGTTTTGCGGCCTAGTATTGGAGCGCTAGAGTAGTCCACGTAAATGCAATGTAGCAGTATCAGTAGTAATAGACCTCAGAAATTAATCAAATTACTACAAAAATATGTTCCTATTAGATGAGATACATATAATAGAATATATATTTCATACGAAGGTTGTTGTCTTTTATAGTTATAAAATATATGTCGAGCTGAACTAAAGTAGCGTACAAGTTCTTTAGGTGGTGGAAGATTTTCAAAACTATTATAATCATTTGATTAAGTTTGTTGTATCAGACCCTGTAAGTGTAGTAATATAATTAAGGCTCATACTCACATCCCAGTGACAATGAAAATGATCTCTTGTGTATTTTTCGTCCTAATTGTACGTCCAGAACGAGTCTTTTCCGGGACCTAAAGAGGTTATGGAAAGGTTTATATATTTTTTTCGAAGTAATCGCAGTAACTCGTACAGCACAGTTCATTCTTGTAAGATGAATACTAATTTCATGGGATCGATGGGATCAGTGTGTTCGCTACTAGGAAGTAAATCTTGAAGACGTACACAATTCTTGCTATACCTCGTAACGGTCTTCCTTGCTAGGTTGAGTGGCTTTTGACCATGGAGTGAGTGAAGTTTGTGTAAAGTTTTAGCTATGAAATCTGAATTGTAACTAGCCAAGATGATCATGAGTGATTACCTACGTTTTTGATGGGATACTACCGAAGTTGACCACGGAGGCTGGTCAACAGAGTGGTAAACGTAAATATTGTGCAAGGTTTTAACTTTCCAGCTTGTTTTAATCATGCTTAAATGTGAGGATACATTTTAAAAAATCAATTTTTTTTACAGAAAGCTCAACTTAACCAACTTCTTGTGAGGAAACTGTAGTATATACAGCATAGAAGTGTATAACCATTCTTGTAGTAAACGTCACTGTGAATTAAACAACGTCATTTGATGTCTTCTAAACGAAATATTTAATTGATTAGTCGGTGTTCTATGATGATGATAAAAGAGTACAAAATAAATCAATTTTACATATTCACAAACGGGACATTTTCCGTTAATTCACTACCACTACTTTTGCCGTTACTTCACTACCACTATTTTCTTATCGCAATTATGTTAGGTTAGTTCAGGTTAAGTTAGGTGGGCCGATAAGATAAGGATTTGTAGCGGATAAGGAAAACCTCAGTGGACGTATAAATGATTGGGGAACAGTTTTAGAGCAATAGAATATTTATCAAGCGTAGTGAATTAACGGAAACTAAAAAGGAAAACCTCAGTGGACGTATACATGATTGGGGAACAGTTTTAGAGCAATAGAATATTTATCAAGCGTAGTGAATTAACGGAAACTAAAAAGGTAGTGGTAGTGAATGAACAGAAAAGATCCAACATTTGAATTGATATGTTTGTGTTATAGTGAATTTTGAATTCCTTATTGATTCAGTAATATGTTTTGATAAGTAGAAATTTAGAAGTAGCGATAAATTTTACTACGGTTTTTAGTTGTAACACTTTTTTAATTAAATTTTATTATCATTATCAAAGTGTTGTTAAATTTCTCAGACGTTCTTATAATTTACAACGTACTTTGTAAATCTCAGCTAGGGAAACACGTCACCTGAAGCCTGTTGACTAAATGTTTACCTCTATAAATTTTACAACCACGTAAAAAGAGATCTAGCCATAAAATACGCCTGTATTAAACCCGGTAACTCTCACATCATAAACCCTTCTGTCTACTGTACAGCTTATCTTAATATTATCTGTGATATATTTTAGTCTCAGGCAAGTATTTAGTTTTTTATAGCTTGAACAATTACCTTACAAACAACGTTGAAAAGCTGTGATAAAAATAAGCAAAGTAAGCAAACACTGTATAGCAATGTAAAAAACAACAATATAAGCAATGATCTTTTCAAAAGTTTCCTCTGATAAAAATAAATGTTACTTAAAATCCAGCATTTCCACTGTGTGCAATTAAACCCGTGGAATATAAACCATGTTTTTAAGTTATATATATATTTAAAAAAAAGAAACGGTACTAATCGTGGTCTTGTTTTTGGTGGTCTACAATCATCAATGTACGCACCAAGAGTTCAGAGCGCAAAAATCACTTTGATATCCCTTTTGAAATACTATAACTCAATTTATAATTTTATTTTGTAATAAACATTTTTGTAAAGTTATTCCCGATTGGTTGTGCAAAACTTAATTTTACAGAGAGATATGATTGTTTTTATAGTTTATAATTGGGAGTGATGGCATACCTCGTTAGTCATATGTTAGTAAGGAGTGATGGCATGCCTCGTTAGTCATATGTTAGTAAGGAGTGATGGCATGCCTCGTTAGTCATATGTTAGTAGGGAGTGATGGCATGCCTCGTTAGTCATATATTAGTAGGGAGTGATGGCATGCCTCGTTAGTCATATGTTAGTAAGGAGTGATGGCATGCCTCGTTAGTCATATATGAGTAAGGAGTGATGGCATGCCTCGCAACTTCGACGCCGTGTAGGACAAAAACCTATAGGAATATAAAAAATCTAGTTCCATTACGACTTTGACATAAAAATTATCTTTTGAATAAAATAAATTTCATCAAAATCGGTCAAGTAATAAGTTCAGAAAGTGAGTTAACTAAATGACCCGATTATAGGATATAGTAAAAAAGAATACTTATAAATCGATCAACTGTCCTGTCCGTAACACTTGGTCAAGACATTTACTAACCCATATCGTAAGACCGTTGGCAACTATCGATGTGGTTCACTTACTGTGCTCGGTGGCGAGTGTTATTGGATATGCCCCACTAGTGATGGACAATATCATACACCCAGAAAATAACTATCACCAACTTGAGTATATTTCATGCAGACTCATGATCTTATGTTCTTAAGAGATATTTATTAACGGAACCTAAGTTAAGCATAGGACCACACCAAGAACAACTTTTAAACGTTCTTTAGAGTTTAACATCTATTCATAGTTCCAAAAAAACTTAGTCAAATTCCTCTGCAACTGTTAGGGTCTAGAATAGCTATTTTGACTTGACATTTTTAATTTTGGCTAGTTTGGACTGTAAAATAAGTTAAGAGGAGTACGGTACCTTTACCAATACCACGGCTGAGGGCCCTCAACATGGTGTTCTGCGCTGGCTAGGAGATGATGATATTCGACCGTAGCACAATATAGATACACAATAAGGAGAGTGCAATAAATTTTTGAACAAAAGGGGATAAAAAGATCACCATGGACATCTTAAGAGTTAGTCGGAGTCGAACGAGAGACTTGCACGAGCACTTGCAGAGTTCATGTTTCTACGAGGAAGAAGCTTGAGAGACAGACTGAGAGCGAGATATCAGCCAAAACACCCCACCTGGCGTGACATTGCTTAACTACAAATTATAATACTTGTTCTCGCTACTACGTAGTGAAGAAGGCCTATTTACATTGCTACAGACTAAACTAATTAAATATTTATTTTTATTATAAACATAACAGCAACTGAATAGTTTATGTTGTAATAAATAACATTATTTGTTATAACATAAAAATAATAATTAATGTTGTTAATTATTAATAAAAATAATAATTAATTGTACTTTATGTATATATGGCAAATATACGATAACAATTTAAATTATTGTTTATATTAATATAAACAATAATTTTGTAAAAAGATTACTCAGCTATAAGCAGTCAGCGTAAACCAAAACAAGTTTCATAATTATGCAATCACACATTTATTAAATTAAATTATTATTTCGTATCACTAAACGCTTGGAGAAAACAATGTTTCATATTTGTTTCTGATCATCCTTAAATCTCTAATTACACAACAACACTATTCCAAGCGTTTAGTGATTTATAGCTAATATAGTGTTTGTTTCAGTCAGTACATTCTTATAAATTTTAAGGGATATAACAAAGCCCGCAAAACTACTAGACTTATCTCTAGCCAGTATGTGTCTAATTGAAATGTACATACATTTACATAGAGAAGAGATCTATATAAATGTGTGTAACAGATCTCTATATGTATACAAAACAGTTAACGACGTAAAACGATTTGGAGTTGATAATTATTTTTGACTCATTATAAGTTCTGAACGCGAAGGAAAACTTAAGATGTATTGCAGTAACCATAATTATAAATGAAGGGTTACATTAAGAGCAACTTTACTGTGGAAAGGGATCTTGTCAATGTAAAATAAACAAGGACAAGTGCTCCTCAAACCTTGATGTAGAAACCTCAGTGAAATTCCTGGAAACATTTTTACTTTATTGCTGACACGTTCCCATTTCTTTTCATTGATTTTCTCGAAATTATATAATCGGTTCATCGCATTTCTTTTGAATTTTAAGGGCATAGTATATTAATATATGAAACTGATTTTTTGTGTTTTATAGTTGTAATTATGTACTGATTTCAATTAAAAAGTAGTGGTTTTCGTTTCAAGAAATTCATTTACATTTATAAACAATTAGGCTTGGATTTCTCATTAAATATTTTGTTCTCAAGAAATATAAAATGGGGTTCAGAAGTTATTTTAATAAATTGTTTGTACTATATATATTAAACAATTCATTAAATTGTTATACCTATACTATATATATGTTGTACTTAGTCATTTATTTACTTAATGTATCTCAATTATTTCCATTCTTCTCTTGAACTTAATGTTAAAATCACAGTGATGTAATGTTTAAAACGCATTGTCAGTTACACTTCAGCCCACCCTCGTACTATCAATACACTACTGGACCCATGGAGGGTGGGTGCGATGGTACCGTACTCAGGAGGACGACACAGAACAAACAAAAAAACACAAGTTGAATGGCAAAAAAAAAAAAAAAAAAAAAATACGGACACAATGGGCTGTTGACCGTTTGTGAAAAGTTACTTTAAATCATTATCAATAACAGCTACAGAAATATATTTATAATAATATGTTGGCCTTGAGGCAATAGAAATAATCAAATAAAAAATAAAAAAAGAACAAGATTATCAAATATTAATAGTAGAAAGTTTCAATAAAACGTAAATCAAAATGATTAGGTCTAATAACATTTAAAAAAATATAGAGGTCTGCAAAAATATAACAACAATAAACGTTAACCATATAACAAAAACAACAATTAAACCAGGTAAAAACATAAACAATAAAACAATACTTTAAAATAACAACAAATAAATTAATACACATCTACGAACTATACAAAAACAATATTTAAGTTTACTTTGGCAGCTGAACTTAAGAAGCCTCGGCAACGATTGAAATTTGGAAGGTTAGGCCAATTTGGAAAATTAAAAAAATTTAAACAAAAGAATTAAATTAATAACTACTCCGAAATCCAGAATGATAAACTGGGCGGCTTTATATGGGAACTACAAAGTGAAAAATTACCCGATAACCTCGTTCTTTAAAAGAAAATTGCTAATAAAGCCCCCACCCCAAATAAATAATCTAAACAAAATAAAAATAAAATATCGCTTCAACATTTCACTGTTCACAGAAACCACCAAACAAGTTTTATCACAGTTAGCACTTCTTCTTACACACTTTAATTCTTCAAAAATGTTTATAGCTGGGGGCTAGAAAATAACTGGATTTGGGTCAACTGCATGACCATATCTTCACCCTGGAGGTCGATGGATTAACAGCGTGGAAGGGGGAAAAAAGTGGCAGCCTCTCCAGGACGAAATGTAGAGGCTTGTTCCAGGCCGTAGGGACCACTCTATGCCTCAAGGAAAACGCCGTCATTAGCCATGCAGGTGCCCGTCGATCACTCTCCGACCCCTGAGCCAGGGCTAAAGAAACAGCACAGAACAAAACATATTTTAGTCTGGCTCCACAAAAAGTGAGATAACAAAATAAAATAAGTCTTTTACCCTAAGTAGCAAAAAGACTGTTTGACTAAATTAATAAGCAAAAATATGAACAAAGATAGCAATTTAACATAACTCAGCATTACATAACTAAAATCCTGCCGTGTCCGGCATCAACATGAAACCTTTTGTTAGACCTATCAAGTGAAATAGTTATAAAAAGAGAAAATGATACTGTTTTCTATAAAATAATTAAAATCCTAAATTTAATTACATCTAAAAATCAGTTTAACAGGACAAAGTAATATAATAAATAGAAATATATGATCACACTTACCTTTACATCTGCACATGGGTCTAACCTAGACCTGCTGAAAATAAAACCATTTTCACAAACAGGCAACAGCTTCATTAATTACTGAAACAACACACACAAGAGAACAAGAGAGATTAATAAACAGCATTTTTAACCAAACAGTTACAAAAGCAAACAATTTTAAGAACACTTACCTAAAAGTTTCTAGCCGCAAAACATGTCGTGTCGGCATCAAAGCTAGAATGGCGAGCTTGCTGTCGACGCCAAGGAACATAGAAAATGAAATCACGGAACACCAAAAACAAAGACACTAAAATTAATGAAACAGAGAGGAAGAGTGAACTGTCCGAGGGAGACGATCGTAATGTGCAAATGGCACTACATTTATTGCTTATAGTTAATGCTTACATTTTTTATACATCTTAGTTTCGAATATTTTTAGTTAAAGAAGATAAAAATAAAATAAAAATACAGGGAATATTATATTTACTCGGGCACATGATTTGACTTTTTTCTTTTTTCAGTTTTTTAGTCGATTGTTTGTGTGTGTGTTTTTTTTTTTTTTTTTTTTTTTTGTTTGACAATAAATCATACTTCATCATGAACATTGCCATCGTAGTTTTAACTGTTCTCATGCATTCAATATTAATCATAATTTATTAATTACACGTCAAAGAAAATAAACACACTTCGTTAAAAAATAACAAGTATCGATAGGTTGATTATATTTATAATCTGTCAGTGCATGATAAGCTGTATTCGTGATAAATCATGGCTAGGCAATAACTACGTGAAACATAATGTGTACATACGTCTAAGCCAATTAACTAAAGATTTCACATGTGTTAGTTGTATGTAGTGCATAATGAATTGTCCTCGTGGTAAATTACGCCTCAGCTATTTACTAATGAATATTGAGTACTGCTGTAGTGCATGATAAACTGTATTCATGATACATAGTTACATATGTGTAATGATACATAAAGTGTAGAGATGTCTAATCTAACTAACTAAAGGAGTTACGCGTGCCAGAATTGATTACTGCTGTAGTGCATGATAAACTATATTCTTAATACATCATGACTTGGCAGTAACTATTTTGACATTGGAGTTACGCATGTCAGTATTCAATACAGCTGTAGTGCATGATAAACTGTATTCATGATACATAATTACTTACCTTGTAATGACACATAAAGTGTAAAGATGTCTAAGCCAATTAACTAAAGGAGTTACGCGTGTCAGTATTGAATACAGCTGTAGTGCATGATAAACTGTATTTATGATACATAATTACTTACCTTGTAATGACACATAATGTTTAAATATGTCTAAGCCAATTAACTAAAGGAGTTACGTGTGTTAGTATTGAATACAGCTGTAGTGCACGATAAGCTGTATTCATTATACATAGTTACTTACCTTGTAATGACACATAATGTGTAGAGATGTCTAATCTAATTAACTAAAGGAGTTACGCGTGCCATAATTGAGTACTGCTGTAGTGCATGATAAACTATATTCTTAATACATCATGACTTGGCAGTAACTATTTTGACATTGGAGTTACGCTTGTCAGTATTCAATACAGCTGTAGTGCATGATAAACTGTATTCATGATACATAATTACTTACCTTGTAATGACACATAAAGTGTAAAGATGTCTAAGCCAATTAACTAAAGGAGTTACGCGTGTCAGTATTGAATACAGCTGTAGTGCATGATAAACTGTATTTATGATACATAATTACTTACCTTGTAATGACACATAATGTTTAAATATGTCTACGCCAATTAACTAAAGGAGTTACGTGTTTCAGTAATGAATACAGCTGTAGTGCATGATAAACTGTATTCATGATACATAATTACTTACCTTGTAATGAAACATAATGTGTAGGGATGTCTAAGCCAATTAACTAAAGGAGTTACGTTTGCCAGTATTCAGTACATTACTGCTGTAGTGCATGATAAACTGTATTACTAACTTACCAATGGCTAGGCAGTAACTAACTTACCAATGGAGTTACGCTTGTCAGTATTGAATACAGCTGTAGTACATGATAAACTGTATTCATGATACATAATTACTTACCTTGTAATGAAACATAATGTGTAGGGATGTCTAAGCCAATTAACTGAAGGAGTTACGTTTGCCAGTATTCAGAAAATTACTGCTGTAGTGCATGATAAACTGATTTACTAAGACATCATGGCTAGGCAGTAACTAACTTACCAATGGAGTTACGCTTGTCAGTATTGACTACTGCTGCAGTACATGATAAACTGTATTCGTGACACATTGTATTCGTTTGGCTAGTAATGAAACATAATGTGCAGAGAGGTCCAAGAAAATTAATTTAAGGACTTTTGTGTTTAAATATTAGGGTACTGCTGTAGTGCATGATAACCTGTAAATCACAACAAAATTGTGATTAGGTAACATGTACGTCAATATAATGTACAGTATATGTAGATTAATGCTGTGTAGCATATGTAGAGATGTGCGCGAATGAAATTGTAAAGACGCCTGTTTCTTTTCAGTGGTTGACTGGTTGGGCACAGGGAAATATCCAAAGTATTGAATTGAGTGTAGGATAGTAATGTGAAAGTCACCTGCTTTTTTACGCTGTCTCTTTTCCTCGTTTCCATCCTTCCTGTCTTTCTGCTTCCGCCCGTCCCAATTTTGCCACCCTCTTTCTCTCACCCTTTCAATTTGTTTTTCCCCCTTATATTTGTCATATCCATTCAATAACTGTTTGTTAGCTTAACTATATTCTTTTTATAATCATAACAAATTATGTTTAGCTTTTATATATTGTATTCTTTGAATAATAATTATTATGGTTTTTTAAAGTTATTGACAAACACTTAAAAACATTAATATAACTGTGTTAAGAGAGAAAAATACTAACTTATCTACCCTTGGAGCTAGAATTGTACGGTTATGGAAATATGGCCCGATTTGCATATAAATCGACCAAACATCCTGCCATCCTGAGGCGTTTAGCGCGAAATCTGCATGTAAACCCGGTGCTATAATTTTGGTTCTAGTTGTAGAAACTAAACCCTTATCCAATTTTCTTTATAACTATCCCTAAATCACAATTTTTGGAGACAGTGTTGAGGATATAGTAGGGAATAGGTATTTTGCTTAGCCCTCTTAGTACAACAAGGCGTCTGATCAATAGTAGCCATCGACGTGGGATCTACTAGAGTAATTTGGTGTGTCCAAGTTGGGTTGTAGTCAAGGCTCATATGTTGTATAGGGAACAGAACTGAGTGTCAGGCTTGCCAGTTAGCTGAAAATGAGACCAATACTAGATGGTTCGGATTCCACGTAAAGCTGTAGGTCCCTTATTTTCCCTAGCTATTGTTCTATTAATAAATATATCTTTCTGAACAACAGTCGACCTTAGTTAGTAACAATGACTACACTTGTTCATCTACACTCAATCACTCCTCATATTGGCCCACATCTCTACGATCGTCATCTTACGAATGTATAACGAAAAATAATTATTATCTTTGATTTTAATAACATTTAATAATAATTAGCTACATGTGAAATTCCTGTATAACAATGAATGTACAAAAAAGTAATAGTATTTAATTACGTTTTCGATATACTATTCTTATATATTTTAATTAGATCATAACGTGGCTAACAGACTGATACAGCTAACTGGCAGAGAAACTAAAACAAAGTATGATATCAAAATTGAATGTTATTCCAACAAAATTCTTATTTTCTAAATCAAAATTTTGATGAGTGTTAGATTTAAATAATGTACTTAAAGTTTCGCCATTTTACAGAAATGCTAACCAGCTTCAGAACACTTTTCAGTCCGAACCAAATTAAATACTTGACGCCGGATCAACACAAAAGCATTCCCAAGGCATTGTCCGATGAAATTTGAATGCCATTCTGTAAGTATCTCATTGAAAATCTCTTGATGAATGTTTGTTCATATTTTAAAATATTACATAAGTGATATGGTAATGTTCAATTACAACTAATCTTATTTCACCTCTTAATGAACATATGTTTGAGCTACCCTCCCGCTAAATATGTAATATGGGTATACCACATGATTTTCACGATTTTTTAACCAGTCAACAATATTAAAGCCGAGAATAAGAATCAGTTTTAATATTGTTCATTTAAAAATAATTTTTTTAATAGTCTTTTCTGAGCTATGTTGAACTCAGTAGCAGTCTACATAAGTCATCCATACACATCCTACACTCATGCAATTATTCATATTTGTCTTAAAATACGCGCAAGCTTTGTCACTATCTCAAATCTGAATCTAAAAAAAACTTGTTTGTGTTTAGACTGAACTGTACAGTTAGATATGGAGTATCAGAGGAAATATATGAGACTTACTTGTGTTTTTACAAACAGCAGAGAATGGCCGTGGTGTTTTTAAATTATGGCTTTGCGAGGAGTTGCTGTTTTGAGGGCCACGACTGCAAGTACCTAGTAAATATTTCACCTGAGAGATCAATTGTCCAGTCCACAATTGAATGAAAAGGAACATTGATTTAAATTGATTTGTTTATAGGGTATCGAAGTCTGTAATTAGGTTACTTGTTCGTACATGAAGAGTGTATAATTTCAACTACCTCCCAGTGATGCTGTGAGAGTTTAAGATAGTGAAATATCTTGTTAACTTTTTTTATTGACTTTAAAAAAAAACTTCACTCGCCAGTTCACATGGGCCTGCAGACCTGTGCGTGATAGTTATTCAACGAGTGAAGTACCGACCGTTGGCTCAGTGGGAATTCGAACCCTGGACATTGCTCTCCGCAGTCCGAAGCTTTAGCCACTGATCCACTACTTAAAGAGCACTTATAATCATTCTTTAGAGTCAATAATTAATTTAACATTCTTCTAAAGCTATTCTGTCACCATTTTAGCCTTACAATTAACGCTATTACAATGGTACTACTCCTCAAATACCTCTCTAACCAACAAATCACAGTTCAGCTGGGTCTGACAGTAAACGTAATTTACATAGAAATTCTCAATTGTCTGTGAATAATATTATGAAAACATTTGAATTGCAAATACTCAGATGTAATCTGTAGTTCACTATATTATAAATGACAATCGACTAAACATGTTATCGAATGTTTAACTTGTAACTAAAGATTGGCAACAACTATTGCGTATTAAGATAAATGTATATTTTTGAAGTACTCATAAATAATACGAGATAATCATCTTTATTTGAAGATGTAGGGCCTACTTTCGTAACGCCCTCTTACTATGTGTTAGTTTGATTTTATTAATAACAAAAGGGAACGTGTGACCAAATCATAACTTGCAACCTCATAGTGGTATAAATTAATTTATGAAATTCATGTTATGTAAAAAAATATTGTTATGCGATTCTTTAAACACTTTCTGGGACCTTTTTCGTTAATTTACTACAATACATTTTTCCGTTACTTCACTATCACTATATTTTTTATCGCAATTAAGGTTAGGTTAGATGGCTACTAAAGTTGATCACAAACTGGTAAATCCAATGATTGACTTACCGCCGAATGCGCTCTCCGTGATAAGATAAGGCCAGTGATATCGGATTCCTAGCGAATAAGGAATACCACAGTGGACGTAAAAATCATTGTCGAATACTTTTTAGACCAATAGAATATTTATCAAGTGGTAGTGATAGAATATTTATTAACGAAGAAAAAAGTGGTGATAGTGAATGAACCATAGTGAGATTCCATTTCAGATTTGTATCTTAGGATATCAGTACGTTTTATTCTGACAAAAAAGATTAGGGAACGATAAGTTATCTAATTTGGCAAGAGCTTCATGCCTTCCTTTTTAGTAGGTAGCTTCTTACTTTTGTCTTTCAGGTATTGGGTTGAATTTCCTGATCAGTACGGTTAGAGGCCTACTTCTGGCCCTAACCTGTATTGCAGTCTTCAGGGGCAGAAATCCGATGATGTACAAAGAGTATCCTTGCTAGGCCCTCTCCGATCAAAGTGGTCGTAACTTTTGTCGATGATGACTTATCATCGACATCTTACCAGTGGTCATTGTGGTAGTGACGTTTGGATGATACTAATGGAGGAGAGGGGCGGAGGGGCAAATCCCTCCAAGGTCCTCTTCTTGGGAGGAAATAATTATTTTCTTTTGTAAATCAACTGAAATTGCAGATAACAATATAAAGCTTTTAGAAACAGAGCATTATTATAAAATATAATAAGTAACAAATCCAACATTCAGAGTGAACTTTAAGACAATTTACTAACAAAATGAAAAGAAAAGAATGGCTTATTTTTAGCTGGTATGGCAAAAAGCTGGGGTTTGATGACCGACAACGGATAAAACTTCACAAAATATGTTAGGTTAAGTTACTTTTATAATTTTTGTAAATTTAAACACGTTATAAAGGAGTTTTTAAATATGTCAAATGATCAGAGAGAAGAGGGATCTCAGCTCATCATTAAAACATGATTGAGTGTTCACGCCCTGGAAAAGCTCAAAGGTTGGTGTGAAACACTAAACATTAAAAACGTGAATATAAAATAAAACTGGGCGGTGGTTCAGAAGTAAATATATTATATTTTAGGGATCTTTCTCGTTAATTAACTACCAATACATTATTTCCCGTTCATTCATTACCACTTTATATATATTATATTGCTCACAAAAAAACTGTTCCCAAATCATTTTTACGTCCACTGTGGTACACCTTTTCCTCTAGGAATCCGATTCGCTGGACTTATCGATTTCCAAGAACTTACATACGGAGAGCACATTCGGCGACAAGCCAATCATTGGATTTACCAGTTTGTGATCAACTTTAGTAGCTACCTAACCTAATCTTACCGTAACTGCGATAAAAAAAGTAGTGGTAGTGAAGTAACGGAAAAACTAATGAAAGTGAATCAACGGAAAAGGTGATATTTTTGTTTATTAAGAAGTAACGGTATAGAGAAGATTATAATAAATAGTTACATTAAATTCATAAGTAAATAGAAAGTTCCAAGATCACGTCGTTGTAGAATTGGAAACACATAAAAAATGTATGTCATAAAATGAATAGTTGTCAATGCTAGTTGTAATTCATTTCTAGGACTTAACTCTTGATCATAACTAAACCGTCTTGAGAGAAAAATAATGTATCAGAATATCTAATTTAAAAAAAATCAACACATACATTTTTAACAAAAATAAGTCTCCCCCATTTAATAAAAAATCCTAGTTGTTTCCCAGCCTGACGAAAAATGAAGATAAAAAGTAGTGGATTCTTTTTCTTTATACGTATACTGAACCAATTGTGAGTATAGGAATGTACTTCTAGATTAGGTTATGAACATTTATCGGTAAGTCAGAAACATAATTTAGTTGATCGTATAGTGGTGTAACAGTTAATGTTAATCCAAATATTCTGTGGTTTTGGCATTCTTCGTAGATTTAAAATGTGAACTAATTAAATATTTTATATATTTACCTTACTATCATAACAAATTTACGGATGAAACTCTTAGTATATATAATTTAGTAAAGTCACAGTTTGTGTCGTAAGCACCTGGCACGTACTTTTAAACGTTATTGTAAAGTTCATCTGTGAACCAAAAAGCCATTTGCATGCTATCAGCCACAGGTGAATTTTATGACATGTTTTCACGAGTGATAAAGTAGTTATGATCTTGTTTTACTGGCTACAGCCGACAAGCTCTCTGGCTTTGCGTTTTTGTTCAACGTTAATCACATTTCGTTTATTTTACTGGCTGACGGGTGATCCGCTTTACTGTTAAATTGAAATATAAATCGGATGGTAATGTTGAAAATATATTGTAAAGTTAGTTACATTCAAATAAAATCTAAAGTACTATAGATAGTGTTCATTTTATATTAACTATATGATAAAAACGTAAATTTGTCATCTACAGGGTGAGTTTCCTGGCACAAGTGGACATAATTAAAACGTGCTGAGGTATCAACGTGAGACCTTGGCCATACCTACTATAACATATTTAAAAACTTTTCAAGTTGTTAAACATTTTGCCCCCTTTTCTAAAGGGGGAAAACTAAAAATTTTCAGTAAAAACCCCTATCATGTGACTCCTCATTAAACAGAAATTTAATGATGCAAACGTTTAATTTAACAGAGTAAAAGACTAATTTACAATAATAAAATCATTTACTTTTTGTACAGTTTTTCGTTACATGAGTCAAGAATAATCCAAATTCTTAAACCATCCGCAAAGCATAATGCTTTCAATCTTTCTGCAACGGAGTATGAAAAAAACTAAAACTTTCTGCAAGTACTTTATTATAGTACGAATTTAAAGGGTCGTAATAATTGTGATTATTTATTAACTTAAACAAAAAATGTTCTCTGATAGTAATAAATAGTAAGTTTAACAATAATTGCATAGAAATATGGGAGGAAGTTTCTGAAAAGGGAGGAATGCAGGTGGCATCTCTTATGTTATGTTTTTTTAAACAAAAAAAATTAAGGTAGCTATAACTCACTAATTGCCAGGGTACGATTCTATATAATTAAATTATAGATTTTTTCTGGAATTTGTGTTTATTCTCTCCAGTATTGATCTTGTTCTTGTTTGGAATATTAATATTTTGTTTGATAAATATTCTTCATTCACAGTATTATGATTTATTTATTAGATACAGTAATATAAATATAATACTATACTTCATTTAACTACCAATGCCAAAAAATAATGTAAATATTTTTATTCAAATATTTTATTTCAACATTTTTTCCAAGAATTACGTCTTCTAGTCACGTAAATAATCACCCAGAAACGTGTAAAACTAATGTTTTTATCCATAATTATATAAATTATATTCCCGAGTTTTTAATATATAAGTAAAATAATAAATTAAGGAATACAAACTCTGTTTATTTATGTTTAATTCAAGTTAATTTGACCAAGATTATAACGATGACCACAAATTAATTGACGTCAAATTAATAATGTTAATTTTAGTATGCACTATACTTCTTAGTTCTTTATTACCCAGCCTGACCGAACTCCGGTAACCTGCCTGATTGAGTAGAAGAAGCTGTCGGGTTACTGGTCTGACACAAATACCAATATTTTCGTTGGTTGCAGCCATTTACGTTACCGAACGTCCTGGATTATCTCTATAAAACCTGTTTTAAAACTTTTTAAAAGTATTTTCTCTGAGTAACTACTACAAACAACACGCTCTCCAGAGGCAGCCATTATTATCAATGATAACGTAATTGAAGTTATCGTTACTCGGATCCGATGTAACGATCCGATCGTAATTTGAAAGTAGGAGTGGAGAAATGGGTAGTTCACGAACGATTGAGTCAAATGATCTAGACAGCTTAGTGAACTAGTTCGTTCATTATGATTTGAACTGGTTCAGTTCAAAGTGAACATCAAAACTGAGAAGGAACATCAACAAAATCGTTAAATGTAATTTAATTATTCATTTTTATTAATTCCTTTAGCAATAAAAACTGAAATTTAAAAAAGTTGGTTGAACAAATTTACAAGTATAAATAATAAAGAAGTGTGTACGAAACTAGGATCATAACAAAACTAGAAATCACTATCTAATCTACTATCGCTTGTATTAGTCGTTGATCGTTACGTCGTTTTGAACTAGTTCATTCACTTAGTCCATTACATAGAACGATTCGGTCGTGAACTAATTTTGAAAATGAACTACCTTTACCCATCTCTAGAGTGACGTAGTGTGGTTTGGGGTTTATACGAACTTGCGCATGCGTTGAAGTTGACCGGCGCCTCAGTTTCAACTCACTGCAGTCTGCTTCTGCTGGTCAGCTGTTGTTCATTTCGTAAAATCTCAAAAGTCACTATGAATCAGTCAATTAGTTTGTTAATAAGTTGCTCTACAGATACGGTTCCAATTAATTATTTACACACCCAACTAGATATCGTTCTGCAGAAATAATTAATGTTCCAATATTGGTACGGAAAATAGTACCTCAAGTAGATAATTCCTTTCTGCAGCCATTTCTTTCATTCTGCGACAATGTCGCACTGTCGCGCGTTATTCTGCTTTGGGGTAAATCACTTACCTGTTTTAATGTAGTAGGATTTTAACTGTCCACCTTCGGCTGTTTGACAGTGTGATAGCCGTGTTTAGAACAAATCCTTTCAGTTTTGTTACGAGGGTTTAGACTTTCCACCTCCGGCTGTTTGACAGTGTGATAGCCGTGTTTAGAACAAATCCTTTCAGTTTTGTTACGAGGGTTTAGACTGTCCACCTCCGGCTGTTTGACAGTGTGATAGCCGTGTTTAGAACAAATCCTTTCAGTTTTGTTACGAGGGTTTAGACTGTCCACCTGCGGCTGTTTGACAGTGTGATAGCCGTGTTTAGAACAAATCCTTTCAGTTTTGTTACGAGGGTTTAGACTGTCCACCTTCGGCTGTTTGACAGTGTGATAGCCGTGTATAGAACAAACCCTTTCAGTTTTGTTACGAGGGTTTAGACTGTCCACCTTCAGCTGTTTGACAGTGTGATAGCCGTGTTTAGAACAAACCCTTTTAGTTTTGTTACGAGGGTTTAGGCTGTCCACCTTCGGCTGTTTGACAGTGTGATAGCCGTGTGTAGAACAAACCCTTTTAGTTTTGTTACAAGGGTTTAGACTGTCCACCTTCGGCTGTTTGACAGTGTGATAGCCGTGTTTAGAACAAATCCTTTTAGTTTTGTTACGAGGGTTTAGACTGTCCACCTTCGGCTGTTTGTCAGTGTGATAGCCGTGTGTAGAACAAATCCTTTCAGTTTTGTTACGAGGGTTTAGACTGTCCACCTTCGGCTGTTTGACAGTGTGATAGCCGTGTGTAGAACAAACCCTTTCAGTTTTGTTACGAGGGTTTAGACTGTCCACCTTCGGCTGTTTGACAGTGTGATAGCCGTGTGTAGAACAAACCCTTTCAGTTTTGTTACGAGGGTTTAGACTGTCCACCTTCGGTTGTTTGACAGTGTGATAGCCGTGTTTAGAACAAATCCTTTCAGTTTTGTTGCGAGGGTTTAACACTGAGTTACTCTATAATTATTTATTTTTACGTGATATAAGCCAATATAATATTCAAAATTATAGACTAAATACATTGCTTTAAATATTATATTACAAAAGCTGCGTCCCCTGAATGTAAAAAGAATTGTGTGAATTCAACAGCTACATTCGGGGTCTCCTGATCGAGCTACTTAAAAGGACTAGATTAAAAATAACTTAATTATAAATTGTAATCTAAAAAATTAAAATTTCCGCCGTGGTTTAGTGGCTAAGACTTTGGATTGCGGGGGGCAATGTGCAAGGTTTGAACCCACAAGTGAGCTAGCGATTGGAACTTTACTAGTTGAATTAAGTTCATGCACATGTCTGCAGCCCCATGTGAACTGGCGAATGAAGATTTTTAAATAAAAAAAAGAAAGAAATCGTCGATTGTAGTTTAAACTATTATGGTGAGAGTTATATGTGTATTTCGATAGTACAAAATTTCATGGACTATAACATTTGGAGATATACTCATAAATGTTATTATTGGTATTATTGGTGAAATGTACTATGAGTGGTAGTGTAATAATATGTGTTAATAACTGTGTCATGAATGAAATCATGGAGATAAAGTTTTATAGTATACTGTTAGTGATGGAGGTATAAACTACTTTAATGCCCCAGTTATAGTTTCAGCAAAGCATTGACAGCTTTATTACTTTTATTACACAAAACTGGGACAACCAGGTCATAATTGTTTTGATATCAGATAGATAATGTACACAAAATTAGCTTACAGCTTATACAACCACGAACGAATACAGTTGTACTTTGACATAGAAAGGCTGTATTTTATTTCGTCAGTAGTCAATAAGATAAAAAAAAATCCAAAATATAACAAATATTTCAATACTTTTATAATTTTTGTGAGTGTAAAAATCATACATATTATAATTATCCGTGTCATGTGTTTCATTTTTTAAATTTCTTATTGTTATTTTTTCATAATAAGATATAGCAAAGTTTAAAAAAATTACATTTCTTTATTTACAATGGTGATTATACAATACTGTCACTATTGTCAGCAATAGCGGTGCAGTGATTTAGTACAGCTACTTGGGGACAAAGTGTTGTGGAGATCGTATACGCAAGGTTCTATGCTCGATTCTGTTAATACAGACATGGTGTCCGCTCAATAGTTGCCATCGGCGTGGACACTGCTAGAGAAGTCTGGGGTGTCCATGTAGTGTGGTAGTCAGTGTGCGGATGTTGTATTAGGCGTGTAAATTAGCTTAAAATCAGACCAATACTACAGGCTAATGGTCCATCAATAAATAGCTCTTTCTGAGGAACAGTCGACCTTAGCTGGTAACAATCACCACATTTGCTCATATTCATATTCGTTCGCCCCTCATATTCGCCCATATCTTGACGATCGGGGTCGTAATAATGGTTTTAATTCCTCGTAAAGCTGTAAGCCCTTTATTTGCTCTGGTTATCAGATTTTTATTAAATGGCCCTTTCTGAGTATAAGTGAAACTCAGTTAGTCAGACTACATACAGGTCACACATACTCATGTAATCATTCATATTAACCTTGATTTATGCACTAAGTTGTGTCGGCGAAACGATCTGATAATGATATCTAGTAAGACAGATTTCCAATATTGATGCAAGATTTCGAAATATTATGTTTATGAAAACAAAATTAAGTTATAGAGATGTTCTATGTGTGTCTTATCAATGTTTACTTCAAGATAAATAGTTTTGATAACCGTAGCACAGTTTTTTCAATGCTAATTACAATAGATAGATGATACAATTGTTTCTCACCAAGCTCTATAATGTCTTCAGTTTTACTGGCAATAGTTAGTAATAACAGTCTTACATTTTTTAATATTATGAAACTGTAATTTTTATGTCCCTCTATTTTTAGTTTTTCTTGCAATAGTTAGTAATACTATACTTAAACTGTTGAATATGATGAAACTGGAATTTTTATGTCTCTCTATTTTTAGTTTTTCTTGTAATAGTTAGTAATACTATAGTTAAACTGTTGAATATTATGAAACTGTAACTTGTATGTCCCTCTATTTTTAGTTTTTCTTGCAATAGTTAGTAATACTATACTTAAACTGTTGAATATTATGAGACTGGTATTTTTATGTCCCTCTATTTTTAGTTTTTCTTGTAATACTTAGTATTACTATACTTACACTGTTGAATATTATGAAAGGGTAATTTTTATGTCCCTCTATTTTTACTTTTTCTTAAAATAGTTAGTATGTAATACAATTTTTACACTGTTGAATATTATGAAATTGTAATTTTTATGTCCCTATATAATTACTTTTTCTTGCAATAGTTAGTAAGTAATACAATTTTTGCACTGTTGACTATTATGAAACTGTATTTTTATGTCCCTCTATATTTTTAGTTTTTCTTGCAATAGTTAGTAAGTAATACAATTTTTACACTGTTGACTATTATGAAACTGTATTTTTATGTCCCTCTATATTTTTAGTTTTTCTTGCAATAGTTAGTAAGTAATACAATTTTTACACTGTTGAATGTTATGAAACTGTAATTTTTATGTCCCTCTATTTTTAGTTTTTCTTGCAATAGTTAGTAAGTAATAAAATGTTTACACTGTTGAATATTATGAAAGTTTAATTTTTATGTGCCTCTATTTTTAGTTTTTATTGCAATAGTTCGTTAGTAATACTATTTTTACACTGTTGAAAGTTATGAAACTGTAATTTTTATGTCCCTCTATTTTTAGTTTTTCTTGCAATAGTTAGTAAGTGATAAAATGTTTACACTGTTGAATATTATGAAAGTTTAATTTTTATGTGCCTCTATTTTTAGTTTTTATTGCAATAGTTCGTTTTAGTAATACTATTTTTACACTGTTGAATGTTATGAAACTGTAATTTTTATGTCCCTCTATTTTTAGTTTTTCTTGCAATAGTTAGTAAGTAATAAAATGTTTACACTGTTGAATATTATGAAAGTTTAATTTTTATGTGCCTCTATTTTTAGTTTTTATTGCAATAGTTCGTTAGTAATGCTATTTTTACACTGTTGAATGTTATGAAACTGTAGTTTTTACGTCCCTTTATTTTTATTTTTTCTTGCAATAGTTAGTCAGTAATACTATTTTAACACTGTTGATTATTATGAAAGGGTAATTTTTATTTCCCTTTATTTTTATTTTTTCTTGCAATAGTTAGTTAGTAAAAATATTCTTACTGTTGAATATTATGACAGTTGAATATATTGAAAATTTTTATGTGCCTCTATTTTTAGTTTTTCTTGCAATAGTTAGTAAGTAATACAATTTTAACAGTGTTGAATATTATGAAACTGTAATTTTTATGTCCCTCTATATTTAGTTTTTCTTGCAATAATTAGTTAGTAATACTAATTTTACACTGTTGACTATTATGAAACTGTAATTTTTATGTTCCTTTATTATGTGTGGTCAAAAGTCAAAGACGTTTCGTATTAATCAGTTACTAATTTATAGTCAAGTAACAGTTTATAGTCAAGTAACATTTTATAGTCTAGTAATTGTTCTTTATTGCCACTTTTTATTAGTTTGTGGGGGCATATTTTGTGCCCTAAATACGACCTTTACAGTAAATATAGACAGGATTTATAAGTTACTAAGTGCCTTGGACGATAACAATGAAACAAACCAATAAACATTGTCCGAATGGAACTATCCTTTCAGCGGGAGGTCCAGTTCTCCACTTGTTGTGGTCAATGGAATACATTTATTCTCCAGACAAATCACAATGGCCAGCAATATCCACTTCCACTTACCCCTAGAACTACCAACTAAATCCAACTTTGTCATTGTTGAAATCCAAAGTTATTTAGTAAACTGAATTTTCCTTGGCTAACTTTCCTTTTAATATTTTGTCATGTTTATTTATCATTACATTTAGGTATTCAATGTATTGAGCACTATGTATGAGCACTATGTAATGACTTCTCAGAAGTGTATGATTTCGTTTACTTTACAGATTGGAGTTGTTGCCTTGTTTATTTAGTTAAGTACTGGTTCCTGTAAATGTTTAACATTCAACATTATGATAAAACTTATAAAAATCTTTTATATAGTGGCACTAGTAGGGCAGTGCTGTAACCTAGCTACTTTGAGACAAAGTCCTGTGGAGATTGTAGGCGATAGGTTCTATACTTGGTCGTCTTAATACAGACACGGCGTCCGCTCAATGGATGCTATCGACGTGGACACTACGAGAGACGTCTTGAGTGTTCATGTTGGGTGGTAGTCAGTGTTCGGTTGTTGTACATGAAGATAACTGACTATCTGACTAGTCAGTTAGCTGATACCAACTTTACGTGGTTCGGATTCCACGTAAAGCTGTAGGTCCCATAGTTGCACTGGCTATTGGGCTATTAATAAATAGCTCTTTCTAGAGAACAGTCGACCTTAGTTAGTAACAATGACTAAACTCGTACAATGTAGATGTCTGAATATATGAGTTAATTGGTTGCAAGGCTGATGCCAATATAAACTGGAATCACGACAATCAAAGTAACGGACATTGATGGCGACCCTTAGATCTATGCAAGTTGTGTGCGCTCCGCTCTTCAGTATTGTGGTACCTGTCAACAGATGAAGCAGGTTATTCGTTCAATTTATACTGTTAAAGCCCTGCAGTACTAAAAAGTGTAAAATACACAATCGTTGACATTCTCACTAAGTTCACAATGAAATCTTAGTATATATATTAAAAAAAGACGTTCTCATTCATTAGGACGTTTTCGGAAGCACGGAACAGATTTTTATTGAATTTTGAGAAGAGTTAGGTTTTGTATGATAGAAATTGTGGATCTTTTCCGTTAATTCACTACCACTACTTTTTTTGTTTCTGTTAATTTACTACCGCTTCATAAATATTATATTGCTTTAAAACCTGTTCCCCAATCTATTTCATTTCCACTGTGGTATTCCTTATCCGCTAGGAATCCAATATCACTGGCCTTTTCTTATCGCTTTCCAAGAAGTTACACTCGGAGAGCGCATCCGGCGGTAAATCAATCATTGGATTTACCAGTTTGTGATCAACTTTTGTATCACCTATTCTAACCTAACCTAACCTTCCCTAATCGTAATTATGATAAAAAAGGTAGTGGTAGTGGAGTAACGGAAAAAGTAGTGGTAGTGAATTAACAGAAAAGGTTATAGATCGCCTAAGAAAGGATTATTCGAAATTCCATTCCTAAGGATTATAAACAGCCATTCGCCGTTTCTTTTTTTCTACAAGAGTAACATTGACATTCATTTGATTAAATACTTTCCTTTAAACAGATGATAAAAAAACACAAAAACGACATGAAAGCTTGGCTAATTTGATTTTCAAATGAAACGTTTAATATAATTTCTACTAACCCTGATATAACTGCCCTACTTTGTATCCCCCTAAAGTAGACTTACAGTGTTTTCTAGACTAAAACAATTTTGTATCGGAGAACAGCAGCAGGCTGAGGTTTTGTATTGATGTGTTGATTTAGATAGCACCATGGAGGGAAGGCTAAGCAAGCGTAGTGAACACCCCGTAGCAAAGCAAAGGCTGTCGGCCAGTACAGTAGATAGGTGCAATCCTACATCCACGGGTTGATAATAAGCTTTATGTAGAAATTTTGTCTAAAAAGTGTCAATTCATTTTTGTAATCTGAACACAAGCCCCCATACCCACCTTCAAATAGGGGCAGTCGTTATCATACATGCCCCATAAGAATTCCATAATTCGTATTCTCAAATCAATTTGTTACGATTTGTAAAAAAAATATTATAAGTTGTTATACTTGTATATGATTAGTTTTTTTATTATTTAATAAAACTGCTTTTATATGTTTATTTGTATAAAGTGTAAGACATATAAAAATGTGTAACATATAATATAGAGCACAAAAATCGTATATTTGGTTTATGGATTGAATACAGATTACATAAATGTTTTTGAGGTTATGTTATCAAAAATAATACGGCACTAAACGTTATTGGAGCACTTGGTATGCGTTTGTTTATTATTGTGTGTTGAAATGCCAATCAAACAACACATGGCGATGTTGTTGAATAACATGTTTCTCAATTTGTTATGCACTTTGTATATAATTAATCACACATAGACTATTATTTATGTGTTTTGTAATGACTTAATATATAGTTTCTTAAGTAGCAAAATACTTTTTGATACATATAAGTACAAATGATTTATTTATTTATTCATAAGACGCCGATCGTCAAGATATGGGCAAATATGGATTTCGATTGAGTGTAGATGAGCTAATGTAGTCATTGTTACAAACGAAGGCCGACTATTCCTTAGAAAGTGTCATTAATTAAAAGCCCAATGACAAATGAACAGCTGGTGGTTATCAGCTGATCCCTCTCAAAATGTATTGACTCTAATTGGGATCGAACTGAGACCCTTTAGCACGTGAAGCTTGGATTGAACCAACTACGCTACCGACAATTCTGATCGTCACAGAACACCAATATATTACAATATAAGTACAAAATGCAAGCACAAATACATAGGGACTCACAATTTTTGTGTGTGAACCCCTCTGGTCTGAGGAAGGTAAACGTGGTTTGTTGCAATTGGTCATCATGGTATTTGTGCATTTTCTACTTACATTTTAGTATATTTTTAATTGAATTGTGAATGTTGTGCTTGTATTTTGATATATTTATGCATTTTGTACTTGTATTGTAATATATTTTTGCATTTTGTGATTTTATTTTGTGAATTTATTTTGTGTTGTGTGACGTCCACTTCTACCTTTATACAGGGTGTCAATTAAGTCCTGGGACGGCTTCACATTATTTTAACCGTTACGAATTAAGCTACAAGACTTCATATGTTGTTAACAGACATCAGCAACTATTTTAACACGTATTCTGCTGACCGCTACGTATCCAGGAGGACGGTCTACAAGGAGTCGGAGGAAAAGCTTAAATAGGATCATAAGTCGAGTTGGATATCAAATTAAAATTGTTTATTAGTAGAATACAATGCCACAAACTCGACCTCAAACGGTTCTCTAGCCAAAATGGCAGGTGACTGAAGTTTTAAAACATTGCTAATAACTTTTTTTAAGGCAACAGTAATGAAAGTTGTTGCATGGTTTTAGTACATTGTGTTTGGATTTGGAGTGACAATTGTGAAGGTGTTTCAATCATTTAGGCTTACTCAAAAGTTGTAAACATAATTTTTAAAACATTGCAAGAAAAACAAATCATTTTAAACAGCAGGAAAATGTCTGCAAAGTTTTAGAATCACCTAAAGTGAAAGTGATGGACCCTGTGTTTCCTGGATAGTGGACTTTAACCCTAATGATACGATTTGCGTCTGAATAATGAATAATCTATTAGAATATTTACTTCTGTCAAATAAAATATAATCTCTACCAATTTAATTTATTTATTGTAAACCTAATTAAGTTTTACCATCTGAATAATATTATTATGAATGGATAGAAAATATATACATTCTACGTGTTTTAAAGGTGGAATTATTTACTTATTTAATATCTTGTAAGCTTAAAATTAAGTACCTATTTTATCTTTATCAACAATGTAATGGCATTTACCAACAGTATTATTTGATAAAATTTTAAGTTATATTTATTTTTCTAATGACAGTAAAAACGTATAGATTATGAAAAGTATAGTTTCGAAAATTTATTAGAACGTTTTATTTTCATTTCTACTCGACTACCACAGGCAATAAATTGTACTTCAACAAACAATTCTCCATGTTTACTGAGGTGATGACGTCAGATAAGTTGTTTGTAAACACTGGAAGCAACTGTAACCTCACTTCAAAAGATATATCTTTCGCGTATTGTGTGGTGTTATTTATTTGTGCGCCACACCATACAAAGTTATAGGCGCATTCAACATTTTATGAATTCTAAATTATTGTTTATAAGCAAATTCTCACTCATACCCTTCATTATAAACAATTCTCAACATAGTATTTATATAGAGCCTTGTCGATGTTTTGGTTAGAAATTTGCTTCATAGTAGATAAATAACTAAGAAACAAAGAATAAATAGTTTTTTTTTGAGGAAAATTACGAAATTGAGAATAAACGGGAAAATAATAGTTTTCGTAAATTTATTGTTGTGGGTACTTAAATAATTAGGATTTTCCCCCCGACCACGAGTACGACGATCGGACCATTATTACGCTTGTTTACGCTGGAAATATGACCATTTGTTAATATTAAAGCCGGTCTCCTGTCACAAAGCTAAATCCATTCTATCAACCCATTTAAGACCTGCCTCACTGATTCTGTTTATACTGTCTAATTCCTCCGTAAAAGAGCGCAGGGGGCACTCTGTAACTATATGACCAATTGTTTGGATAGACTCCCCGCAATCACATGACTGATTTAGTGTCAATACCCAGTAATTGCATCTGCCAACGCCATTTCGCGACCTATTCAAGAGTATCCACTCCCTACGAGGGAGGAACTTCTCAACGACTGAAGAAACACTCAAAAATGACCTTGCAGCCCTCAAAGAATATTTTAGAACCTGGAAACTAAATCCTAACCCATCAAAAACCGATGTAGCCTGCTTCCACTTAAGTAACAGATTTTTTACATATTATACCATCACAAACAATGGCTTATTGTAACGCATTTTTACACTTTATTAATTTATCACTTTAAATTTAGAGACCAATTCTATACATGGCGATTTACCGGTGTTATAAACTTAGGCGAGTGCCTCAACATCCAATAAGTTTTTTTTATTAATGATTTTCAAAATTACTTTAGTTAATTACAGTAACTTTTTATACTTCAATAATGTAAGTTTGTATCTTTTTAAATATCTTCATAGATTTTTGATTTGGTTCGAGTCGTTGATGACATTATAAATTTGTTTTTACATCACTAATTTATTTAACTTGTCTTTTGCTCCAATTTACTAGTTCAATAACTTATTTATTTTTGTATTAATGAACATCACTGGCCATGACACCGACCAGTTGTACTCTCAAGTGTCAAAAACCGCAATGCCATTACTACCGTACGTGCATGGTTGGGCGGGTTGTTCATCACAACTGTACGTATGAGTGAGCGGGTGAGTTATCACAATTTTACTTGTATGTCTGGTTATGTGATACAGTGCTAATCAGTGACTCGATCATAAGCATATTTGAGCAAACTACTGTACAGTAAAGATTTGTAAACGCGTGTAAACACTTCGAGAAGTGGGGCTTAACTGACTGAGTGTGAGTTTATTCACACAGTCAAGAATTATATGCTGCTTTCAGCATCCTTAGAAACCGGCGATTATTGCTGTCGATAACATCAAGGTGTTTGCAACGCTGACACATTTGACTACTGAATCATATACTCCAAAGTATGAACAAACAAATGGCTCTCTTGAGAGAAAGGTAAGAGTATATTCTTGAGATCTTAGACCAACAACCTCAACTGAACTATGAAGCATTTTGTAAAAGAAATACAGACACAGCTCAAGTATCTAATAATGTTGATATAGTCAGTTCTGCACTCGTTTCCACTTCACCAAGCTTCGCAAACTTCCACCTCATCCAAGAGAGTAATTTCTCCAGACGGCCCCGACTGCAAGATCTGTGTAGGCTACTCCCCATTCCAAATAGTCGGCACTAGTGGTGCAGAGCTGTAACCAAGCTATTGGGGAGGTTGTAAGCGATAAGTTCTATGTTCGGCACTCTTAATACCGACATGGCGTCTGCCCAGTGTTTGCCATCGACGTAAACACTACTTCAGAGGTTTGAGGTGTCCGTGTTTGGTGGTAATCAGGGTCCGGATGTTATGTAGGGGAGAGAACTGTGTATCAGGTTTGTCTATTAGCTGAAGATCAGACCAATACTACGTGGTTCGGATTCCACTTTAACCCGTAAGTTCCTTAGTTGACCTGGAGGAACATTTGAACTCAGTGAGTAACCAGACTACACCGGTTATCCCCACTCATCCTACACTCATATAATACTGTAATTCATATACGTCTTAAAATATGCAAAAAGTTGTGTTTGAGTCTCATAACTAAAAATATACATTTCAGACGTTCTAAATTATCAAAATGTGGTTGTATCCTAACAATTGGTTTCAGTTTCATAATATTTAATTGATATATGTTAAATAAGGTACATTTTCCGTTAATTCACTACTACTACTTTTGCCTTTACTTCACTACCACTATTTTTTTATCGCAATTGCGGTTAGGTTAGGTGGCTACTGAAGTTGATCACAAACTGGTAAATCCAATAATTTACTTACCACCGAATGCGCTTTCCGAGGGTAAGTTCTTGGAAAGCGATAAGATAAGGCCAGCGATATCGGATTCCTAACGGATCAGGAATATCTCAGTATACGTAAAAGTGATAGGGGAACTGTTCTTAGAGCAATGGAATATTTATATCAAGCAGTAGTGAATTAACGGAAAGGGGGAAAAGTAGTGGTAGTGAAGTAACGGAAAAGATCCCAAATAAATATTATACGAATGCATCTTCAAAAACAATAAATATTTTCACTAACCTTCCTCTCAATGTTAGGAGAATGAAATAGTTTCTCGACGATTGCTATATGCAGCACCTCTAGGAAGTAAAACCTTTACTACCTCTACGAGTTTATTACCAGACGCCTTAAACAGGTAGCATTCAATCTTCCCTTGCATGACTGCTAATTAAATATTCATAAGAGTTTCTTCTATACATAT
The DNA here is from genome assembly GCA_035578905.1 of Stictocephala bisonia. Classification (NCBI taxonomy): domain Eukaryota; kingdom Metazoa; phylum Arthropoda; class Insecta; order Hemiptera; family Membracidae; genus Stictocephala; species Stictocephala bisonia. The sequence goes on along the minus strand of JAQJVL010000148.1, from coordinate 1,462,601 downwards.
ATTTTTCTATACTTCGCACGGTGAATCTGCTTTTCTGTCGATCTTTTTTAGCCGTCCTTTAGCATTACCAATTTTAATTGAGGGGTTCTGTCTTATCTTGGAGCTAAATGATGCAGTTGTGAGTAGGGATTGCAACGATATATCGGAAATATCGATTAATATGTTTCGATATATTAATATCGATATTTTCTTTCGATATAATCGGCCATATCGATATTTTGGTTCGATATATCATATCACTAAATATTAACACTATTCGACTACTCTGTCCACAAAATCATCACGATTCGAATAAAAACATTTAAATTGCCTCTTACCCATACAGAACATACATTGAAATATGCAACTTTAATCAGTACGGATAAACGAAACAGACTAAGTGGGAAATTAATTTTAAAACTTTTATTTTTAAATGGTTCACCAGACAAGTATTGGAAGTAAGTTTAATGAATTAATTTGTTTAATTTTTGGTGTTTATTAAGCATAATGGCATTTTAAATGTGAAAAACTAAACAATAATGTTTTTACATTATTATTTTATAACTAACATAATAAATAAAAGTATAACTATTCTTATTTTGAATACTTTTCATTCAACCCCACAGACTACAACTTGTTACGTGTTCATTCAGTAGGCTATTCTAAATAGTGACATCAAAACATGAGTGTATTTTTTGCCATGATATAAGTGTTAGAGCATACTTTTAAAGAGATAAATCATTTACAATTATAAATGTCGGTTAAACGATAATCGTTAGATCGATATTTGGTTTGCGATTAGCGATACGTTGAAAATATTTGCCGTCCCTAGTTATGAAGTATGTTTGTAAGTATGTACGTTTGTAAGTAGTTATATCGTAATTAACTTTCTTATTACTTTTTGCTTTTATGTTAATATAGTAAAGATTCGTTAGTATATTAACGAAAGATTTTATAAATTGTATATTCCGTATACAATTTTGTATGGAAGATACTTTGAAAAATAATAATACTTTCAGGTACTTTTTTGCTGTGAATAAAACAAACACCATTAACGATGACGTGTAAGTGAAACAGAATAAGTAGTTACTTAAAATTAACGTACAATTTAATAAGATTTATATATATATATATATATATATATATATATATATATATAAATTATGTGTACGTCACATTTTTGTTATAAAATTAAACCTGGCATTCTATATTGAATTCGGAGTTATTTCTTCACCGGAGATTTTTCTACATCCAGTAAACCTGTCTTGTGATTTGATTTATCCTTTTGGGAAGCCAAATCCTATTTCAAGAGAAGCGCTTGTAAATCCCTCCAGGGAACGTCATAGAAATCCGTCACTTCAATAACACACATTGTTATTGAATAATCCCACAACACTGCTAATGTAAATAGAATTGCGTCAAAGCCTAAATAGGCATACAAATATTCTAGTAATGTACTTACTTCCCATAGTTTTTATACAAAAACATATTCAAGCTGTTCTCAAAGTAAACTATAATAGCTGTTAGGTATTTTTTCTTTAATCGTCATTTATAAGTGTATATCTTTAATGTATTTCTTCGTATATCCTAGTATCTTCTGTATAATGTCGTATATATTTAATGTATATCCTGTTTCTTGATTAATATTTTCAAATAGGTAGTTTTTTTTTTTTTTTTTTTTTTTTTTAGCCTACTTTCCATCAACAAAACAACAAAAGATGAGCAGAATTATAAGAATGAAACTAGTTAAAAAAGAAAATCATAAATATTCAAATTGATTACTGAAATGTTGATAAGTATTTTAATGACAACTGGATCTGATTTATAGCCATCATATCTTACGTTACTGTTCATGGTTAAATTTATCTTTAATATATATATATATAATTTTAATTTTTGGAAACGTAGAAAACAATTAGTTTATTTCTTAATTAACTTTAAGGTGGGGAGATGTTTGATAACATTTGTAGAATAACGCAAATTGTATGTATAACAATAAATAAATTGAAGCTAAAGCTAAAAAAATACAAATAATTGAAAATGGAATTACAGTGCGTCATTATTGAATATCATTTCATTTTGTAGGTGGAATATTTTAAGTATGTTATGATTATTTGATACAAGCCATCCAAAAGTCTATTACGTAGTGAACGTCTTAGTCCAACTTCCAAGTTTTAAGAGCGAACATGATCATGTGATGTATTATTTAACATTAATTATTTATTTATTTTATTTAATAGTCTTCGCCTTTTATTTTCCTAAAAACAACTTACCTCTTTCCTAAGTACCGTAAAAAGTCAATAAACCAAAAATCTTGTTTTGTTTTTAGCCATGACAAAGCAGGTTTAATTAGAAAATTATATAGGAAGACTGCCACTGGTAAACCCAATTCAAAAATTGCCTGTCAATGGCATCGCTAGAAAGACTGCTATAGGTGAGCCCAAATCGATAATTGACTAGTAATGGCCCCCTAGGAAGATTCCCACAGGTAAGCCCAACTCGATAATTGACTGGTAATGGCCCGCTAGGAAGATTCCCACAGGTAAGCCCAAATCGATAATTAACTGGTAATGGCCCTCCTAGGAAGATTCCCACAGGTAAGCCCAACTCGATAATTAACTAGTAAAGGCCCCCTAGGAGGATTCCCACAGGTAAGCACAACTCGATAATTAACTGATAATGGCCCTCCTAGGAAGATTCCCACAGGTAAGCCCAACTCGATAATTGACTAGTAATGGCCCCCTAGGAAGATTCCCACAGATAAGCCCAACTCGATAATTGATTGGTAATAGCCCCATAGGAAGATTCCCAAAGGTAAGCCCAACTCGATAATTGACTGGTAATGGCCCCCGAGGAAGATTCACACAGGTAAGCCCAACTCGATAATTGACTGGTAATGGCCCCCTAGGAAGATTCCCACAGGTAAGCCCAACTCGATAATTGACTGGTAATGGCCCTCTAGGAAGATTCCCATAGGTAAGCCTAACTCGATAATTGACTGGTAATGGCCCCCTAGGAAGATTCCCACAGATAAGTCCAACTAGATAATTGACTGGTAATGAATCCCTAGGTAAACCCAGCTCAATAATTCACTGTTGATAGGTCCCCTAGGAGTGCTGCTACATGTAAACCCAGCTCAATAATTCACTGTTAATAGGTCCCCCATGAGTGCTGCTACAGGTAAACCCAGCTCAATAATGCACTGTTAATAGGTCCCCCATGAGTGCTGCTACATGTAAACCTAGCTCAATAATTCACTGTTGATAGGTCCTTCACGAGTACTGCTACAGGTAAACCTAGCACAATAATTCACTGTTAATAGGTCCCCCATGAGTGCTGCTACATGTAAACCCAGCTCAATAATTCAATGTTGATAGGTCCTTCACGAGTACTGCTACAGGTAAACCTAGCACAATAATTCACTGTTAATAGGTCCCCCATGAGTGCTGCTACAGGTAAACCCAGCTCAATAATGCACTGTTAATAGGTCCCCCATGAGTGCTGCTACATGTAAACCCAGCTCAATAATTCACTGTTAATAGGTCCCCCATGAGTGCTGCTACAGGCAAACCCAGCTCAATAATTCACTGTTAATAGGTCCCCCATGAGTGCTGCTACAGGTAAACCCAGCTCAATAATTCACTGTTAATAGGTCCCCCATGAGTGCTGCTACATGTAAACCCAGCTCAATAATTCACTGTTAATAGGTCCCCCATGAGTGCTGCTACAGGTAAACCCAGCTCAATAATTCACTGTTAATAGGTCCCCCATGAGTGCTGCTGCAGGTAAACCCAGTTCAATAATTCACTGTTAATAGGTCCTTCACGAGTACTGCTACAGGTAAACCTAGCACAATAATTCACTATTAATAGGTCCCCCATGAGTGCTGCTGCAGGTAAACCCAGCTCAATAATTCACTGTTAATAGGTCCCCCATGAGTGCTGCTACATGTAAACCCAGCTCAATAATTCACTGTTAATAGGTCCCCCATGAGTGCTGCTACAGGTAAACCCAGCTCAATAATGCACTGTTAATAGGTCCCCCATGAGTGCTGCTACATGTAAACCCAGCTCAATAATTCACTGTTGATAGGTCCTTCACGAGTACTGCTACAGGTAAACCTAGCACAATAATTCACTGTTAATAGGTCCCCCATGAGTGCTGCTACATGTAAACCCAGCTCAATAATTCACTCTTAATAGGTCCCCCATGAGTGCTGCTACATGTAAACCCAGCTCAATAATTCACTGTTAATAGGTCCCCCATGAGTGCTGCTACAGGCAAACCCAGCTCAATAATTCACTGTTAATAGGTCCCCCATGAGTGCTGCTACAGGTAAACCCAGCTCAATAATTCACTGTTAATAGGTCCCCCATGAGTGCTGCTACAGGCAAACCCAGCTCAATAATTCACTGTTAATAGGTGCCCCATGAGTGCTGCTGCAGGTAAACCCAGTTCAATAATTCACTGTTAATAGGTCCTTCACGAGTACTGCTACAGGTAAACCTAGCACAATAATTCACTATTAATAGGTCCCCCATGAGTGCTGCTACAGGTAAACCCAGCTCAATAATTCACTGTTAATAGGTCCCCCATGAGTGCTGCTACATGTAAACCCAGCTCAATAATTCACTGTTAATAGGTCCCCCATGAGTACTGCTACAGGCAAACCCAGCTCAATAATTCACTGTTAATAGGTCCCCCATGAGTGCTGCTGCAGGTAAACCCAGTTCAATAATTCACTGTTAATAGGTCCTTCACGAGTACTGCTACAGGTAAACCTAGCACAATAATTCACTATTAATAGGTCCCCCATGAGTGCTGCTGCAGGTAAACCCAGCTCAATAATTCATTATTAATAGGTCCCCCATGAGTGCTGCAGCAGGTAAACCCAGCTCAATAATTCACTTTTAATAAATAGTTCCCCCACGAGGGCTGCTAGAGGTAAACGCAGCTCAATAATTCATTATTAATAAGTCCCCCATGAGTGCTGCTGCAGGTAAACCCATCTCAATAATTTACTTTTAATAAATAGTTCACAATGTAACCGACTGTTAATGGGGCCTCTCATGAGTAAACCCAATGCAATATACTTTTGGAGTATATTTTTGAAAGTCATGATTCTTCCCCAGAGAGCTGCTACAAGTGATCTAAGAATTGGGAGTAAACCCATATCATTATTTGAAAATCATATAAGGCATTGTGTGGTCAGTCCAATAATTAACAGTTATTGGGTGCATTTTAGAGCGATTTTACAAACTAATTATTGCTGAACCTAGATTTCATCATGTCATAAATTCCAACTATGGGCAATGCATGTTTTGTAATAATAATCGTATCTTCAATATTTGGCACAAAAAGTATAAGGGTTAAGGATAATTGGGTTTATTTTATTACATACCTTAATTCAGATAGCAACGTGTGCGTCATTACCTGAATGTGGTTAAGTGGGAATGGTTCGATCGGAGCACAAGTCGTCAATACGTGACTTGGCTCTGACAGTGGCTCTCCATCTCCTATAAGTTCGAATGGCTCAATAGTCATGAAAAGAGTTCAATTACCACTGCAAACACATGTATTTCATAAGCTCGCAAGGAAAAAAACATTAATCTATAAGATGGCTGTTAAAGTTTTTTCACTAGACGTCGTGTTTAAGTTTTTGTAATTCACGATACAAGTGATCCATATTTTATACTGATTAATTTGTTACAAATAAATAGAAAAATTAATAATTTAGGGTTCTATTAGCATAGTAATTTTTATAATTAATTCAAAAATATATATTCTAATACTTAATTGTTACATGGTAAATTGGATAAGCTTTATAAAATATACATATTTACAAATAATATTTCCCATACTTGAAATAATAACGTCAAATACAGCTCTAATTACACAATATTTGTAAGAAGTACGCATCGTAGTGGGTGGATTATGTAAGAAGTACGAGGGGTGATAGATGGATCACGTAATAAATATCCAGAATGATGAGTTCTGTGATAAGTACACAAGACGATGAGTGGGTTGGGGCCCTATGATAAGTACGTAGGAATGGGTGAATCCTGTAATAAGTACGTAGAGTGACGGATAGGTCACCATCATAAGTACTGCGCAATGCAAGCAAAATCTTTAGTTAGGTCAAAAAGTGACTTGGAGACTTTGCTTTCATAGACTGTAAAATTGACTCAGAAATATTCGAAACTGCCATTGTGGTGGACCTTACTGTTCTGAAACAAAATTGAGAGTCTGTTAATAAATCATTTCAAAATAGATAGATAGCTGGTTCAAGATCAAATATTCAAACAATTTTTAGAAAACTGGGACAGTTGAAATAGTCGGTAATTTCGTCACAGGGATTTGTTACTATTTTTAAAAACTGGAATGTAAAGTGTTTAATGTGGCAGTAAATTATGTTCTTGAAGATTCTAACCTAGCAGAAAATTGAAATTTGACTTGCCGTGAGTTAACTTAATATTGAAGGTTAACTTCACAATTTGTATTTCCGCTATTTTGATTTATATGGTTAAATTAGGCCTATTAAGTAAAAATGCGGGATTTTGCATGTCAGAAAGTATGTTTATTGTTTTGGCGCCAATTATTATTAATATCTTATTAATACTTATAATTAACACAAACATTCCTAGCGCTAACACTCGTACCGCTTGCCGTAGGTTGACTTGACAAAGTGACGTTTGATTTATTTTCGTTATTGTCTGCTAACAGCTCCTTTTTTCACGCACTGAAAAGTCATAGAGATAAGAAACAAATAGCCAAAAAAAGAGGATTTTTGTATTTATCTGCAATATATTTAATGACGTTTTTGCTGTTTGTATGAAAGCAAAATTTAAGCTTTGCCAAAATAAGAGGACATCAACCTTGGCCTGCATCTGTAACTAAAATAGAGGTATAATATTATCATGCACAAAATAAGAGGACATCAACCTTGGCCTGCATCTGTAACTAAAATAGAGGTATAATATTATCATGCACAAAATAGGAGGACATCAACCTTGGCCTGCATCTGTAACTAAAATAGAGGTATAATATTATCATGCACAAAATAGGAGGACATCAACCTTGGCCTGCATCTGTAACTAAAATAGAGGTATAATATTATCATGCACAAAATAAGAGGACATCAACCTTGGCCTGCATCTGTAACTAAAATAGAGGTATAATATTATCATGCACAAAATAGGAGGACATCAACCTTGGCCTGCATCTGTAACTAAAATAGAGGTATAATATTATCATGCACAAAATAAGAGGACATCAACCTTGGCCTGCATCTGTAACTAAAATAGAGGTATAATATTATCATGCACAAAATAAGAGGACATCAACCTTGGCCTGCATCTGTAACTAAAATAGAGGTATAATATTATCATGCACAAAATAGGAGGACATCAACCTTGGCCTGCATCTGTAACTAAAATAGAGGTATAATATTATCATGCACAAAATAGGAGGACATCAACCTTGGCCTGCATCTGTAACTAAAATAGAGGTATAATATTATCATGCACAAAATAAGAGGACATCAACCTTGGCCTGCATCTGTAACTAAAATAGAGGTATAATATTATCATGCACAAAATAGGAGGACATCAACCTTGGCCTGCATCTGTAACTAAAATAGAGGTATAATATTATCATGCACAAAATAAGAGGACATCAACCTTGGCCTGCATCTGTAACTAAAATAAGAGGACATCAACCTTGGCCTGCATCTGTAACTAAAATAAGAGGACATCAACCTTGGCCTGCATCTGTAACTAAAATAGAGGTATAATATTATCATGCACAAAATAGGAGGAAATCAACCTTGGCCTGCATCTGTAACTAAAATAGAGGTATAATATTATCATGCACAAAATAGGAGGACATCAACCTTGGCCTGCATCTGTAACTAAAATAGAGGTATAATATTATCATGCACAAAATAAGAGGACATCAACCTTGGCCTGCATCTGTAACTAAAATAAGAGGACATCAACCTTGGCCTGCATCTGTAACTAAAATAAGAGGACATCAACCTTGGCCTGCATCTGTAACTAAAATAGAGGTATAATATTATCATGCACAAAATAGGAGGACATCAACCTTGGCCTGCATCTGTAACTAAAATAAGAGGACATCAACCTTGGCCTGCATCTGTAACTAAAATAGATGTATAATATTATCATGCACAAAATAGGAGGACATCAACCTTGGCCTGCATCTGTAACCAAAATAAGAGGACATCAACCTTGGCCTGCATCTGTAACTAAAATAGAGGTATAATATTATCATGCACAAAATAGAATCGAGTATTTACAATGCAAATCAACTATTCACAAGTACTATTCATCAACAAGCGAGGGGAGCTTTTTTTGAATTAAACTTGCTGTCAGCTACAGCTGGTCTGTGGAGCTTTAAGGGTTTTACTGTTTATTTAAATATTGTTTTTACTCTGAAACAACGATCGATCGAGAATGTAATAACATTGAAGAGATAGTGAATGAAGGTTTTAAAAGTGACTTTATTTGTTAGCACAATGATTTGTGATCAGAATAAATGTAATTCTTGAACATGATGATTTAGTAGATAAAACCCATAAACATAATAAAATAAACAGAAGTGTAAACCCACGGACTGAGAGAATGTACTGGTTCAATAACAGCGTGGTTTCTGTTTTCGAGTGAAACTGAGCCTATCTTTTGTTATAGCACTTCCTTCTCTGTATGTTAGGCTTTATATACTTCAGTGACAATAAATTCTTATATTTCTTTAAGTCCTTACAGGCAGTTAAGTTAACACGTTTTTCAATTTATTCATCACAATTAAATGTCATACAATGCTTACATGGGTTTAAGAATATTGTTACATTCTTACATATGAGACGCCGACATAACGTTGTGCGTATTTTAAGGCGAATATGAAAGATTATATGAGTGTAGGATGAGTGTAGTCTGGTTACTAACTGAGTTCAACTGATCCTCAGAAAGGGCAATTTATTAATAGCCCAACAGCCAGGGCAACTAACGGTAGTGCTGGTCTGATTTTCAGCTAATTGACAAGTCTGATACTCAGCTATCTCCCCCACACAACATCCGCACAATGATTACCATAACAGGGATGGGAAAACAATATCACAATATAGGGGGGACATGGCAGCAAACACATAAATGTATACAATTTGATGTGAGGATGGTAGCAACCAAATGCGTGTATACAATTTAATGTAAGGATGACAGCAAGCATATGCGTTTATACTATTTGTTTTGAGGATGGCAGTAAGCACACAGTTGTATACAATTTGATGTGAGGATGGCAGCAAGCACATGCGTTTATACTATTTGTTTTGAGGATGGCAGTAAGCACACGTGTGTATATAATTTGATGTGAGGATGGCAGCAAGCGCATGTTTGTATACAATTTAGTGTAAGGATAGCAGCAAGCACATGCGTTTATACTATTTGTTTTGAGGATGGCAGCAAGCACACGTGTGTGTACAATTTGATGTGAGGATAGCAGCAAGCACATGCTTGTTTACAACTTGATGTGAGGATGGCAGCAAGCACATGCGTTTATACTATTTGTTTTGAAGATGGCAGTAAGCACACGTGTATATAGAATTTGATGTGAGGATGGCAGCAAGCACATGCGTGTATACAATTTGATGTGAGGATGGTAGCAAGCACATGCGTGTATACAATTTAATGTAAGGATGGCAGCAAGCATATGCGTTTATACTATTTGTTTTGAGGATGGCAGTAAGCACACAGTTGTATAGAATTTGATGTAAGGATGGCAGCAAGCACATGCGTTTATACTATTTGTTTTGAGGATGGCAGTAAGCACACGTGTATATATAATTTGATGTGAGGATGGCAGCAAGCATATGTTTGTATACAATTTAGTGTAAGGATGGCAGCAAGCACATGCGTTTATACTATTTGTTTTGAGGATGGCAGCAAGCACACGTGTGTATACAATTTGATGTGAGGATAGCAGCAAGCACACGTGTGTATACAATTTGATGTGAGGATGGCAGCAAGCACATGCTTGTTTACAACTTGATGTGAGGATGGCAGCAAGCACATGCGTTTATACTATTTGTTTTGAGGATGGCAGTAAGCACACGTGTATATAGAATTTGATGTGAGGATGGCAGCAAGCACATGCGTGTATACAATTTGATGTGATAATGGTAGCAAGCACATGCGTGTATACAATTTAATGTAAGGATGGCAGCAAGCATATGCGTTTATACTATTTGTTTTGAGGATGGCAGTAAGCACACAGTTGTATACAATTTGATGTGAGGATGGCAGCAAGCACATGCGTTTATACTATTTGTTTTGAGGATGGCAGCAAGCACACGTGTGTATACAATTTGATGTGAGGATAGCAGCAAGCACACGTGTGTATACAATTTGATGTGAGGATGGCAGCAAGCACATGCTTGTTTACAACTTGATGTGATGATGGCAGCAAGCACATACTTGTATACAACTTGATGTGAGGATGGCAGCAAGCACATGCGTTTATACTATTTGTTTTGAGGATGGCAGTAAGCACACGTGTATATAGAATTTGATGTGAGAATGGCAGCAAGCACATGCGTGTATACAATTTGATGTGAGGATGGTAGCAAGCACATGCGTGTATACAATTTAATGTAAGGATGGCAGCAAGCACATGCGTTTATACTATTTGTTTTGAGGATGGCAGAAAGCACACGTGTGTATACAATTTGATGTGAGGATGGCAGCAAGCACATGCGTTTATACTATTTGTTTTGAGGATGGCAGAAAGCACACGTGTGTATACAATTTGATGTGAGGATGGCAGCAAGCACATGCTTGGATACAATTTGATGTGAGGATGGCAGCAAGCACGTGCATGTATACAATTTGATGCGTGAATGGCAGCAAGCACGTGCATAAAAAGTGGAACAAAATATGGGAACGCTTTCACAACAACATTATTTTGTCCATAGATAATTTGATAATTTAATTTTGTTTAATAGTTGTGTTCCATAAAGTAGAACGTTCGAGCAGAGTAATTTACTTAAAACTTTTATTTATGGGAGAAATAATATTGTTCAAATTCGTTAGTTTTAAATTCGAATGGCCGCTACTTTGGAAATGATAAAGGATAAACCTATCGAAGTCCGGTTTGTGGCAATTAATTTGTCTTCAAAAGACTTTTCATTTGATACTAAACTTGACCTAGGCTTACGGTGAAGAATTTTGTTCAACTCCTCGTGGGCCGTCCCCCTGAAAAGAGGAAATGTCGCTAATGATGTCAAAAAGTATGTTATTTATAACAATAATCGTGTATACGATTTCACTTTTACAAGTGAAGTCATACAAAAGTTGTGAAAGCGTTTCCATATTTTTTTCCATCCTGTATATACTATTTGATGTGACAGTGATAGCAAGCACATACATATTACAAGATATTAGGAGTTGCAAATCTTTAAGGTAAAAACATAACCATACTGAACATATTTTATATTAATAACCATTGCAAAACACCAAAATAAATTTGATTATTTAGTTTAGAACATCAAAATTCATAATTTCTTTAAGTTATATTAATATAAATACTGTAAACATGTTTTATATGTTCAACATTTTTACAATCGTTATTGTTTATGTATTTTCTGTATATATTACGAAAATAGTAACACAATTACGTTAACATAAACTATCTAATGCAAGTTTTTATCATTTACAGTGAATGGATAGCTGCAAAGTATACTACATTACAGACTGTATATCTGAGTTGTATAACTCAGCAACCCCCGCCCCCTCAAATTGACGTCAGCAACCAATCAGTTAACGACGTCTAGAGAGGTTATAGCACTAATCACAAACTCTTAGAAACACTCTTATTAGATTGCGACCTGTTGTTATCTAGTGAAAGATCCGTGTTGGTAGATTAGTTTTCCTTCCTTTTACTTGTTCTTATATTTTTAGTTTGTTGTAACTGCACCGATAAATCTTACGGAATGTATATATCTACTTAAATGTATAACATTCCAATTTTATGTAATAATTTCTCTTGCTATTCCATAATGATTAAAATTCTCTCTTAGATATGAGACGACGATATACCTTAGTACGTATTTTAGGGCATATAAGAATGATTATTACATGACTTAAGGATGAATGTGATGTCATGTGTAGTCTCGTTACTAACAGAGGCCGACTTGTGCTCAGAAAGGGCCATTTATTAATAGTCTAGTAGCCAGGGTAACCAAGGGAACTACAGCTTTACGTGGAATACAAACGACGTATTATTGGAATCTATATTTTTCGGTGACAACTGCGTCAAAGTGCTTTCTACATTTTTTATATAATAACCAGACGTTTCACCCATGCTGTGATGTCACATCCTCAGTGGCATCGCTGAGACTGAGGATGCCACATCATAGCATGGGCGAAACGTCTGGTTATCTTGTAAATAATGTACATAGTACCTGAACGCGGTTGTCACCGGAAAATGTAGATTCTAGTTATGACACTGGCCGCCTAAGCCTAAGTTCTAAAACGTATTAATATTCTGATTTTCAGCTAAGTGATAAACCAAGCCTGATTCTCAATTCCTACACAACTTCCGGACTACCAAAACGGATACTCCAGACTTCTCTACTAGTTTTCACCACGATAACAACCATTGAGCGGATGCCATGTCAGAATTCAGAGGATAGAACCTATCGCCTACAATCTCCATAACACTTTGTCCCCAAGTATCTGGGTTACAGCACTGCGCCACTCTAGCCGACTCAATTTTAACATAAAATAAAGTTATTTCACGTAGTATCATTTACCTTTTTCCGGATTTATGGTGTATAATTTACTCTGCAACAGCTCAAACATCATGAATATTAAACTGAAAGTGTTTTTTATACATAAATAAGAAGGCAGATTTCAAACAGCTCTTTGTGGCATTCCGACACTTTACTTCAATGAGCGGACACAATGAGTAATGGAAGAGCTGGGCCGGGGCTCTTCAAAGGAATTGGCGTCGACATTTTATCAACACCGCGTGTTATATATTAGTATAAAGTAATATTATAAATTTCAACATAATTTGATCATTGATATTAACAGAAACAATGGAAATTAGAATTGTTGTGCCCAAATTACAGTGTTATGTACATTTCATTAGGCATTTTTGGAGCTACTGGACCCTCCCTTTACCCAACTTAAGGTTCGGACGGCAATAGGGACAACTGAATTTAGCTACGCGCGCTAGCTGTACGCCTGATCGCTAGACTCACACACAGACACTCGATCCCTCCCCCTCCCCGTCTATATAATTGCAGGAAGTCATTGAAGCGCGATCGTGCAGACGTGGGTGCTGTGTCTCGCTATACGCGTGTATAGGGGTTGGATTGTAAAACATGCGGGTAAAAGTACATATCCCAGTCGAGTATATAAAGTTATCCATTTAGTAAATTGCGTGATATTAAAAAGCAGAAGATGCCAAACACGACGCTGTATTTTTCGTCGTAATAATATAAAACAATCATCTAACATTAATTATTTAAAATCAAATTTGATAATTTGCAGTAAAATTACGTAATTTAAAATAGCTGATGAGCTGAGAACAGTCCTTTAAAGGTCTGTTTTAGAGATTTGGGAATAATCGGGAAATAGTTTCTTAATTGGATGTGTACCGAGAAGCCCAAATTCGTATCTTTGAGGTGATTTATTAATAATTAACTAACTATAAACATAATTTTAATGAAAGAACTACTTGGGAGGTGTTTAATAGCTGATATAAAAACATTGCAATTGAAAAAAAATAAAAAAATAAATGTTTTCCGAACAGGCTTAAAGACAGGTTTTGTCTGTCAGATGTGACTTAACATTTTCTCAAACTCGACAGATACTTTAACTAGTCAGTTCTGTATAAACTTCAGCTATATGCTCTAAGGCTCTAAGCTTACATGTTTTTCTGTATTGAAAAAGTATCAATAATATTGAAAAAAGAAGAATTCAGATTAATTAACTTATTTAATAGATAACATCGGATATTCTTATTAGTGATTCTCACAATACTAACCATTAACAAATATTGTGTACTATGGCATTTGTTCAGTGTGCTACTATGTTTCAAATTGTTTGGTGTAGTGTGCATGATTACGTTTTTTAATTTCATTTTCGTGTTGTTATGATTTTGTAATTTATGAATATACTAACTCCAAACCATCCAAAAACTTGAATCTAACCATGTCAGTCATATTCACAAACAAAATTGATCAGCAGCAATAGATTTTATTGAATGTAAGTAAACTAGCCGAATACTGTTAGTAAATAATTATTTGTATCCAACAATGAATTGAATTGACCCCAGTTCTAATACAATAATGTATACAAGTAAACAAAGAAAAATGTAATTATAATGTTCTAAGTGAGAAAATCTCGTTTAAATATTTTAACGGGAATGCTTGGGTATTTGATACATTGGAAATTAACAACTGAAATTCCTATTTACGTCAAATGCCTTTGACTCAACAATCGAAACACGGCAAAAAATATGTTTTTAAATACCTCAACCTTCTCTCTTCTGTAACCTTACTCCACTCATATTATCTCTACATATAAATTGATTCTTTCAGGTGTTAGGGTTGAATGTTATAAAATATTCTTAGTTGTATTACAATTGTAATAGCATTAATTGTTGATCTTGATATTATTAAAATATCCTAAATTCCTTGGAAAATATTAACTAAGACGTGATAGTTCAAGAGTTCACAGGCAAGAAACTATCTCATTTTCAGAAATTTTAATGCAAACAAACATGAAAATTCAATTAAAAACTTTAAATTGTAATAACAATGATAACTGATAATGTATAATGATAACGATGTATAATGCATATTAAAACTTGATCTTTTCGATCAAGTTTATGTTATAAAGCAGGCTGAGAAATAACATAGAATAATGCTTATACATATAACGCTTATAATAATGGTAACAGCTTGTAATGATGATCACATTCAAATAAGTATTTTACAAATGTTATTGTTTGTGTATTATTATAAATAGTCGTAATATAACCGTTAGAGCGCACGTAACAAACACGTGTCCGATTCTAGAGGAACATGACTGAACAGGAATTCTAGTTTCCGGCACACTGAGACCGCCCTGACGTCATATCCGTTAATTAACTTCACCCCACTGAAATTCATTTTCATATTTATGTTGACCATTTTACTAAATATAACCCCATTTTCGTAATGATCTTCATCCTCAAAACGTAATAACAAACATATTTGAGTTTTATCCTTAAAAAGGGATTAAGGTTAATTATTCCTCATAAGATAGACAGCACCTCATAGTAATCCTCAGAAGAAACCCATTGTACCATATTATTAATAAGTGGCAATCCAATAAAGTATGTATAAATTCAATTCAAATATAATAAATATAAATTTTTATCTAACATTTCAATACAAATTTTTACTTCAGTAAGATATAATCTTATATTATGTACACACGTATTAGTTTTTACCGTTTAAAGGTAATGTTTTATTAAAAGATTTGTATCAAATATAATTTTCAATCGTTGGTGTTATTGATAGATCTGAGTCCTCTGTGTATCAAGACGATATAAAATCAGTGAGCCACGAGTTGAGCCCTCGAACAGTAAGCTGTACAAGGCTGTATTGCTAGAGTATCATAACACCTACTCATCGATCACAAGTCGCTTCACTTAAAACACGTTTACCACTAACAATCACTCAATATAGCATGGTGGGTGCTAAATATATTATTATAAATATATAAACTATGTTATTAATAAAATTGTATCACTATCATTATTATATAAAAAGCTCAAGCTGTATTGAGATTACATACTCACTCACTCATTGCAATAATAATGGTTCTTTTAACCACTTCGGAGTGTCGTAAAATTTTTAAATTTGGACTGAGGGTACATCTAACCATCTAGACCTAAAAAAATTCAATATCCTCACATTTCCAATAAATAAGGGTTGCATTAGGGATTGAAAATCGAAAAAAAATTGTGCCTTAAGAATAACATGAGCTTCCGCGGCCGTACTTAGCATAGTTTCGTTCCAATGATAGGTTAACCAATAACATTAATTTTAAGGTTATTAAGAGTTTTTTACTGGCAGAAACGAGGAATGTAACAGTAACAAGTTATTACATAGTGGTTGCAACCAATAATTTATATAAGCATTTATATGAAAATCTCAATTTAATAAATTAAAAACCGTGAAATGAGATTTTTTAGCTGTAATAATTTTTTTGGTCAGGTAAGTTTGACCAGCGTAAAAAAGATTCGCAACTAACCAAAGTAATTAATTAAACAATCAGAACATTTTTACCATACATAATTTTTTTATGGTAGAGGCTAAAAAGTGTAAACGCATTTTGGCGCGCGTAATTAAATTCCATTTATTGAATTTAAGTTTTAGATTTTAAATGGGCAATACACTCGTATTTATTCTGATCGTACAATTGTTTATATATAATTGTGTTTAATTTACGTGGTGTTTTTTTATTTATATTGATTTTTCTTTTATTTTTATGGCTATATTTTATGATCATACGTTTTAGTATTTCAAATTAGCTGTATATAATAATTAATTAACGATACCATTAATATGCTACTACCATTAATAATTAATATAATAACAGAAGAATTAAGAAGCATATAAGATAGTAACAAATTCTGTTCAAAATAAATACAGCATGATGTTGTAAAAAACAACTATGAAATTATTGAGAACTTTGTATAACAATATGTTGTTATCAAAAACTACTAAATACCGTTTTATATATCATATAAACTAATAGTTATTCCAAATTAATTTACGAAATAGAATGGTAGGTAATGAAACGAATTCAAACTAATTATGTTTCATTTTATGTCTTTGTATGAAGGGAGTTTCAATAATTTACGGTAGTCAAGAGAACATTTTGGGTAAATTGTAGTATTAATCAGTACCACAGTATGTGTATGGGTGGGCGAGTGGGTCAGTACCACAGTATGTGTATGGGTGGGCGGGTGGGTCAGTACCACAGTACGTGTCTAATCAGATTGGCAACACTGACTATATTATACTATTATTGTACGTGGTAAAACGTATGAGAGAGCGTCACATGTCTTTATAAAGTTGTTTATGAGTACAGTGTTCTTTTTTATTGTTGATATTTAGTGCTTAGCGATGGAAAGAGTTAGAAAACGTGGTTCTACGATCCACAATAATGAAAGGGAAATTATACGTAATGTTATTAAAATCTGCGATAGAGAAGCTCGTGAAAAGACACTGGCGGTAGACATTAACAAAGCGACTGAGCGTGCGGGTAAACATTGTCAGTATGTATAGTGCGCTATTTAAAGTATTATTATTTAGAAGGAAATTATTGGGGAAAATCTGTGTTGTCTGTGATTGAAGTTCTGTTATTGACAGATTTAGATGTAATTTATTACATTTAAAACACCATATGTTGGAACCCGTTCAAATAGACCGGCCACCCAAGCATAATATTTATGAAACCTAACAAACGTCTCGATAAGGGTTTACCAAACATTCAATAATGTCACCAGATCACGTACACAACTTGTCGTCGGCCAAACACCAATATTGTCATCAGATCACGTACACAACTTGTCGTCGGCCAAACACCAATATTGTCACCAGATCACGTTCACAACTTGTCGTCGGCCAAACATGCAATATTGTCACCAGATCATGTACACAACTTGTCGTCGGCCAAACACCAATATTGTCACCAGATCACGTACACAACTTGTCGACGGCCAAACAACAATATCGTCACCAGATCACGTACACAACTTGTTGTCGGCCAAACACCAATATTGTCACCAGATCATGTACACAACTTGTCGTCGGCCAAACACCAATATTGTCACCAGATCACGTACACAACTTGACGTCGGCCAAACACTAATATTGTCACCAGATCACGTACACAACTTGTCGTCAGCCAAACACCAATATTGTCACCAGATCACGTACACAACTTGTCGGCCAAACACCAATACATACACGTACGACGTTGACCTATCCACGTACGTATTCAATCATTGACAAGTATGGCTTAGCGGCCATACACATACGTAAGACATCCTTACCTGTATATTATACGTAAGATAAGCTTACATACTGTATGATAGACTAGTAAAAAAATAACTTTTAAATATCGTTATTTTTTAAAAAAATGTCTTCACTTTACATGTTTGTCAAGCTAAAAACGAATATATCGCATTTTCAGTAAAATTATTTTTTCGACGCGAAAAATAAAATTGTTAACTTACTTAACTAAACATAACGTAATTTATTCTAACTGTCTACATCCTCAACAATTATTCTTAATTTTCGTTAAAATCGGTTGCGTCCAACGGGAATACATTCAAAGTTTGTTGTAGTTAGTTATAGCTATTGTTATCATTGAGCATGATGCCACCATAGGTTTTTTGCCGCAAACGAAGTTTATCTACGATATCTAAAAAAAATTATCTTAGACCAAAGTAGTTTTCAGCATAAACAAATGCATAACATTTAAAAAAGATGAAAAAATCACGCAAAATAATGGAGATATGAGAAAAATAATATTTTAAATAATTGATATTTTTTTTTTTTTTTTTACAAAACGACTTTTTCATGGAATAAAAGGATGTACTCTCAGAAAATATGGACTTGATTCTACCCTCTGGTGTAAACAGAATCAAGATTTACTACGCGTCTAGAAACTACATAAATACCCAATAGTATAATAAGAGGTTTTCTTACCAGTAAAACAACTTAGAAAGAAGGAATATCAAAATAAATAATACTACCGAGACAAGATTTAGACATAAGAAATACCTAAGTATCTTAAAATACATACTAATGCTGTTAACATGTTATGTATAAAGAGGCCGAAGTTCTCGTAAAAGGGAAAGTCACGTTCCTTACATTAAGGCGACATCAAAATGCCTCATCCTATTAACTCTGGGCCTAACTAGGTTTGTACTTGGCTCTGATGAAAACATGTAAACGATGTAAGCATGGTACAAATAACCAATTACATTACTCTGCTAAAGGGTTTTACACCTACATACAGTAGTATATTATGCATTTAATTATATTACTATAATTAAACGTAATTGTTAACGTACAGCATTGAATATTATAATGGAAAATTACATGTTAACAACTATCATTTCAAAAACTAAGCACACTTCATTGTGATATTGAGGAATTACAACATCACGTTTCATGCTAAAAACGAATAATATAGAGTGTAAATATTCTTTTATACAGATATTTACACTTAACGTTGCATTTTGCATACCACAAAATGCAGAAATATTCTTTTATATATTTAATTTAATTAACGTTGCATGTTACAAACAAAGAACTAAATACAGAACTGTTCTTTTATATATTTAGTTCACTTGACGTTGTATGTTACAAACAAAGAACGAAATACAGAACTGTTCTTTTATAGAGTTAGTTTACTAAACGTTGCATGTTACAGTGAAGAACTGAATACAGAACTGTTCTTTTATATAATTAATTCACTTTACGTTGTATGTTATAAACAATAACATTCAGAACCATTCTTTTAAGGAGCTACTTTACTTAAATTTGCATGATACAAACAACAAAATACAGGACTGTACTTTTATAGGTTTAGTTCACTTAACTTTGCGTGTTACTAAAAGAATATTACTTCATGAAGCATCAATTAACATTTTCCTGATGTAAGTCGTTTATTTACCCTGCAACAGCTCAAACGTCATAAATATTAATCTGAAAGTGTTCTTTATACATAAATAAGAAGGCAGATTTCAAACAGCTCTTTGTGGCATTCCGACACTTTACTTCATTGAGCGGACACAATGAGTAATGGAAGAGCTGGGCCGGGGCTCTTCAAAGGCATTGGCGTCGACATTTTGTCAACACCACGTTTTCTTCCATTAAAACATTTTACAGTAAGTTATTATGGAATGACATTAAAGTCCGTTTATTTAAAAAAAATAATAATACAATATATATTATAAATAAAAAGAAAATTATAATTTCCCCACATAAGCTTGTTGATGGGAATGAGACAAATATCAGTAAACATATTCTGAATATTGTATTTACATTCTAATAATTTAAGAAGAATAAAAGAGTTATGACTATCTTTAGTAAAAAATTATTTATCAGTGAAAACATTTACTTATATAAGTACATTTTACTTTACTATCACATTTATACAACTTGGAAAAAATATATGGAAACGCTTTCTCAACTTTTGTATGAATTCATTGTAAAAATTAAATCTTGTACATCATCATGGTTACAAAGAAACTATTATTTGACGCCATTAGCAACATTTAATATTTTTAGAGGAACTGCCCGTGAAGAGTTGAACGAAAATGTTCAATGTAAGCCTAGGTCGAGTTTGGTATCAAATGAAAGGTCTATTCAAGAGAAATTAATTGCCGCAAATCGAACTACGAAAGGTTTATCTATTAAAAAGTAGCGATCATTTGAATTTCAAAGTAACTAATTTGAACAATATTATTTCTCCGCTATTTAACGGTTTCAAGTAAATTTATTCTGATCAAAAATTATTCTTTATAAAACACAATTATTAAAAAAAAATTAAATTATCAAATTATCTACGGAAAAAATACCGTTGTGAAAGCGTTTCCATACTTTTTCCATCCTGTATATATCCGCAAACATAATCTACGCATAACCTACTCATACTCATTCACCCGTACACGCACGCACACACACACATCCTCACTTATTTCGTCTAAATAACTCTTATTTAGAAATCTTTAGAAATAATACATTTGACAAACATTTTTATTTTACAATGTATATTAATAATAAAAAAACACACCTTTCCATTAAGCCCTACATTTCATTACATTGATGAAATTCAAATTAAATTAATCACTAACAATTGATCACAGAAACTTAAAACGAATCACACGCCATAATGACATTTATTTCAAATACCATGAAACCAATCACTTATCTCATTTTAAGATTAGGGATCTTGAATCTATTTTTGACTTATTTCTAGGAAATTCAGGTATGTTAATAAAACAATTGCCTCTGTAGAATCTCTCTTTTTACTTCTGTATGCATGCAAATAGACTACATTCCTTCAAAGTTGTCCATAAAGAGGCATAATGCAAAATTTCTCTTTGTTTGACAATCTATGTAAAGATGAGGGTAAGTTTTTTAACCACATCTGCATGTAAAACTTGTCATTCCACGAATTACCATTGTAAACATAAGCAGACATTACTATATTAAAACATATATAAAATAAATAATTCCCGCAGAAAAGACAGGTTATTACTTTGATGTGAGCTAAAAACATTTTGTTTTATTAAACCTTACTCGAACAGAAAAAAAATTTGTTAGATTATACGAAAAAAGGTAGTTGAATTCTACCCACTGCTGGTAATGACTATAGGGTGGAACTTAGCACTGTAATGCCAACAGGAGACCTACCTTCTTCCTAATTGCCATGACAATTTTTAAATGGATTGACAATTTTTACAATAAGGAAAGTA
Organism: Stictocephala bisonia; assembly: GCA_035578905.1. NCBI lineage: Eukaryota > Metazoa > Arthropoda > Insecta > Hemiptera > Membracidae > Stictocephala > Stictocephala bisonia. The sequence continues at coordinate 1,441,052 of JAQJVL010000148.1, read as the reverse complement.
GTTCTCAATCTCACTTCCACCTCTCAATGCATCTCACTCACAATGGTACTTTCAGTAGTTCATTTTCTAAGCGGCATGCCCTTAGTTTGAGGTTTCTTGATACGATGGTAAGTGGATAGTTTCGCATGTGTATACATTTTAAATAATATTGCACAAGTTTAAGATAATGGTTAGCTATTTCCTACTCTGTACTTAAATTGTTTCCTTTGTATGTAAGTTGTCATAAGACATTTATCTTGATCCTTTAACTTACACGCGATGATATGACTATACAAACATTTACAGTTGAAAACCCCAATACTTACGAGCTGCTGTATATTTGCGAGGATGCGGTATACTGCGTATCTTAAAAATTATATATAATATAATATTTTGCTCCAGTTGGGTGTTATATTGACATTATAATATTCGAAGTTCGTCAGACCTTTATAATTTATATTTGATTCATTTTCGAACTATTTTATTTTTCAAACTAGGAGAGCGTCCAATGATTAAATGCCTAAGTGCTGTCACAATATGTATTCTCGATAAATCAAATCTAATAACGAAATATGTAATGCACTATGTACATAGGTCCGAAACAGGCAACTGTAAATGTATTTGTAGTGATAACAAATTAATTAGAAAATAATTTAAGAGCAAGCAAACGGAACAAAATAAATGTAGTGGAAAATAACTTTTCGTAATGAAAATAATTGGATATATAATCGTTTACTTTTATTTTTGTCTATTAACTTATACTATTTTATCATTATTTTCTTATTCATTCTTAATGCGTATAAATTACTTGATTGTGGGAAATCCGAAATATATGGCTCCCACCCCATATTTTTCATTACACTTTTAAATTAGTGAATATTAAAATTGTGAACGTGAATCCATAGAAAATGTTCGGTGGATATATTGATTTTTAACAAAAAATTGAAAAAAGAAAACAATGAGCACAAAATCTATCTATATTACAACACTCTTAAGCAGTTTTTTTCTCCTAAACACGAATATGACATCTATTATACCTACGTAAAAAAAAAACATAGATATTTAACAAAATAGGGTAGATTAGGTTAGGTTAATTATATAGGTTATGGATTAGGTTACCAATATGTATTGATCGCAGACATATAATAACCTAACCCAAACTAACTTAACCTTGCCTAACCCATTTTTAGATCAGTTTTTAACTGTGGTAGACAGAAATATAATTAATATTCGCTTTCAGAACAAAAAAACTACATGCGATTAATGTAAAACACATAGTTTTGGAGTAAAAATATTTGTTCTTTTTTCAATGGTTTTATTTTAAAAATCGGATTTCCACAGAAAAATTTCGATGAGTTCGTGATCGTGGGTTTGATATTTACTGGTTAAAAAATCGTGATGGTTGGATAGGACTCCTATATTTCATATTTATCGTAATGATGAATTTATATATTTATGTAATGTATAATGTACATTAAATATGTTATGACTAACTCTAAACAAAGGAATTTTAACTGTTATTTAACGACGTGGAGAAATGTACTATGAAAAGAAACATTATGTTCTTGAGGCTAGATTTTGTGTTCATGGAAATCCAAAGCTTGGGCTGATTTGCATCTAAATCGACCAAACATCCTGTCTTGGTAAGACGTTCAGCTGACTATCTACACGATGGCATTCTTCTAAACGACAAGGTGACAAAATGTGACATGATGTTGGTTTATCACTATAAACTGAAATATTTTTATACAATTTTAAGTTGAAAATTTTTTCAGTTGAATATAGTCAAGTAGCTAATGAAGATTCCAACCATACATGTTTATGGGTACAATATTTGAGCTTAAGAAATTTGTGTCTCCACTCACGTGTGACTAATTGCTTGGGATGAATAATATTTTCAAAATATCGATATATCGCAAACCAAATATCGATCTAACGATAATATCGAAAGGAAAACCGATATATCGAATTGTAAATGATTTATCTGTTTAAAATCATACTCTAATTCTAATGTCATTACCAAAAATTCACTATGTTTTGCTTTCACTATTTAGAATGTAATGTATTTGCTGTCCAACTTAATGTAAAAATTAAATACATTTATCTACACTAAACAGGTCTGTGGGGTTGAATGAAAAAAATCAAAATAAGAATAATTATACCTTTGATTAATATGTTAATAAAAAAGAATAATTGAATAACGTTGTTATTTATGTTTTTCGCATTAAAAAATTCCATTAGACTTCTTATGCACACTAAAAATTAAACAAATTAATTCACTAAACCTACTTCCAATACAAGTCAGGTAAACCATGTAAAAATTAAACTTTGGAAATAAATTTTGCACTTAACCTCACAAAACTAAATAAAGTTACTTTATTATTTTAATGCATGTTTTGTGCGAATAAGAGGCAATTCAAATGTGTTTTTTCGAATCGTGATAATTTTAAGGAGAGAGAATAAGGTAAATTTTTAGTGATGTAATATATCGGACCAAAATATCGATATGGCCAATACTATCGTAAGAAAATACTTATACTAATACATCGATATATCGAGACGTATTTATCGATACCGCAGGTGTTGCTATTTGTTAAATATTTTAGGAAGTCTAAACTTTACACAAAATCAATATTTTGCAAATTTTGATGATTCCTTATGATTTTTCAGAATAATAATTTTATTTCAATTCAAATTGAAGAATGCGCAAAATTCGTAGAAATATTTATTGCCTGAAAATTTTATATTTTGATTTTAGTGATTGATTGATATTATTTTGATATCATTATTTGATGTTTGATTTTAATAATCAAACTAGTGAGACATTTTCAATCGAAATTTAAAAAAAATACACAATTTAAAAAGTATCATGCACAATGTGAGCTTTCTGAAAGGAAACAAATATTTATATTCTCATACAAATTGTATAAACAATTGGTAACATTTACACATTTTTGTGAAAAAAAAAACAAAACAATATGTTTATTTATTCAAAAGGTGATATTTTGTTATTAACGTATTTTGTCATTAACAACTAAAAATAACTTAACAATAACTTAAGCGTTTTTAAAAACCATTACACAGAAAACAAACTATATGCTTTTCAAGTAACTCTTGTAAGTTAAAATCTTTGTAAATCCCCACAACAGTCGCATTATTACCGTTTCTGTAATTATTCAAGAAATATGTAATTTTATACTTATTACTCAGTGATGAACACTTTTAACATATGTTTCTTTTTTAACCTATAAGTTAGTTTAACAAGATTAACCGTAAAGTTTCATATTATTTTCATAAATTTTTAAACTGTTTCGAAACCCACTAGAGTGATGTTAGCTAATATATTTGATCGTTGTAACCTTTTAAATATTCTATGCAGGTTTAGTAGATGAAAAATCATGTTTCCAATGTATGTACTAATTATATTTATTACTAAGGTTTCTATGAAGAAATTTTGCAACGATAAATGCCTTGAGAAACAAAAATAAATTGTATAGACAATATTATAACTATTTCTAAAACAGTCAGCTGAACTTCATTAATTAAATTTTACTTTTGAAATCGTAATGCATTGTGTGAAGTTCTCAATTTCATTTCGTTACAAATTCTCTAAGTACCTCCATCTTGGGTTTGTCACATTGCTTCACTAAGTTGTTGTGTTATTATGGTGGCTTACAAGTCATCTATAGATTTTTATGTTATTTATTATTTTTGTTACATGATACTGTTACAACATAGGCACTCTGACAATTTGTATTGTCACAGATCAAGGCAGCTACCATCGGCACCGCCTAGGCATTACGCCCCATCCCTGCACGGGTGACCGCCCGCGGGGTCAATCCAGGTCTTCCAGTGGTCTACCCGGCACCAAATCTGACCACCGCTCTAAGGTTAATCAGGCGTTACTAATGTCACAACTTAACCCGGCACCGAGACAGTTTGAAGGTAGGGGAGCTGGGTTCCCCCTCCACAACACCAAACATACGCCCCTCATTCTCTTCTTTCCCTCCCTCGAACCCTAGGCATCTCATCGCCCTAACTCCTTTGGCTGTGCTTTGCGATAATAATGAGCGGTGGATCCAGGAGTTATCTTCCCGCAATAGCAGTATTGCTTTACGTTTACGAATCTCACTTCTTCTCGTAGTTTAATGGAAATAACTGGCAGAAATGTATTTCCTATAATCTAGATATAATAGTTTTTTTAACGTATTAAGTGATTATCTAACCTAACCTAACCTAACCTAACCTAACCTAACCTAACCTAACCTAGGGGAAAGAGAAAGGAGGGGTTGGGAGGGGGTAGTGTAGGTGGAATGGGTAAGAGGGGTGGCTGGTGCCGGGTTGACATACTGTCATGGCGGCCAGTGAAAGGTCCAGTGCCGGGTTGACGTGTTTTTTATAACATATAAAGCTTGGTGCCGGGTTGATGAACTCCCCTTCCAGTAAGGACTAGAATGGCAGACCATTCGGTTGTAGGTGAATCAAGACCCTTCATGAATTCGAATCGAGAACTTCTAGATTCTTCTCCAGGTTTACCATAGCCAGTTCCAGAATCTTCTGGGCTTCCACCCCTGGTCATATAAAAGCACCCTTCGGCTGACCTGACAGTCAATCAAGAGTCAGTGTGTGAAGAGTTAGTGACATTCAGTGAAGAGTTAGTGAGTGACAGTCAGTCCCAGTAGATGTGACAGTGACAGTCTTGTGACAGTATACTGAGCAGTGTCGGACATTAGGTGAATAGAGTAATAAGTAATATAAATAGTTGTAAATATTAGGTAATAATTTATGTGTCGAAATAGTGTCTAAGTAATAATTTCAGTTTGTAAATATTTCATAGTGTGATTTAGAACTTGTAAATAAAAGTAACAATTAGTAGCCAGAGGTGGAATCGCCTTATTTATTAGGACCCTGTCAGGCCATAACAGTATTAAGTTTTGTTTTTATCTCGTTAAACACTTGGCCCATTGTGAATATCTGAGAAACGAGATCCAATCCCCGAGAATGGCACTTACAGCCGTCCCCCTCCCCCCACCTCCATCACCATCACACAATACAACTCAACCATTTGCCCAGAAGATATTGCGTTGGTAAATTTGTATTGAGAAACATATCTCAGAAAATCCATTTCCTCAAAATGTAATGGACACAAGATACTCGATAGTACCATGGTAAAAGTAATAGATACTTGATTGTTGTACTTAAATGGTTCATTAGTTTTAATTTTATATCGCCTTAGACATATGTTTGTTAAAATGTATCATAGTAATATAGATAATAATACACTACCCATACTGTTAGTCTAGTAGTAATTTGAAATTACATTGCATATATATCAAATTAAATCAGATAGATCGGGACTGGGTAAAATATTTAGCGCATATAAGGGTTTGAGAAGTGTAGGGGAAACAATTCACCGCTTCATACGTCTCAGGCGTGACTAACTTTAAGTTCCCATCTGTGCTCAACTTCCAAGAGTGGTTTTAAGAAAAAATAAGTGTTTTACTTTAACATTTTCTTTTATTGTTGTTATAAAAATAACCCCTGGTTATTACTACTGGTAACGTAATGTACGGGCTAGATAGCACGCAAGCAGCTGACTACGATTGGTGGTGGGGCAAAGTAGGGGGTGAGAGTATTCTCTCTCTCGCTTCCAACAATCAGTACAACTTCCTCGCACCAGTGCTTTCAGTAGGTTGCAATATAAGTGACTTAACTATAATTATAGTACACCTCCTTAAAATGTACTTTTAAGGTATTTTTAAATATAGGCTTTTATAAAAAAAGTTTCTCGATTTCGTAATCAAATTATTCTAATTTCTCGAGATACAAAAAAGTATGTATGTATTACTCCATTTGTGATTCTGGAATCCTTTCAAGCACCTAACTAATAATACATTTTCTCCATATATAGGTTACATTTTGAAAGTAAAAAAAAAGCATAAGTTATGCAATAGCTGTAATCTTGACTCTGTCGATGGGCAGCAAACACTGCAAACGGAATGTTTAACGAGCTTCTGCATTATTTCTCGTCTGTTGGGGATTGGAGGGGGGATTCTAGTTGGCGGAAAATTTGTTACACTGTTAAACAGTTATTTATACTGTCCGCATTTAACTCAATACTGTAATTTTAAAGGGTCATCTAAAAAATATGACATTTTCACTCAATTATTAAAATAGGATTGAATGTGTACTAACTATTATTACCTAAGTAACAACTAAGGGCCTAATAATAGTCCAATAGTAATAGGTTTAATCGTTTTTACTTAAATATAAGGTTTTTTTTTTAGATATTTAGCTTTAAAAACTTGAAATGGTCGCAATTTTAAAAAGAACGCTTTAAAAAATACAATTTTTTATGATTATTTAAACCATTAAATCAAACACTCATGGCAAGTTTTGTAAGTTTATCTTATGTAACTTCTTAGATTTTAACATTTTTGTAAAAAGACTTTTATGGAAAAATAGATGGAAAACGGAGTAAGATAGACCACAAGTTTATTTAATATATATATTTTTTTACCTTTGAACTAATCTCTTGAAGTTTGCGACATCTTGTACATATATTATTTTCTTAGATTGATAAATACGGTATTGTAAGGTAAATTAATGTGTGTGTATGCGCTTGTGTCGTTGATTCGTGAAGAAACTATACTTAATTGGCAGTCCTGTTGATAAACACCCTTTATTTGTATATAACTATAGATTTAAAACATACGGTTTTATAACGTATACTCGTGTTTGTAAAATGAACCCCAGGAGTTCTTGGGAGTTTTCGCACATTGTTATTTTATGATGAAAACGTCTTTTTAATCTTAAGAGAATGATACTACTAGTCATCCTCTGAAGAAAATTAGCAAAGTTTTTACTCCGTTTAGTAAACTATTATTATAGTTGGGCCGGACAGTAAACGACCTGCATGTTAAGCTGATATAGAGGTATCAGCAGCGCAGGGGAGTCATTCCACCGCTCAGCTACTGTCCGTCAAGGGCGTAACTAACTTCCGCCTTCAAATGCTTCTACTTACGCAATAGTGCTTTGTTATAAAAGATAAACTAACTATACAATTATGTTTAATTTATTTTCATTGTTTACATTTTTGTACATTGTTTTATTTTTATTTGAATACTAAATGTTGAATTAAAATAATAGTTCTAAGCTATATTGATTACTGTTACCGACTAATGGTCACTGCTGCTAATGACTTAGTGGGGGGGGCTTGTTACAGCGCTGGTAGCCCGTGGCCTACTGTCCCCTTAATTGCCATGACAACATATAATCGAATGACATTATGAGGTAAGAGTAGCTCTCTATCTCACTTCCACCACTCACATTTTAGAATGCGAACTAATCCAATGGGGGAATAGAAATCTGTTGCCCTCATGGCCTTTTCGATCTGGCTGTGTGCGTTATCGACTTCCTGAACACAGGAGTGTCCTGGCAGCGAATATTTTACAGTAACGTTTTGTATATGTGGATTTGATCTTATGAAATCAAGAATAGCATTAGACATAATGGAATTCCTGTTTGTTGACATACTCTTTGCCGCTTTGATGAGCCTGCCTCCTTATGTTTATTTTCCATTTAGAAGGGTCCGGTGTTTTCTTCCTCACATTTTTTTTGCACTTACATGTCATTTTGTTGGTCTTCATTTTGAGTGACTGACTGATCTTCAAGAATCTCTTCCAAATCATGTCCAACGTCGTTGGGCCTTCGTACTTCATTTTCGTCTGGTTCATCCGGGTCAACATCAGGATCAGGAATATGCACATTGTCATGCAAAACATTTTCAGTCTTCTTTTACAAACTGGCTGTTTAGATTTTCTCTTCTTCCTGGAAATAATTCATATGAATGTACAGTATCACATATGTAAGTTTTTTGGTTAGTAACATAAAAGTTATTTCTTCGGTATAGTGACTTCAACTGCAAAATTTTTCACATCAACAAATATGTTATAATAGGCACACCTATAACTAAAAACAACAAGGTTTAGAGTCGGAAAGTGATAATCAGATTCAGTTTAAGCAACAGCGGTATCTGATAATCACACAGAGCTGTTAATAAAGAGCTAATGTACATTACGCTATATTAACAGCTCTTGTCTGAAACGTACGACTTTTGTGGTAAGTTATATAATTTGTGTTATGTTTTTTTATGACACAGTTGACTTTCCGACCTTCAATTATTATCAAATAACACTAATTTAGGCCTAGAACTTAAGTTGACTGTGTGTTAATATGAACAAGTTTGCAGTTGAGGCCACTATACCGAAGAATTACAGAAAGTTTTAAAGACTTAAAACTTTAGTCATAGGTTTTTGGTAGCTTATACCCATTCTTTTTAGGTTAGCTCGCATATTGTTACAATAGAATATTGTAAAAGATTACATAAAATTTGCTGTTATAGCCTAATACAGTTTTGCTTTGTGCCAACATGAGAAAATAAGGTGCACAAATTTTTAGACAGTAAAGTAAGTTTTTTATGTCTTAAAAACTACTTAGGCTTACCTTTTATAATTAAAAAAGCTGAAACCTTCATGTTCGTCAGACGAGGAAGGTGGAATATAATCGTCTGAAGAATTATTGTCACTGAACAAATCAGATAAACTTGACTCATCATAATCAACAACTGCCATTATCGGTGTAATGATTATTACAAATGAATTAATAGGTTTGAAATTAAATTAATGGTACACTCATTAGTTTGTTCATAACCTTAAAACATCACCACTGCATACTGCATCAATTATGGACTTAGTTCATAAGACAGCTAACAGCTGCTGCTACAATAACACACAGCACAGCTGACTATGAATCAGTTAGAACCATGTTAACCCAAAACCACCTTGTTGACATAGTCAAATAGAACCTTGTTATTCTTGCTAGTTCATTTATTTCCCAACAGATAGCATCCCAAGTCAGTTTCTCGTGTAGATACACTCTAGAGATATTCATTGATGACGTAATCTCAATTTCGCCAAAAATGTCAGATAGAACCTTGTTATTCCAACGGTGCGAGTTTGCAGGCCTGGATAATAGTTTTAATGTATCTTGAAAATGAACCCTTCATATATATTTATCATTGCTTTACCTATATGAAGAAGAAGAAATTTAAATAAACGACCTTTTTACTCAGAAGCATATTGAACCACCTCGTAAATTCATAGTTTATTAAATCTGTCAGTTTTTATAAATTAATCTAAAAGGTTAAACAAATCATATTCGGGTAAATTGTTTGTTAAACTGTGTATAGAAAATCAGCTTTCAACATATTATTGGTTTATAACACAGAGAAGAAAGAATAGCATAAATTATTATAAAATTTAAACTAATTAATGAGAATAAACTCGCCTAACTTGTATTACCTGAACGAAATTCAGCAACAGATTTTTTCTGCAATCCCTTTCCCCGAAAAGGAACTTTTAAATTGAATATACCGAAAAAATGTGGTCAACCAATGTTAAAGATTACTGGCTTAATATTGCGTATATTGATTGCGTATTATTTTATAATAGAGTTTAGTTTCTAGCCTGTATAAGTTTAGATATATATATATATATATATATATATATATATATATATATATATATATATATATATATATATATATATATATATATTTGCAAAATTTTTACTATCAATATTACAGTTTTTGGTAAATATGGAATATAGAGGTCCCACCCGTTTTTTCGCATTTTTTAACTAGTCAATAAAATACTACACGAGTTTAGTCCATAGATATTTTTAGGCAAAAATACAGTTTTTACTAGATAAAAATTAAAAAAGAAAAACATTGTTACTTCAAAAACTATGTATATAACATTAGTATTATGTAATTGTCCTCCTAAACATGAATATTACATCCAATTATCTCTTCTATGACAGATAAAAACAGGTTAGGTTAGATTATGTTAGCAATATGTATTTAAAATCAACATATACTAACTTGACCTAACCCACATTTCTTGTTAAATATCTCGGTTATTACTTGTTAAACAAAAAATTCAATGATCTCCACATTCGTGATCAGGAGTAAAAACTACATAAGATTAATGTAATCGTTTTTCGTGTAAGGTTTTTTCTTTTTTTCAACGTTATTTCAACGAAACTTTTCTATGGATTCGTGTTTGTGGAGTTAACATTGAAAATTAAAAAAAAAAAAAACAATATAGAGCCTATGAATTCCATATTTGCCCTACTTTATTTTTACAAACAAAGCTAAATTGAATGTCTTTATGACGCTCGTTCCCTTCTATGATAATACAAATCATACTTTCACAGCATCCTTATAAACATTGTGTTGAAATATGTCAATTTTGACCTCTGTCAATATCTACTAGCTACACTCTCACGGAAGTGAGGCATATGACAGCGTCTACGGTAATTGAAACTGTCATCTTCCAACAGAGCGCTCTTCCTCCAATGTGATAACCTGATTACTATTAATACACTATCTATTTACTATTATTATTCATTAAGGCGCCGATTGTATAGATACGGACGAATACGAGGGGTAAAAGAGTGTGATGAGTGTAGGTGAACTAGTGTAGCCGTTGTTACTAACTAAGGTCGGTTGTTCCTGGAAGTCGGTTGTCATTTATTAGTAGCCCAAATAGACGTCAGACCAAATAATTTCTAAGCTCAGTGATGATTCCCCTAATTATTCTGAGCTGTGCAACAGCTTCATTTTTCTGTCTTTCTCGACACCTGACTTTCTGTACAATCAGGACAGAAAATATTACTACAGAAAAAAATGTGGGATTCTGAGCTATGGGACGCTACGACTGCGATCGTCAATGTGCCTTCCAAACTTACGGGAACAGGGTTTGGACCTTTTCCGTTAATTTACTACCACTACTTTTTTCGTTACTTCACTACCACTTCTTTTTATTATCGAAATTGAGGTTAGGTGGCTACTAAAGTTGATCACAAACTGGTTAATCCAATGATTGACCTACCGCCGAATGTGCGCTCCGTGTGTAAGTTCTTGGAAATTGATAAGATAAGGCCAGCGATATCGGATTCCTAGCGGATAACGAATACAACAGTGGACGTAAAAATGATTGGGGAACAATTTTTAAAGCATTAGAATAATTATCAAGCAGTATCGAATTAACGAAAAGAACAAAATTTAGTGGTAGCGAATTAACGGAGAAGATCCTAGGTTTGTTTTAAGAAGATGAAACACCGCACCTACTGTAAACACGTAGTAAAAGAGTATGTTTTTCTTACTTTTGTGTTTTTAGTTCCTTTTAATTATTTTACTTTGGGTAAGATAAGAAAAATTCTTTTGTTATTACCATTGTTATACTTTACATATTAATTTTGTTTTATATTCTCTCTTTTATCATTGATAGTTAATTATTACATCATCTACAGTCTGTATACTTCAGGTTGGCCGATGGACCCGGGACTACCTGCGGCCACCCCTATAATCCCTCGCCGCATCCGCCGGGCGGTCCGATGCCTAGGCGATGAGTCACCTACTGGCTGTGTTTATACAATGGTGCAATTTTTTAACAGAGTAATAATTTTACATTTTTTTTAATGTATTTGAAATCTGCTAAAAAAGATACGAAAAATGATATAAAACTCGACCTGAACAATAAAAGTTAGGCAAGTTTTAAGCTATAAATGAATAGTATTGGAACTGTTTGGGTAAAAGTAAATTAACCGTAGAATTGGTTATTAATAGTAAATCTTTTTACTGAGATATAATAAGCCTAATACGAATTACAATAACAATCAGTCAAAACGTTATACACACAATATGCTATGTACAATGAAAAATACAATACAATACAAATCCTACACATCAATAAAAAACAATACTGTACAAAAAATTTTAACTATTAAACCTACAGTGGTCTGAAATTGCTTCTGATCGTTTCACTTGCAGGATGTCTTCTTAAAAATGGATTCTTGTGTTCTCTCTGCAAGAGAAAAAGGTAATTAAGTAAGTAAGTAAGTAAAAAGTAAGTTACGATTTGTTTGTAACCAAATTGACAGACGTAAAATTGAAAACCATTTATTTAATTTGACTTAACGTTTAACAAAGTTGTCAGCTAAAAAAAAATGAATTAAGCTAGAAAAACATATTAGCAAACTCACAGTAATTTATGATTACTATAATTTTTATAAATAATAATATGTTTGTTTACATTCTAGTATTTTATTAAGTATAAGTTTTTATAGTTTTCAATATTTTAAAATTATTTCATTTATTAAAACTGACTCAACAAAACTGATAAAACTGGTTTTTTTTTAAATAAGGGAAATAACTTACTCATTCAAGCTGAGTGACTCCCAAGTCGTCTTCCTCATCGCTGTCCCAGTCGCTGTCATCCACAGTCCCCTGGAGCCAGGTTTATGATAAGTTCCTGCACACTGGTATCGTCGAGACCTTCACTGAGCCAATCGTTGTCCATTTCAGTCTTCACGTGATTGACACATTTTTCCCAGGTTTCGGAGGGATAGGAGTTCACAGCTTCCATGAAGAGTGTCTGAACGTCTGACAACTTGAATGTAGTGTTCTTTGATGCTACGTACCGCTTCAAATGGCCCCATACCATTTCAATGGGGTTATAATTACAATGATATGGTGGAAGCCGTATTACTCTAAATCCTAGGTCAGCAGCTTTCTTGTCAATGACATAGGAAGTAAGCTGAGGCTTATGAAGTTTGATGAGATTGTACAGTTCAGGCTTACGCATATCTGGAGTAAATGGTATTCCACGGTTATGGAACCAGTCAACGTACTCCCATTTTCTTTAATATGTTGTTGGTGCTGGATTATCCACTCGGGAATGATAGGGGGCATTGTCCATCACTATTGTAGAACCGGCTGGGATTGATTTTAACAACACCTCAAAAAACCAGCCTTCAAAAACTTCGTGGTTCATCTCCTCGTGGAAATCAACTGTCTTTTTTGATTCAAAAATCAATGGTGGTGAGTTTATCCAACCCCTGTGTCCTCCTGCGTGGCATATAATGAGTCTTTTCTCTTTACCGAGCGGAGCATTTAAGTTGCAATCAGCTTTATCGTCCGTCCATCCCACCTCCTTTGTTGAGTTGGCGTTAAGCCACGTTTCATCAAGGAAAACTACATTTTTCATATCAACATTTTTCATTTTTCTTAAAAATCTACACCTAGATAAAGCAATACTAGGTTTTTCCATTAGCAGTTTTCTTTTGTTAAGCTTTTTCCAGCGGAAACCAAGATCTTTCAACAATTTGGATAACGTTCGTAATGAGCCACTGAATAGACTTGCCTCACGAAGTGTGACCTGAAGTTTTCGGAGCGTTGGTACTTCTTTGCGTTTGTAATAATTTACCACGTGCCGACGAATCGCAGTTTTGTCAAAATCGTCCATGAGCGAGAACCGTGACTCCTTGTGCTTTTTCTTTTTTGGCGTTTGAAGAACAGGAGTCGAGTGGTTACATATAGCTACAGCTTCTTGTTCAGTTGCTTCTGCCAAGTCCAGTTGGATGTCACTAGAATGTGATGTATCAGCGCCAACACTAACACTTTTTAACTCCGCCTTTATTCTTCCCACGGTCCGTATCGACACCTGACACGCTTCGGACACTCTTTCGACAACTTTTTTTACGTCTTTTAACGGTCCTTTGTTGTCGCGTTCTAGCTCGAAATACTGGAGGACTGACGCAATCATCGTCCGAGCTTGGGAATGATAAACTTTACCCCGTTTCTCTGAAGGAGGCATTATATACGAATTTACGATGAACAAATTAAATTGACTACTTTTAAAATTATATTCACTAAACGTCAAGAAATGTAATTCTAAATAAGCACAAAAACACGCATAGTGACTTGCCGAATTTTACGTACCGTACTCACGATGTGCACCCCTTGGCGGTCACTACACACACTGGTTATATATTTGCAGTTTTACTAAATGAGTCACAACCCCTATTTTAGAAACAGTATGAGTCATCTAGGACCAGACTTGTTTACAGATTTTCTCGTTTATTAACATTAACATTGTCATACCCTTATCAGATTAAATATTATTTTGTTCAGGTCGAGTTTTATATCATTTTTCATAACATTTTTAGCAGATTTCAAATACGCTTTTACAAATGTAAAATTATTACTCTGTTAAAAACTTGTACCATTGTATAAACACAGCCAGTAGGTGACTCATCGCCTAGGCATCGGACCGCCCGGCGGATGCGGTGAGGGATTATAGGGGTGGCCGCAGGTAGTCCCGGGTCCATCGGCCAACCTGAAGTATACAGACTGTACATGATATACTATCACTATTGATGAGAAGGTTGGGACTTTTTTAATTAAAGATGTCACACGTTATTGGATTGAACTAAGGGACTTACAGCTAGCTATCCGAAACACAGTGTTAGTCTGATTTTCAGCTAATTGACAAGCGCGATATTCAGTTCTCTTCCTTAGGGCAAATTAGTTATTAAAGAATTATTAATTATTGTTAAAGAATTAATTATTATTATTATTAAAGAGTTAAACATTTCTTTTTTAATTGCAATTATACTAGAATATTTCCTCAAGAAAGGTTAGCCGTGTAAGAAGATTTTCGGATGCAAATGAGTGACCTTTCTCAGAACAGCATCCAGCATTGACATTTAAATTAGACACCTGTCAGAGTGAAGTAGATTGTAAATTCAGGGACTTGTCCTAATTAAATTCAACATCCTTCTACAAATGTCCTTACCAACCAATTCCAGCTGATAAAACAAAAAACAAACAAGATATCAGTTAGCCGGGTAACTAAAGTATATTCTGCTAATGCATTATTTGTTATTACAGTGTAAATTGTCTACATTTTACCAACGACGCTAGTGGCGCAGTGCTGTAACGCAGCTACTTAGGGACAAGGTGTTATGGATATTGTAGGCGATAGGTTCTATACTCGGCCCCCTTAATACTGACACGGCGTCCGGTCAATGGTTGCCATCAACTTGGCCAGCACTAGATAAATCTGGAGTGTCCTTGTTGGTTGGTAGTCAGGGTCCGTATGTTGTGTAGGGAACAGAACAGAGTATCGTGTGTGTCAATTCGCTGAAAATCAAACATACACTAAGTGTTTCGGATTCTACGTATAGCACCTAGCTTTAAGTTTCTTAGATGCCCTGGCTATTGGCAATTAATAAATGGTCCTTTCTGAACTAAGTCTAACTCAGTTAGTAACAAGACTGCATAGATCATCCACACTCATCGTACACTAAGTAATGATTCATATTTGCCTTAAAATTTGCACAAGATGTGTCGGCATCTCAAATGTAAATAAAAATATTCTATGAACAATTTGAGAGATATTTATAACCAAACCTATACTCTTGTATATTACTATTATAAAAATGTATCAAAATATTTGTCGATAGTTAAATTTTTAAATGTTAGTACATCTAAGAAGTATGAAGAGAAATAACTAAGTATCCGTATATGGGACACGAAGATGTAACTAGTGTTCTGAACACTTGGGGAACTGTTGATAGCAAATCTGTCAATCACTGTCTCTCATCACCGGCTTTACGTGACAGCCTCAAACTGTTCATCTTAAACAAGGAAAAATATACAATGACATCCTCGATACGGTTTTATTAATTTTCCTACACTGTTTTGACAATAAAATTTCACTAATAAAAAGCCCACGATTATAATATGTTTACGCATATTCATATTCATAAAATGAAACAAATAGGTAGAGAACTGAAACGTGGCAAACTTATTAGCGGTACTATAGTTGCATCTGGCTCACATCGTCACACCATTCGTCGTAGCATTCCCAAACTTCTTGTAGTTCTAGCGTTTGCTGTAAGAACGCTCTGAAATAAAGTCGGGTCATTCAATAATAAACTTCAGGTAGATTAAATGTTTATTATTACCAAAGATATTTTATTAAGTATGTATAAAATATTTTATTTACTTAGTATCTGCTTTAAAAAATGTTTAGAAAGCAGTGTTTTGACAAAGTTTCTAGTTGTAATTGTTTTAAAATTTGATTTTGGTTTACTGTTTATATAGAATTTTTAAATTCCGATCGAGCTGTATTTCACACGAAAGATTTTATGTTGAAACATTAACTACTATTTCTCAAAATATTTCAACCACTCATTGGTTGCCATCGATGTTGACATTTCTAAAGAAGTCTGGGTTGTCCATGTTTGGTGGTAGTCAGGGTTCGGTTGTTAAGTGGGGAGTATGAGGTTGTTCAATCAGTTGCTAATCAGACTAGTACGACGTGGTTTGGATTCCACGTAAACCTGTAGATCCCTTAGTATCGAGCTATTAATAAATAGCTCTTTCTAAGGAACAGTCGACCTTAGTATCAATGACTGAACTCGTTCATATATACTCATCACTCTCCTTCGCCTCTTATATTCGCCCATATCTCAATGATCGGCGTCTTAGTAATAAATAATACAGTGAGCTTCAATATGTTATTGCTCTTGTAAATATTTATTCCCTTATATTAAGCAAAAGAATATATAAAATGAACTGAAGATTAACTCAATCGTTGAGCCTGGCAGTTAAACTAATCAATCAATTCAGCAGACCAAACACAAAAGCCTCGTACTTCCCACATTGATCCCTTCTAAATGTAATTACGTCCCTGCTGATTGACCACCAAGGGTTTCCGTCGGTAAGGCTCACTCCTAACTTATTCAGCATTTTCACACGGTTTAAATACCCGCAAGAGTAAACCGAATTTACGTTGTTGGGTCATTCCAATGTTTGTCTTTACGTGAGTGCCTAATGACTGACCTTTAGGTAATAATTTGTAATTATTATTTGTATTTAATTTGTAATTAACTTGTAATTAATTTGTAAAGCCATTTACGGAAGGTAATAATTTGTAAATGGCTTTACAAATTAATCAATTGCCATTCCCAAGGACTGCATAAATATAAATACAAGGAAAAGTTAAAACGTTATTGTTTATAAAGAGAGATCTGCATGAAGAAGTAGATGGATTTTTAAAAATTACTCTAACTGCACGTTTTTGTTGTTTAAATAAAAATTTTGTTCTTTCATTCTCATGATCCCACAAGGAAATGGCGTAATGAAGAAATTGATAAATTACACCATAATAAGAAGCTAAAAGAACGTCTAACTTAGCAATTTTCGAAAGGCTCTTTAAAATGTAATTTTCTGTACTGATCTTCTTACACACGGTATCAATGTGAATGTCAAACTTTAAATTCTCGTCAATAATGACACCCAAAAATTTGAATTGAGTAACTGGGTCAGTAATTATATCACCAATCATGTAGTTTAATTTATTCTTATTAGTGGAAGGAGGATTGTTAATTCTAAATTCAATAATAATTGTTTTCCCAGTATTTACACTTAATTTATTCTTAAGGAACCACTGAAGTAAGGAGCTGGTTTCAGTGTAAACTTCCACTGCTCGATCAGCACGATTTTCATTACTAAGAGAAAGGGAGGTGTCATCTGCAAAAAGGCATGGATTTGCGGTTTTAAGGCTTAAAGGTAAGTCATTTATGAAAAAACAAGAAAATAATTGGACTCAGGACAGAGCCCTGGGGAACTCTTTTAGTAATTTTAACTATAGAGGATTTAACCCAACCTTGACATCCATAGGGATCAACAAATGGAACGCTGACAACCTGTTCTCTATCTTTTAGTTAGGAGGAAATCCATGAATGACCCACACCTCTATACCCAAAATGTAAAGTTTGTTGTATACCCAAAGGATCCTCTATACCCAAAGGATATTATGGTCAATGAGGTCAAAAGCTTTTTTTAAGTCAAAGGAGATTCCTACGCAAGGATTTGCTTGGTCCAGAGATTTTACTATAGAGGAAACAAAGTGATAGATGGCATATACAGTTGACTTACTCTTGGTAAACCCAAATTGGGAAGTAGATAACAGCTGGTTTGTCTCAATGAAGGATAAAAGCCTATTTAAAAATATTCTCTCTATTACTTTAGATATAGTTGAAGACAAGCAATTGGTCTGTAGTTACCACATATATCTTTTGGACCTTTCTTATGTAAGGGATTAACAATGGAGCTCTTTAAAACTGTAGGAAACACGCCTGACTGAAATGAAAAATTAATTAGTAGAGATAATGGCTCAGATATTAGATGACTGATACTTTTCAACAATCTAGGAGATATTTCAGCTGGACCAGAAGAGTACTTGGGTTTGAGTGAAGAGATTACATATTTTACTTCATCATCAGATGTTGGTTACAAAAAAAGAGATTTAAAGTAGTGATTTGGAGAAAATGCAGGTTGAAAGTAAGTTTCATCTTTATTAGAACATAGAACAATGACCCAAGTTAGAAAAGAAAGCATTAAAGGTTTCTGCCACTGCCAGAGGTTCTGTTATTTTTTTGCCATCTTCATCCACCAAAGAGAATGTGGGTACATGATTCAACTTAATATTTCTTTGGTCATTTATGATCTGCCATATAGATTTATTTTTGTTAGAAGAACAATCGATTTTCTTCAGAATAGCTTCCGATTTAGCTTTCTTGATATTTTTTTAAAACTCACCTTTTAACTTTCTATAATAAATACACTGTGGAATTCAAATCTTTGGTTTCAGTATACATATAACGGACATCCTCACGAAGCTTCAAAATATCAGCACTAAGACGTGGTTTCAAAACAGAGTTCTTTGTTTTTTAATTTTTTTTTTTTTTTTTTTTTTTTTTTTTTTTTTTTTTTTTTTTTGTGTAAAGGAAAACATATGTCCATTAAATAAGACAGTTTGTCCATAAATGAAGAACACTTTTCATCCAGATTGGATAGTTCATAAATGTCACTCCATGACTCGTTCCTTAAATAGTATTGAAAGGATTGTAAATGTGTAGCTGAAAAATCTCGACAAAGTTTGAGTGTGAGGACGGGGACAGTGATAGGAGTATGAAAGTGTATAATAGCTTCTTGGCCATGATGGTCAGACAAAGCAGTCACTACAACACTACTTTTTATTGCAAAATGTGGAATGTTAGTGAAATTTTATCTATAACTGATTTTGAATTTTTTCTTCCCTTGTGAATGAAGTAATTGTGTGACGTAAGCCAAAAGAGGACAAGGTGTGGACAAACTTTCTGCTGGACAATTTATCACTAAAAATGTTAACATTAAAATCACCAAATACCAATGCATTTTCTAGAGGATTAATATTTGCTGCGAGACACTGACTAATACAGTCTAAGAACTCCTCACAACTGTTATGGGGTCGTCTGTACAATGAAAGAAGAAACAGATGCCTATTATCTTCACAGTAAATGGATGCTGCCGAAAAATGGCAGAAATCCTCTAAACAGAATCCAGACACATCGACGCCTTCAAGCCTTATACCATCCCTTGCTTAAATACAAACACCTCCCTTACTTCTATTCACGCAGCAAAAAGTTGAAAACTTTAAATAATCAGAAAGAATGAAACTATTGAATTGTTCTTGAGTTAAGCTATGTTCAGACAGACATAAGATGTCAGGATGTTCACATTGAGTATAAATCTGTAGCATCTCAAAATTAGATTTGAGACCAGAAATATTTTGATGGAGGACTGACAAAGAACGATTCTCATTTGATTTATTTGTATGGGGTGCCAAATACTTAGGTGTCACGTTTCTCTCCTCCGAGACAGATTTTCCAATAAAAAATGGTCTTTAAAAGTTGTATTCACCCAAACTTGTTTCATAGTCTTAAAAGAATAACTATTCTTGCCCGTAGAACTTGAGGGGCGATATGTAATAGAATGCGAAAATGGAGCCATTTTATAAGCCAATCTTGCATCCAAAGTGGAATCACGAGATAGAGTTGCAATAGCTTTAGTTAGTTGGCCACCTCGGTGAACAACATCTGCTATGTTTCACAACCAATTTTTTGCCCCAATTATTAAAGTGTAAACCACTATGATTAAAAAACTGTCTATAGTTAGTTTGAGGAGGTACAAATGTAGCAAAATCAAAAGTTTTACATAGTTCCAAAATATTTATGTTAACCCTGGAAATGGGGTCATTAAAATCAAGAAAATCGAACCTTGATTTTAATGACCCCAAACTAAATTAATATTAATTTAAACAAAGTTTAAATTAATATTTTACTAATGCCATTATATTAGGCTAGGTATGCCTAATATAATGACATTAGTGTTTTTGAAAGCATTTAAAAAACATTCAGCATGGTATGTCAAGTCATTACAATGGTCTGGGAAATTGTTCGTTTCTGCCCAGACAATAACATAGTCATTTTTTGTAAAACAATTTTGAGAATCATTGCCATTATACACTACACTTTCAAACTTGGCATTTGGCTTAAAAGTAACAGAAACGTCAAAATTATCTTGTAACTTATTTCTCAGACCATTGCACAAACTACGACCATGGGAATCGCTATAAACCATAACTCTAGCCTTTATAACATTATTAGGCTTATAATGTTCATGAACTGAAACGTAATTCTTACTAATATTAGACTTAGGACTAGACCTTAATGATTTATTTTTCTTTATCAGTTCTGTTATTTTCCCACTGACGTTGTTAAATTCAGACCTGCTATCTAGTTCATTACCAACATAAGACTTATAATTACATTTAAATGGAGGGTGATTTGTGTTTTTTAATTTTGTTGTTTTTATATCTGAAAGATTGGAATTTTTATTTTTTTATTTTATTTATTTGTTCATAAATAAACAGTCATCATTGTAATGAACTTACAGGATATGATTTGGATATAATATGCACATAAATCAGTTGATCACAGTGAACTTTTTCAGCACTGACATTTATTTTTATTTGTGAAGTGTAGGCAGGTCCGGAAATGTTTGAAGTATCTGTTCCCGTTAACAATTTTAGGAACTCAATATATAATAACACTTGTTTATAATCCAATGTTTTGTGTAAACATTTCAAGTGAATTCATTCAATATATTTGAGCTTTGTGTACACAAGCATACGGAAGTATGATTTATAAATAGTTATATTAAAATTTTTTTGTTTTTAACGGAAGTCTGCCTTTCATCAGGTGATGTAGAACTTAAATTGTATTAGCTATCAGTTCACTTAAATTACAAAAAAACATTTCCTACAATTTACAAATTATACTTAAAAGTACAAAATTAGTCTTTTCCTTGATAGTATACAAAAGTAGTATAAATTATTGGCTTTTAGTTATCAAGCATCTTAGAGTAACAAAGTTTTAAGAACAAATGCATATCTATATAAAACAATCGAAGTAGTATGCAGTATATTGAGTAAAGAATGCAGTAGATACGCTGTTAATTTAGCTATCTGCATTGGAATATATGGTTTTATCTACAACATATTTTCAAAAAATTTCAAAAGATGCTCATGAGAGAGAAGTACAATAAACGAGACAGTATCTTGGCAAATCTTGTTAACGAAATTCTGTAGAAAGCGAGCCTGTAGCTGACATCTCCAACTCTGATTTTATTAGCTCATTCCAGTTTTGTAGTGTTTCCTCTTTCTTTTCTTTAGGTAATAAAATCGAAAATTGTACAGTATTATTCTTTAAAACTCTACAAACTTGTTAAACATTTAATTTTAAATGTGCTGTAAGTTACAAGAGATTTATCACTCACTTAGTATTTTCAATTTATTGAATCAAATCAAAAGTTTTCGCCCAGGCCAATAGGCCCATTTGAACTGGCGAGTGAAGTTTTTGTAACAAAAAAATCTACGTATAGTGTAATATATTTAGATAACTCAGAGGGTACTCGTACATTGGTATCGACCCACCCTCCCATACACGTATAAATGATTCAAATGATTTATTTGGCCACTAAGCATACAAAGTGCAATAGGCTACATCAAAGTACAATAATACTTATACAGTACAAGCAAAACTTCACACAACACAAATCTACTACAATATAAACACAAAATGCACAAATATATTACAATACAAGTACAAAATGCACAAATATTATGGTGATCGATTTCGGTGAACCACGCTCACCTTCCTCAGACCAGAGGGATTCACAAAAGAATCTGATTATTCTCTCTTTCATATCCAAAGTATTCGAAGATCTTTTCCTTGACAGAACCAGACATAGAGTGGCTAGCATTGTTTTCCCTCAGCAGCATTGCTTTACAGCTGGCAGGTCTACCGTGTCAAACCTAATACTTTTGCAAGTTAAAATTCAAGAAGCTTTCTCCTTAAATAAACAATTTGACACAGTTTATTTGGATATCTCCAAAGCGTTTGACACGGTTGACCACTCACTTCTTTTGACAAAAAAGCAGGAGTAAGGATTTGGAAACTCCTGTGCCCGGTGGTTGGCAAGTTACCTTTTCAACAGACGCCTGTATGTCAAGTTTGCATCGTCCCTCTCTTCTGAATTCATTGCCTACTCTGGGGTGCCCCAGGGATCGTTACTTGGGCCTTATCTTTTCTCTCTATTTATTAACAATCTTCCTGAAGTGCTACAGAGTGATGTCCTTATGTTTGCAGACGATGTAAAAATCTTCTCAATCATAGAATCTGAAGATGACCCTTCGGATACAGAGGGATCTATCAAGTCTTGACCGATGGTGTACAGACAACAGAATGACCCTTAACACAAAGAAGTGTCAGGTTATCACGTCCCATCGTTGCCAAACTCCTATCAACTTCAGTTATAGAGTGCGTAATGAATCCATTGCTCGTGTGGAGCGTGTTAAAGACCTATGTGTTATCCTGACCCCACCACTGAACTTCGATGTACACATACATGACGTCTGTGGCAGAGCTAACAGAATGCTTGGCTTTCTATCTCGTTGCTCGGAGCAGTTCAGTGACACAACTGCCTTAAAGTTTCTGTACTGTACCTTAGTTAGGCAAATTCTGGAATATGGCTCACCAATATGGAACCCTTATTAGAAATACCTCATTGCTGAACTGGAGAGAGTCCAACGAAGATTTATTCACATGGTTGGCTTTAAGGAGGGTTATCCATACTTTCAAGTTCCAGTTGAAACGTTATCTATTGACCTTGGACTCCAATCACTTGAGCAGCGTAGACTCTCTGTCGACATGGTGTTGCTACATAAGATCATAAATGGAAAAGTCGACTGCCCAAACATACTTCGTTTGGTCTTGTACAGGGTCACGACGAGTACCAGGTCTGATGAGGCACATAAGGCAACAGCATCGAACTAGCTACGCAGCCAACTCCAAAGAGCTGGTAACAACGTTGCCAAACATGTGGACTTCTTTCACGATAGCGTGGCAAGTGTAATTAAGATCTGTTTGTTTTGCACTTTGTAGTATTTTGCATGTATTTATTTCATATTATTGCATTGACCTGTTCTATTTATATAATTATTGGTCTATGTAAATCACGCTTGTACTATTTATTGTTATTATGCGTTATAATCCAGTTTTTCCTGTATATACATTATCAATATTTATTGCATCGTCTTGTTCTATTTATAATTATTGTTCTATTTATAATCGTGCTAGCATTTATTTATTGTTATTGTATTATGGTTTAGATTTCCTGTGTATACATTGTTTATTATTCTCGTGCATGATGATTGAACTGTAATTATTTCACATGTTTATTGTACATTGTCATGTTCTATTGTATGTTTGAATCTATTAAAGGTACAGTAGCCGTAATTTAGTCTTTGCATGGCAATCTTAGCTGTAAGTCATACTTTGAGCCAATTGTCAAACTTATGTTTCATTTAATGTAAAAATGGAGATATCCGTTGGTATATAAATAAATTAGTTATCTGATGTTACTATAGCTCTTTTTTTTAATTTGATAATACAATAATGACAAAACCAATTGTATTATTGTACTTAATAAAATATAAGTTTTTATATTTTAATTTATTTTAAAATAAGAATGAAAATTTTAACACTGAAAGCTTAGATATTACTAAAATACCAATGTTATTACTGCATGTGTATACATATTTCATAAAATACAATTCAACAGAAGATAAAAAATAAATAAAATCAGTAAACTATTAACAATTTTTAGACACCAGACAGACTGTTTATTTAGTCGTAATTTGGCCATAGGAGAGTATGGCAATATCATGTTCTATTGAATCGATTCATGCATCCGATCATTTACTCGATTCTTTGAATAATCGGAATCGATCACCCGATTCTCCAATCACTTCTTCAACCCATAATCATCGTTAAGATAAAATCACAGTCGGATAAACTTTAGCAACTGGGAAAGTACCACCTGTGATTGTACGTATACATGTATAAAATTGTATGCGAATAAAATCAATGGTACCACTATCTCACTATTTGTTAAAAAATGTACAAAACGTCTGTTGATATGGAACTCTTGTTGTTGTTGACATTCACTATACGTACTTTGGTATTGAGGTAGTGAAGATTTAGATTTACCGTTATGTAATCCTTTTACGAATGTCAAATCTGCATATCTAGAATTAGTTAATAGTTCAGGCATTGTAGGAAAACAGTTTGTTAAGCATTTAGTTGTAAAACAGATGTTACTTTTTCTGTAATAAACTTAATTTTTTCTTGTATGACGTAATATTATTGAACATTATTTTTTTCTTTATAGACTTATTTTAGAATCATGTCATATTTTAATTATCTACAGGATTCTTTCTCAATTTTCATAATTTTACCAGAAATGTACTGTAGTAGAGTTATTTTTATAAAACCACCGGAAACTCCATTTTTACAACATTAAGGTACATTGACGAAATTTCAAAAAAATCGCCTAATTTCCAATATCACAGAACTATAAATTAAATTTATTCGTTTTTATGTAATAGTAAGTTAGATAATTATTTTCATTTTATTATTTTTAGTTTTTATTATTATTATTTATTATTCATTATTAAGACGGATATAAGCGAATATAGAGGGTGATTGAGTGTTATGAGTAAAGATGAACGAGTGTAGTCATTGTTATTAACTAACTTTGACTTAGAAAGAGCCATTCATTAATAGACCAGTAGCCAGGGCACATAAGGGACATATAGCTTTACGTAGAATTTGAACCACGTAATGTTGGTCTGATTTTCACACAAGCCTGCTACTAAATTGTTTTCCCTACACAACATCTGACCTTGATTACCACCTACACAGACTTCTCTAGTAGAGCCCACGTCGATGGTAACCATTGTGCGGTCGCCGTTTTGGTATTTGGTAAGTCTGAGCGTAGACCTATCGCATACAATATCTACACACTTTCACCCAAGTAGATAGTTTACAGCATTGCGTGACTAGTGCTGAAAAAAAAAAAAAACTAAAGTCGTTTTCTGATTGGTGAAGAGTTTAAACTATTAAATACTTAGTTCCTGTTTGAATCTAAATAACACTCTCTTCATTTAAAACGAGATAGTTTTAATGATTTAGACAGTTTTGTTTTAATTATTAAAATGTTAATCCAAATGTTGATTTTTATAGCAATTATCTGATAAAAATAAAATCCGCCATTGCAATCACGTAGAAATAATTGCTTTTCCTAGACATTTG
The DNA here is from genome assembly GCA_035578905.1 of Stictocephala bisonia. Taxonomy (NCBI): domain Eukaryota; kingdom Metazoa; phylum Arthropoda; class Insecta; order Hemiptera; family Membracidae; genus Stictocephala; species Stictocephala bisonia. Next base: position 1,415,618 of record JAQJVL010000148.1, on the reverse strand, counting down.
TGCCAGATAAATTAATCCAACTCATTGCATTCTTTGTCTCAAAAATGGGTCAAATCAATTTGACTAGAGAGTGATTATCACAGATCTCGATGAGAAACTCATTATTGGAACGACCACTCGTCTTAATTCCATGTATTGAACTTGTTTTCTTCCATGACAACAATATACTGTGGTTATTGTCTGTAACGATTTAAGTTTTGTATAGTTTAAATTGACAATTGAAATAGTTACTTTTAAGATAAGTAATATGAACTTTAAAGTTAGAAATAAAATATTTTTAATTTCGACATGTTACAGCTTATTTTCTATGGTTCTTTTAAATAACTGCTTTTCAATGTAAAACTGTGCCCCGATCTTTTTACGTCCTTTGTGGTAGTATTCCTTATCCATTAGCAATCCGATATCGCTTGACTTATCTTATCGCTTCCCAAGAACTTACACACGGAAGTGCATTCTGCGGTAGGTCAATCAACTGTGATCAACTTTAGCAGTCACCTAACCTAATCTAACCCATCCTGACAGAATTTTACTGTAATTACGATAAAAAAAGTAGTGATAGTGAAGTAACGGAAAAGTAGTGGTAGTTGATTAACGAAAAAAGTCCTTATAATTATTTACTAGAGTAAAAAAGTTGGATCTTGACACATTTTTAAGTTCAAGTTTAAAAGTTTAAGACATCAGAACAAACTTTGAACTTATTTCAAGAGGGATTTTAATTTGTACCACCCTTCTAAACAACTTTCTTCGCCTTCTGGGGAGGGGATCATTTCGCTCCAACTCTCCCCTGTAGTGAAGAACTTTATTTTTTAAATTTAAAAATGCATGTCTATTCCATGAACTTTGTTACATTTGTAATACCGTTTAAATAAACGTGCCTACATTCCCTAAAATGCAACACTAATAATTTATTATAGCATATGCGAAAACTATTTTACAGTTAAAAGTTGGTTAAAAGCATAGTTTATGATTTTTAAGTTAAAGGTGTGAAATATATTTTAATGTATCCAGTTAAAACTTGAATGAAATGTGTCCAGAAGTGTAATGAAGGCAATTGATTTATAATTTTTCCTTGATGAATACATGTTTTGTAAAAACATATTGTTTTTAGAAAGATATTAAATAATAGATATTTTGTGATGATTTTTTTACATGCGAGAAAGACAAGTTTGTATAGTTTACTAGACACAAATAACAAATCTAACACTTTAATTTGAGTAACTTTTATACAACACCAAGTGAGAAAACTATACATTGTTGAACAATAAAAAAGACATTATAAATGGGAATAATCAACTGTTTAATATAAATAAATATTTAAACAGTCCATAAGTTTCAAGTTCAACCTGACCATTCCTTTAACAACAAACTTGTTTTATATTAAAGTTCTTTTTTATCAAAGCTAATTAACGATGGCTACGAAATTAAACGTTGAATTGAGTAGAAAATATGATCTTTCATTTTTCTTGTACTGAAGGAATAAATGTGATTTCTAGTCCTCTGTTAAAAATGCGTGGATATCACTGCAACTAAACTTAAATTTGCACAACCGTATTATTTATCATTAGCCTATTGTTGGTATTTCGTGAAGTAATGCAACTGTTGATTGCCAGTGAAATCCGACTCTTTAACATATTTCAAAGATAAATATTCTGGATTAAATAGTAAACTGTGATGCATATAGTATGTTTCATACAATTCAGAGTGTACGATTCAACAAAAAGTGTTCAAAAGGAAGCTTGCAAATTGAATTATCAACAACCATTGATGAAATTTTAGTTAACTTTTTAAAAATGTTAATTGTTAAGTAATCCGTAATTTGCTATTTGTGAAGGTAAACTGTCGAACTTAAAAAATACAAGTTGCACATAAATCAGGGAAGGTTGGTTAGATTTACAGCAGTTCTTTATACAGCAATGCAGGTATTTGACTTGGAAATGAATGTTTTATTATTCTTTCTTAATACTGCGACAGTACGTAAGAAGAGCGTAGCTCCTGCAGTTCAAACAATTATAATCCTTAAGGAATAGAATCAGAGTAGTGTTATTTTTGCGATTAAAAAAAACTCTGTAGTTTGTAACAATGCAATTTATTTATTCTTTCGACGGTTTACGTCACTTTGACATTTTACGTAACAAAGAATCAATAAATGTAATAAAGAATCAAACACAGTACAACTCTTCAAGTAAAGCTGTAAAATTTAATAATTAGTTTAATATAACAAGGCTACATATTTCAAGAAGTTTACAGAGGACATATTGATCAAACATTATCTACACAATAAACCTAATCCAGCAATAACATTACAACAACAAAATAACGAATTATTAACTAATCTACTAAATAAAAATAACAAGCAATATAACGTTAAGAAATAAATAGCAATGTTTTCAAAACAGAAATATCAACAATTGAAATTCCAACATAGTAATAAAGTTACAACAAGGAAAAAACCATAACCAGTTTTACATCAATAATAACCACAACAAGAAGTATAAATAAAAAACACACATGCTTAATTGAACAGTACTTCGCTAACGTAACCTCAGATACGCATAAGTCAACAATACTAACAAGTACTATTGTCTGTGTGTACTTTAACACAGTTAAACAGCTGTTGATGTTGAGGAGGCCATTCCATTTTATATATTTCTTACTCAAACTCAGAGACTTCACATACATTGCAATAGGACTTCATAATAGTAGTCGTATTTAATTTCTTTAATACCATATACAAAACGTATTTGTATACGGTATTAAATAAATTAAATCTTACTTTATAGCCCTCTGCCTAGACTGCATCGACTCGGTAATCGACTCTGCCCATATGTGGACTTCTTTGTCTGCGGTCCACGGGTGTCAGGAGGATTGCGTCTTCGGCTCTCGAGGAACAGTGATCTCGCTCTGCTGTGATCTAGTTGTACTGGTCTTGTGTAGCGTCTATTTTTCTGTTCTATGTTATCAGATCTTTCTACTTATTAGACAATATTATTCTGCTATTCTAGTGTATTGTTGTTATATTGCATGTATTGTTATTGTTTGCGCATTATGTTTGCTGTTTATCTAGTCGTAAGATTACTCGTCGTATATTTATTGTATTGATATTGTTACTAAATTTTTAACTAATGTTAAGACGCAATTTAATTTTTTTCCTTTCCATTAGCTTGTGTTGTTAGTCTATTGCGTTGTTGGGTTCGTTATCTTCTGTTATTTATTATTATAGTTACTTATTCTAGATCCTTATATTATTATTGTTATCATCATCATCATAGTATTTATCTTTTCATTGTCACATTACAAATTCATTAATATATCCTATTATTACAAAATATCAGAATCTATGTAAATCCCTAATCTGTCTTTCAATAAAATTACGCAAAAATAAAAAAAAAGTAAAAAAGCATGAGTAAGGGCAGAAGGGAGACAAATTTAATTAGGCTAAGTTAATCATGTTATCATTTCACATTTCACTCGTGTTTATATTTCACATTCGTATTGTCTGTATTTTCAATTTATCAGTACTGTATTATAATTCAGCATGTCAACCTTATAAAAATGGTGTAACCGTAAACAAATAAATAAATACTAACCTGAATTTCTTCTATTTTGCTTTTTTCTTATTTGCAAGGTTTCTAAATTGGAATTCTCTTTCTTCCTTTAAACATAGGTGATTCTTCTAAAATTCCTTCCATTACTTCTGGCCGAGTCCCATCCACGGTGTGGCCTTGTGCTATGGAGTATTTCATAAAATATAACCTCCAACAAGTGCTAGAACATTAAAAGAAGATCATTAGATCCATGCTTGGTATAGGACTCCAGGAATCCTACCGGAGAGCCTTCAAGAACTTAAAAATCCTTACTGTACCAACACTCTATATCCTGGAGTTAATTCTCTATGCTGCAAGTCAAAAACTCCCTAGAAGAAAAAACACTTGCAACTACTTCATAAGAAATGGTAATGACTATTCTCTTCCTAAACACAGACTGACCCTCTATGAGAAGAAGTCCACATACATTGGAGCTAAGCTTTCCAACTGTCTACCTGAAGAGATGAAAACCTCTGGACCTATAAGCCAAACGAGCCAAAAATTATTGAAATTGTACAAGATAAGTTCACTCCAATTAAATATTCGTAACATATCCCCTCAATGATTTCAATGATTTACTCACATGTACGGTGGCATTAACCCACCCGCCCACACATACACGTTCAATGGTATTAACCCACCCGAACACCCATACATAAACGATCTAAACGATATATATGTATAAATATTTTTGTGAATCCCTCTGGTCTGAGGAAGGTGAGCGTGGTTCACCGAAATCGATCACCATAATATTTGTAAATTTTGTACTTGTATTGTAATATAGTTGTGCATATTGAGCTTATATTGTAATATATTTGTGTTGTGTGACGTTTACTTGTACTGTATATGTACCAACACGTATTGTGCTAATTAAAAAACTATTTTTAAATATTGTATTAAACAACTAATTAATTATTTGTATCTAGATTAACATAAAATACTAAGAACTAATGTAGGCGCTTCAATTATGTATACCTGTATTCTCAGGTTGTTTAATATAAAACTAACAGATCTATTGAACATCCATTGGCAACATAATTTTCCTCGTTAATTTTGTCGTGTTTAGATATATATTAATTTTGAAATATTAATTTTTAATAACTGTTATCCTATTTGTAACAAAAAAGTATCCAAGTATTTACTTGTTTTCACTGTACATCAACTTTACATTTCTAGTAATGAAAAAACACTTGATTGTATCTACTTCATATTTTAATATGTGGTTGAAAGGCATGTTTTATAACCTTTTTCAAATACAAATCAATTTTAATCACATCGTTATTTTGAATATTTAATGGTGATTTAATGCAACGTGACCAAGCAATAAATTGGTACGATAACTAGAAACCAAGAAAAAATTATTTCAGGAAATTAATATGAAGTTTGTTTCTAAAAACATTAAAATTATGAAATTATAAAACACTCCTGACAATGACATATTAAAATTTCGTAATATTAAGGGTTTTAAGTAATAAGAATGTTAAGTTGATGTAAAACTAATACATCAATATTAAGTAAAACTAATACATCAATATTAAGTAAAACTAATACATCAATATTAAGTAAAACTAATACATCAATATTAAGTAAAACTAATACATCAATATTAAGTAAAACTAATACATCAATATTAAGTAAAACTAATACATCAATATTAAGTAAAACTAATACATCAATATTAAGTAAAACTAATAAAAACTACGGTATTTTTTGTTCCAACAAGGATAAAAACTATTAAAGCCAAAAAGATTAAAATTAAATTATTAAGTGTAAAAATTATTAAAACATTTTATAAGCACATTTCGTAATTAAAAATTAAACGAAGAAAACATCGGCGCGACTGGAGTTTTCTTTCATAGGTCTGTTAAGGTAGGCGCACACAGATCGTCATCGGACGGACGGCACGCATCGGACGGATCGGACGATTAGATTTGATGCATTGTTTTCAATTGGAGTGCGCATACCTATCCGCATCGTACGCATCGTAGATCGGAAATGTCGTCAGGAATCCCGAGAGGGGCATTGAAGCCGACGGCTCCGTTCGGATTGAATGACTCACCGGCATTTCCGTTCTGGTGTGCGCAGTAGGACCGTCACGCATTATCCATTTCTACAGACGATTGACTAGTACAGTAGCGACTGAACACGTGGTATTCTTATTTTCTACACACAATTATGGATTCTGCGAAATTGATTATTATTGTTCAAGAATATGAAGAATTGTACAACTTAAAGCATCCCGATTATTCGAACCAGCAACGAAGGGACACCATTGGGACACCATCTTCAGCTAACAAACAAGTAACAATTATAACTTCTTCTTCGCTACTGCTATCCATAACTTATATACTGTAATATTTGTTTATTAAATTCCTACATATAACACCATTCACACACGACTCGACATACGTCGCAATGAACTGAAAATGCCGATGCTCCGATGACGACTAGTGTGCGCAGCACCTAAAAAAAGTACGATCCGTCCGATGCGTGCCGTCCGTCCGATGACGATCTGTGTGCGCCTACCTTTGACAACCTTTCATAAGATTAATTTAGAAACGACCTTCAAACCTGACACATACAATTTCTGTGCCCACAGTAAATGACCTTGAATGTGACACAAATGTTGTAGTATTTTTAAATCACTTCTCTTTAAGATACTTCTTTAGACTGCTGTAAAAACATTTCTGATATATTCCCATTTTTATAGTATGTGTTATTATAATATCATTTTAACGAACTTTCAGTCCATTATATTTTATAAATTACCTTATAATATGCTAACTATTTGATAACCAGTTTATATTGTGGTGTCAAACTGAAGTGATTCAGGCACCTTGTATAGATCACATTCTGTAAGTAAATAGCTATATATACAATCATTATGTACATAATCTAAATAAAGATATTTATTTATTTTCTTCATGGATAACAGTAAAGACTTTAAATTCTTTGTCGAGCATTTTATATATCAACATTGAAACTAAAGATAAATATAGTAATTCTGGATCATATATACGGCTAACTATAATGACTGTGATTTGTTTTATATAGCTCAGACTGTAAATTTCAATAAAAGATATTACTGCCTTTCAAAAAAAAGCCTCAAAGATTACATCTAGCAAAACACATTCTGAACTGTAACTACAGCCTAAAGTCAATTATTATTGAAAATGTTATATTCTCAAATTTTGTAATAAGGGTAAAGTTATACACCAATGCCATTCTTTTGTGAATCCCTCTGATCTGGAAAAGGTAAACGTTGTTTACCAAAATCAATCACTATAATATTTGTACATGTTGTACTTCTATTTTAATAAATTGCTGTGTGATGTTTACTTGTATTGTAATCATTACATTTTGTATGTAAGTATCACAGTATATACGGTATTTTGTACTTACCGTAGTATTACATGAAAATGTAATATTTACCGTTTTATTATATAACGTTTTTATGGATCACCTTGAATAAATGACATGCCAACATGACATTCAATAAATGACATGCCAACATGACATTCAGTAAAGTTAGTGTAGATATTTCTCTCGCTCGGCGTAATAAGAAATTCCTTTGCAATGTCCTTACCATGTTTAAAATTGTATTGCGTTCTTTCCTTGATATTTCTTGGCTTTTGGCTATAAATTATGAATTAAATAAATGTTTTTTGTTTATTCCGCTTTCAAGAAGTAATATTTTATTTGCTTTGAAAATCTTGTAATAATTTTTAGTATAATGTAATTTTTTTATATAACATCGTTACGGAATGAAGTATATTTATTTTGTTAAATATAATAAACATAAAACATGTGCATAAAATTAAAAAAATACCTATACGTTAAACTAAAAAATTAAATTAAATACATGAACCTAAATTTCTTAAGAACTAGTGTAGAATGGATACAATGTATAATAGAATGTGAGTGTAGAGAAAAAATATAAGTGTCATTATTTATTATAAATTAGGTTTGAATGAAAAGAGGGCATTATGTGGATTATTCATTTTTGTCAACTTTTGATGTTCGTCGAATATATATTTTTAATTATCCTGAACATCAACCAATGTTTTATCACTGCGTTTTTATAAGAATAGTTCAAGTAAACAACTAACAAATAAACAATCATCAACATTCTGACACCAACTCCTGTACTAGACATTGTTTGCCGGGCCTTTACTGTTATTGGACAGTAAATGTTATTGTTACTGTTATTGCAGCGCTCCCCCTCCAGACGGTGTCAGATTCTGCATTTCACTCAGCCCACTCGTGAGTCGTAAATCGGTGGGTCAATTACTTTACAATTTTATAATTAAAATTAGTTAATATAACTTCCCTTGTGACAGGAAAAATATATAAACATTTATTTTAACCACTAGATTAGAACTTGTGGCCTTAAAAAGTGGCGAATTTAGCTGATTTTAAATAACTATTAAGACAAAATCGTACATATTTGATTTTTTATAACTACGTTTTTTTTATACATAACTGAAGGGATTAAGATGTTTTTAATTTTTTCAGTGTAAACATTAAAACAGTTTAATCCCTTCAGTTATATGTAAAAGAAACTTGGCCATAAAAAAATTAAATATATACTTCGAACGGTTTTGTCTTAACCCTGATTTAAAATCAGCTAAATTCACTACTTAATAAAGGCTCAAGTTTTAATCTAGTGGTTAAAATAGATTTTTATATATTTTTCCTGCTTCAATGGAAGGTACATTGACTAATTTTTATTACAAAATTGGGAAATAACTAACTCACCTAAACCGATTGCACCACCTAAAGTTTCCCCTTCTGGGGTACATACATACCTTCACATGAAGGGCCTCCTTTTCATCCATTTGAACGTCGGCCTTCCTCTGCTCCCCCTGGTTAGGTGCAAACAGTTACCTTCAGCTCGCTGTAATAAAGTATGGATGCTCTCTCCGGATGGCTTCCTCGACGACATTCTCTTTCGTTTGGTGGTTAATTATTTATGAAAAAAGTGTGTGTGCTGGAAAATCTGTTTTGTGAAGTTGGCGTAGCCTCTTAATATGTGATGTAGGGTAAAGTATTTGGGCTGGATAATTTGTTTTGTGAAGTTGGCTTAGGCACTTAAAATGTGATGTAGGGTAAAGTATTTGGGCTGGATAATTTATTTTGTGAAGTTGGCGTAGCCACTTAATGTGTGATGTAGGGTAAAGTATTTGGGCTGGATAATTTGTTTTGTGAAGTTGGCGTAGCCACTTAATATGTGATGTAGGGTAAAGTATTTGGGCCGGATAATTTGTTTTGTGAAGTTGGCGTAGCTTCTTAATATGTGATGTAGGGTAAAGTATTTGGGTTGGATAATTTGTTTTGTGAAGTTGGCTTAGGCACTTAATATGTGATGTAGGGTAAAGTATTTGGGCTGGATAATTTGTTCTGTGAAGTTGGCTTAGCCACTTAATATGTGATGTAGGGTAAAGTATTTGGGCTGGATAATCTTTCTTGTAAAGTTGGCTTAGCCACTTTTAGTAATCGGGAATTAATGATAGACCTGATTAAAAGTGGTTAAGCTGTTTTGGGTAGATAAACCACATTCCTCTATGTGACCTTTACTGTAAAATTGACTGCCTGAATGGGTAACGGATGGTTTGCTGTCTTTTCAGCAACTGCAAGAGTCAACCACAGATTCCAATTCTGACAAATGTGACTTCGTCAAAGCTTTCCCCAAAGTCAATTCATCTTCATTCGCCCTCGGTCTCTCGTAGGCTGGCCATAGAACCGGTAAGAATAAAAACGCTTTGAAATGTAAATACTGTAAAATAAAAACGCAAGAGTATATATATATATATATATATATATATATATATATATATATATATATATAATGTTGGGGTTCCAGCCGAATTTCATTATATGTTTAAAAATTCAATAGTAACCCCATGAAAACGAATCCATAAAATTGATTCGGCGAAAATCCCAATATTTGAAAAACTGTAAAAAATAAAAAAAACTTTGTAAATTGCATTAATCATGTAGTTATTTTCCCCTGAACACAAACATGACACCCATTCCTTCCTACTACAAATAATAAGAAGTGAGAAATTTAACTGAACAGGTTATGTTAAGGGGACCCGGAAACCCAAAAAATGATTTTTTATAAATTTTTATTTAAAATTTTTAAATGAAAATATGGCTCATTCTGAGTTCATTGATATATAATACTTCTAATTATAATAACATATTTACCTCACAATAATTAGTTAAAATATGTTTGCACAAGACGTTTTGATCTTTGCCATCGGTCCCTAAATGGAGTGGCAGCATGGAGGGGGCTGGTATTTCAAAAATATTTGGTCGATCATTGGAGCGGTATGATGTCAGATATGTAAAATATTTAGGAGATGGAGACTGCAATAGTTTTGATAGTATTGTTGCTAGTAATCCCTATGGAAACATTAAAATAGAAAAATTAGAATGCATAAATCATGTGATGAAAAGAATGGGTGCTAGACTTCGGCGATTGAAAGTCGATTTCAAGAATAAGAAACTAGATGATGGTAAACGTTTAGGAGGGAAAAATCGCCTCACTGACAATTTATTAGACAAAATACAGTCTTATTATGGAAAGGCTATAAAGGAAAATAAAAACAACCTCCAACTAATGAGACAGGCTGTTTGGGCTATTTGTTGCCACATAGGCTCTACCGACGAGAAACCAGAACATCGCTTATGTCCTGACGGAGAGTTGTCCTGGTGTAAATGTAACAAGGCCATGGCTCAAAACAAAGAATATACACATAATAATGTTATGCCAGAGGATATAATGACTGCAATAAAAACAACCTCCAACTAATGAGACAGGCTGTTTGGGCCATTTGTTGCCACATAGGCTCTACCGACGAGAAACCAGAACATCGCTTATGTCCTGACGGAGAGTTGTCCTGGTGTAAATGTAACAAGGCCATGGCTCAAAACAAAGAGTATCACATAATAATGCTATGCCAGAGGCTATAATGTCTGCAATAAAGCCAACCTTCAAGGCACTCGTTGACCAAAACCTATTAAAAAAATGTGTACATGGCAAGACGCAAAATATCAACGAGAGTGTCAATAGTGTCATATGGGCCAGGATTCCAAAAAATAATTTTGTTACTCTAAAAACCCTTGAATTTGGAGTTCATGAAGCAGTTGCCAGTTACAATGATGGACACATTACAAAATGCAGAGTCCTACATGAAATGGGTCTTCAACCAGGTATTAGCACAATAACCGCAATGAAGTTATTTGACTCTGAACGTATCCGAGGTGCTGCAAAAGGCAGTGTCAAGACTTCACGAGACAAGCAGGAAGGAAATATAGGCTGCAGATGAGAAGGCTTGAGGAAGATGAGGAAGAAACCCCTGCTTATGAGGCTGGAATGTACTGAGGTAATTGATAAAATCAATATTTTTTGTCTTTTACAGTTTTCCATAAATTTCAAAAAAATTCAAACCAATTTATCCAGTAGTTTTTATCAAACTGGGCTATTTATTAACATTACCGAGATGGGCATTCCGGGTCCCCTTAAGATAGAGCAGTTAGAAAGGCACACTGATCTTGTGAACAGCGACTAAAAAAATTATAAACTTGACTCATTAAGGACACTACCGATTTAGCATGTAAACTGAACTTAGTTTGTAAGCAGAGAGATCTAGAAATCTACCGTTCGCTTCATATACGTGAAATGGAACATGACAAATATCTCATGCTCACAAGTAAAATTAGTAAACTCAAGAATAAGCTTAGTGATATCAGAGCAGAACGTGATAAGCTAATGTTTCAGAACAATGAGTTGTCAAAAGAGATAAAGAATTTAAACTGCCACAATGATACTGGACAATACAATACAACATCTGAAAGCTAGTCAAACATTGGAAAAACGACCTTGTTGTTTTAGAATCGAAACAATCCTGAGGATATATATTTATGGTTAATATATACTAAACCTAACTTAACCTATAAACTAACCAAACCAACTTTTATGTTGAATATCTCAGTCCGTTTCATCCGTCATACGATGAAGTGAAAGTTACATTGATAGAAGAAAAATTACGTAATAATAGCTTTTTTACACACATAGCTAATTATTACACACATAATAAATACAACACACATAGCTTTTGGTTTACATTTGTTTATGGATTCGTGTTCGTGTGATTAATATTGAATAGTTACATAGATCATAGAATCGAGTGGAAGCCATTATTCTATTTAAATAGATTCTCCAGATATTCTTGTATGAGCTGTTAACATTTGTTGAAAATGTGTTTAATATCTGTAAATAGTTTGTAATATGTTTAAGTTTACATTATTCAACATGTAATTAAAATTTTTTTAAAAGAACACATTTTTTTTAAGTGGGCGGTTGGGGTTTTGAAAATTTCAAAAAATGTCGAAAATTTCGAAAAAAAGTCGAAAATTCGAGAAAAGTCGAAAATTACAAGAATATTGGATACAATTAATATTATTTGTCAGAAATATTCCTTGTATCCAAGTATTTATGACAAATATACCAGATAAGAAAAACTCATGTATTTTTATGTTAATTCTGAACACATAACTACCAAAAGCTTTATTATTAATTACAAGCTTTAAGTAATTAATAATAAAAAATAGAATCGATTTCGATCTCGTAAGAACAGCTGATAGTAGAACTTTTTTAATAAAGAAATTGTACGTTACATTTTGTTAAACTTTTAGATGTTGTATCTTTATAATGGAATCGAATATAATGTTTGAATGAAAATTGATTTGGTCGTTGAGCAGAAATAATTGATTCCCATTTTTACTATTGTAGTAGGCCTATATGTACAATTTTTTCAAAGCTTCTAATTTTTTGCTTTTAGGCTCTAATTTGTCTTCTATCAGTGAAAAATTATGGTTCTACTGAATTAAATGCACTGTAAAGGTCCTTAATTTTAATATGAACGAGACAAGTTCAACTGTAAATAGCTGAATTATGAATGTATTGTAAATATTGTTTTTAATTTGTTCAGTTTATAAATACTAAGGCCAAACACTATAACGCTTTGGATCTTGAAACGTAGAATTATTATTTATTAATATTTGTTTAATATATTTTGATATTTCTAAAAAAAACATTGTATAAATGATCAATGCTACAAGTGAACGGTACACAACACACATTTATTACAATACAAGTACAAAATGTACAAATACTATGGTGATAGATTCCAGAGACCAGAGTACTGTATTGACAAAAGCGTTGGGATATGTTTAAGAATGTAATACTTTAATCATGGTTTGAACATCACTAAAAATTGTCAATAAAATTACACGAGTAAAACTATACCGGTATGTAATAAGAATACTGCTAATTAAAGGCTGGGGTTACATCTAAGAAAACTGCACAAATAGGATATTACTCAACACTGGGGATCAATACATTGACAATGACCTTCTGATATCTAGACGAGTTCCAGTGTTTTTTTTTCTTTTTTTTTTTTCTAATTAACGGAATTTTAATGGTCCTTCAACAATTCCACTGATAAACTCTTTTCAAATCATAACAGAGCTACTGGTTCATTACCTTGAATAGGATTTTGTTAATTTCAATACTTTTCTTCTGCTATTAGGCCTATTGGATGCATTTCTGAATTTGTAATGTTTACAAAAATATCTTATATTGAACATCACTAACTTTAATTATCTAAATTTATTCTTATTGTTGAATATGTAATTTAGGGAAATTAAATTAAAGTTGTGAAGCAGAGAATTAAAGGCCATCATTTTGGGCGTTCCGGCTAGAAGGAGGCAATTTAATATCTTTAAAAAAATTATTGATCAAAATCAAGTATGTTATATAATAATTTAAATAGCAGGTTTTATTTATTTATTTATAATTATTGAAAGAATTAAACAATCCTGCCAATTCACGCAGAACTCGTCGACGGGGTCTAATAATTAAAAAAATAATATTAATTTTTCCTAAAGTAAAGTAAAAGTAGTAGTGGTTTAGAGTAAGTACTTAAATACTAATTATTTTAAGGTAATTGCTACATAGAGTCTAAATAATTATTTTTTTCCACCTAGTTTTCATGAATATAATTATAAATTCTTTTGTGAGGCAATCCTTATCCTTTAAATGACAACTGTTACAAAAATAAAACAGTTATTTATTAATTTTATGTAACATAAAAATAGCAGCAAACAAAAATAAATACTAGTAAAAAAGTAAATAACATTAACAATAAAGCCAATAACAATTAATCCATAATTATTTTTAACAGTAGTTATCAATACTCTGTGATGATCCCTCTTACTATTTGAAATGAGAGGGTGAATCAACCAATTGTGGATCTGTTGTAAGCATAACCTTACATGTAAAATTAACTTGTCACCTATTTGAGTAGAGAAAAAAGATGTTTAATAAATTTGACATGTCATTTTTAAAGGTAGTTTGGATATTTTCCGTTAATTCACTACCACTACTTTTTTGTTTCCGTTTATTCACTACAGTTTGATAAATATTCTATTGCTCTAAAAACTGTTCCCCAATCATATTTACGTTCACTGTAGTATTCCTTATCCGCTAGGAATTCGATATCGCTGGCCTTATCGCTTTCCAAGAACTTACACACCGAGAGCGCATACGGCGGTAAGTCAATCATTGGATTTACCAGATTGTGATCAACTTTAGTAGCTACCTGACCTAATCGTAATTGCAATAAAAAAATAGTGTACTGAAGTGATTCCCAATCAAAGAGAAGTAAGAGGACAATTTATGTAATTTTGTTTTAATTTATAGATTTACGACAAACGCCAATTGTACTTCTGATTATTATGTGAGTGTAATTAATAAATTTGAATGGATCAAAACAACAAATTAACTCACTTCATATTTCCTTAGTGGCATACATTGGAAACAAAAAATAATCATATAGTCGCTATTTATTATGTGTTAATAAATTATTTACTTAAAACCACAACTCAAAGCACATACTCGCTTTACATTTCCCAAGTAGCACTCTAAAGGTTTAAGGATACCGCTTTGACAGGGAAGGTTGTTAAGGTAAGTAACTAGTATGGAGGATTTCCACAACAAACACTTCATTGTTGATTGTGTTAAGAGAAAATTATTTTTGAAAATATCTAAACATTGAAACTTATGTTGAAAATTTGTTTCTTTTGAAATGTATGATTTATTTTAATTATACTCACCGGAACTTTACATAATTTTAAGAATGAGAAAATATTCCTTAAAAAAAGTAACTTTTTCATACCAGGCAAGCTTGTTACAACATGAAATAACACGAGAAAGTAGTAAAATGTACACTACAGCAAATTATTAATTTACTAAAGTGTAATCCCATATAATACAGGGATTCCTTGAGTTACAAAGCGTGAAAATACTACCACTAGTGGACCATAAGTTGATATTAAAATTATTTTACTTTAAAATCGTCAAGAATGAAATTTAACGTTACGTATTTATATTTACCTCTGAAAAAAGTATGAACATATTAACTTTTTTACGAAAACCGCTTAATGACCACTAGAAAAATTCTTCACACATAAAATAACACTTAAAATTCTGTAATATTGTACCGGGTCTTTTGACCGGTACATTTCGTTTTTTTTCGTCGTTGGCTGCCGGGCTGCCTGAGATTCGCTTTTGCCCGGCGATTCGCGTACTTTGGTGGCCGTTGGCTCAGTTCCGTTTCGTTCCGTGTTCCAGCAGGTTGTCCGGTTGTTCGTCTGGTTGTCTTGAGCTGCCTGCAGAAATAGACATGCGAGGCTAAAGGCACCTAAAACGTAAGTGTTCATTTTGTAAGTTTTAATATCTAATCACCCTTTTGGTGAGAATATTTTGTTTCAATAGTATTAATCGTTCTTGCTTGTGTTTCAGGGTTTTGTTAAATTTTGTGTTCTTTGTCTAGATGTTTCTCAGACTAGGTTAAAGCCATGTGCTCAATGTTACAGTTTTACCAGTAATTGCTTTATTATATCTTGTTTTATTTGCAATTGTAATTCTGTATAATGTTTATTGAGCCTTTTTTCAGTTGGAGTTACCGATATATCATATTTTTGTTACCTGACAATAACCTAGCCTATCTTTAGTTTGATTTTCATGTTATAACAAATTGCCCCTGTATCCATAGCCTAGTTTCAGTTTGTCATTTTTAGTTCCATATACGTAATTACGTCTTTTATAATTTGTTAAATTTGTAAATTGGTTTAAATTATTCATAACCTAAAGTTAATCTTTCATTGTCTTGTTTGCTCCACTCATGTTCTTGTTTGTCTCTTCATGTTCAGTTTGGCAAAATCATGCAACCTTATATTTAGTTGTTATGTGTAAAATTTTTGTTGTTGTGGCTGGACTGTTTTTAATGGCTGTGTTTGACCTTGCAGTCCAGGGTCCTTGAGTGGGACGTTCAGCCCTCGGCCTGCCGTCCGGGGATTGTCTACCATCTGCACTGCTAGCCTGGCCTGAGGACCATGTTGGAGCCTGGAGTCGCCCTCTACCCGCTCTACATCTTTGGTGGTAGAAGTCTTCTGTCCTCAGGTCGGTGCGTTCTATGTCGTTTTTCCCGGCGGCTGAGCTGGGGGTTTTGATGTGAAATAGAAAGAAAAATAAAGGTGCCGAACTATTGAATGTGGCCTAGGCCTAAACTGGAACAGTGACTCTATTCAACACAGCCATTGGGGACTTATATATTTTTTTTACTAAAGAAAAAAAAAAAACTTTTAAAATACAAAAAGAACTTAGTGTTAATATTTATTGTTATTTATTTTTAATTAGTTTATTTTCTTGTTACATTTGTTTAGATTTTTAAATTTGTTAGGTCCCCATTGTTAAAGTAGGTTATTTATTTATTTATATGTTTAGGCCTAGTGATCGTTATTTATTTTTTGTTGTTGTTAATTGTATTATAGATGTCTTGAAGTGCATTTTTACTCGAACGGTACCGTGTTAGATTTTCTTTTTAATTGTTTAATTTTTTAAACTCACCAAAAGGGGATTATTGTACTTTTACGTAACTTCTTATTCGGAGCTGCCCAGGGATTCCGGCTTACTCCCTGGCTTCGGTGGAATCAAGGGATATGTGGGCTAAATTGCCGGTTTAAGTGTTGTGATCCAAAGGTTCTAAATTTTCACTTTTATGTGGGCATTAAATTTATCTTACGTTTTGGGGGTCTCCGGCTAAACTGCAGATAGGCCATGTAGTTGTTAATTGGTAATTTTGGTATTTGTTGAGTTTGTTGTTTTTGTAGCTTTTGTGTCTTATCTTGTTAATTTTAGTGTTTATTGTTATTTATTGAAGTGCGAATTGATATTGTGGCCTTCTGCCGTTTTTTTGTTCGGTTAACTTTTTGTTCTCTTTGGTAATAAATTAGTTTTGCTCAGCTGCCGAGTGTTATTTTGACCCTCCAACTGCCACCCGTGATCCCATCGCTTGACTTCTTTTGAGCCATCCCCCGGTTGGCACGCCTTCCAGCTTTGGTGGGGGGGGATGGGTCTCAATATGATCATAAATACGAGCCAAACAGAAACCCTTGTTTTTGGCGTTTTCGTCGATCGAAACGGCCTCCTTAAGGTCAGATGGTCTTACACATATCTACTGCTCTCTCGTTTTTATGAATAAGGAATAGCCTGTGGAACTGACCTAAACTACTTTATCTGCTAAGTTGTGCTATAAATAAAAGAATATGGTAACTCGTCTTTTAAATATTCTACATATTTCATCTATGAATATTTTTATGTTGTATTGTTAATAACAATTCTTGTTTTTCTCACTTCAAATAATGGGAGTCTAAAAAATATTCAATTTACTTTAAACTGTAAAAATGAGTTGTGGTGTAATAGAATGTGTCATAGGCGGAAGCAATAATTCTTATTAAAATCAAAATTATTTTTATTTACAGCTAAATTTCGAATTTTGAGATGAAAATACCTTTTAAGGCTGTGATAATTATCCCATTTCTAGGAAAAAACCTTGTATGCATCTTTATTAAGGATTTTTATACCTATTAATATGTAAATAATGTAAAGTGATTTTACCTTGAAACAAATTATCAGATTAATTTAGTACATTAAATAATATGAGATACACATTATTAAAGGAACGTGCCTTAACACAAATACAATAGTGATGACCCTCCCACCCACCCATACACACAGTAGTGATAAGCCTCTCTCCAATACATACAGTAGTAATGACCCTCCCACCCACCCATACAAATACAATAGTGATGATCCTTCCACACACCCATACATACAGTAGTGATAACCCTCCTACCCATCCATGCACGTACAGTAGTAATGACCCTTCCACTCACCCATACAAATACAATAGTGATGACCCTTTCTCACACCCATACACACAGTAGTGATAACCCTCTCTCCAGTACATACACATACAGTAGTAATGACCCTCCCACCCATACACACAGTAGTGATAACCCTCTCTCCAATACATACACATACAGTAGTAATGACCCTCCCACCCACCCATACAAATACAATAGTGATGACCTTCACCCACCCATACATACAGTAGTGATAACCATACACGTTTAGTAGTAATGACCCTTCCACCCACCCATACATACAGTAGTGATAACCCTCCTGCCCATCCATACACGTACAGTAATAATGACCCTTCCACCCACCCATACAAATACAATAGTGATGACCCACCCACACACACACACAGTAGTGATAACCCTCCCACCCACCCATACACACAGTAGTGATAATCCTCCCACCAATCCATAAACATACAGTACTGATGACCCTACCACCCATCCAAACATGTACAACAGTGTAGTTCCTCATACTAATCTATTTAAGTACTGAGGTCAACTCATTGTGTTATTACATTAATGTTCTTCAATGGAAATGGCGTCCGTTCTTGTAAATGGAGTAAATGAGCTTTTATCTTTTTGTTGTTAGTTGGTTCGTCATTTGGTCTTTGTAGGCCCCTATTGGTTTTACAGACTTGACGATTTTATAATGATTGCTACCTAAAATATAACTTAAATTTGTTTCGCCTTATTGTGCTAAATAATACATTAATTGAACATTTAGAGATTGTACTTTCCAAGCAAAATTCTGTATTCTTTGAAATAACTTGATCTTACTTCTTTATACTACGAATCTAGATCATCAAAGGGGTTTTAATTTTAACTTGGACGTCCTTACAGCCTGTCATGTTTTTATTAGACACCGTTATTTTGATTATGACGTAGAAGTCACGGTTTGTTTTTTAATCAATGTTACCTGCGCACTTGATTTTCGTGTTTACTAACCTTCTGCACAGACATAAGAAGTGTTTGAAACAGCGTGTTTGATAATTATACCGCGATTCAATCTGTCGCCAGCTCTGCCTACACAAGTGTGTGGATCTTATCAACAATTGGACGAATTAGTCCCATTGTATAAAATTCAATAAAAGCTTAAGACGCGGGTACTTGGTACGGACGCTGATAGCGATGATCCTCGCTCCTATCTTTTGTGTGATCTTCGCGATCCTGCCTTTGGTGAGTTAACAAAATATTTGAGTAAAAACATGTTTTTTGTTCACTAGGAAATTGATGTTTGTGTAGAAAAAGTTTGAAGAAATGTAAGAATTGGTTTACTTAGTGTTTTAAAATAAACTACTTGAGGGTCAGAAAAATGATACACATGATGCAGTATTACATTATATGGCATCACTGCAACATAATGTAATACTATGTTGAGGACTATACATACATACTGTACAGAGCTTACGGCAGAAAAGTAAAATCACTTTGGAATGAATATGGGTTAGTAAAAACACTTACTACCATTTGACCAGCTGCATCATTGTAATTTTTTTATAGTAGATGGTATATTTTAAATCAAACCCAATTCAAACCAGTATCCAGGAACTTTATTGTGTGAGGCATTTCGATAGTCAGACCTTTACCAGACACTTCACACAATTGTACTCGTAATTATATTTACTTTCATACAATTAATTTTGAAACATTAATAAAAGTACTGTTTTAACATTTTAACTTACATATACTTTATTAAATGTAAATTTTAGATGATTTTGAAATATTATAACTTGAATTAATCGTTTTTGTAGTTTTGAAAGTAAAATAGAATGTTGAATTGGTCTACCTTCTTGACTTAATAATTTTTGTAATCTGTTTTATTATTGAATCATGATATCAACGCTTTTATATTCGTGGTAATATTACACGTTTTAATAATTTTCAATTTTATTTTGAAATACTATGTTCAGTGTTAGTACAGTGGGTGGCAATGGCAGATTTTTCTTCACAATTAAATTTTCCACGTGTAAAATACTCTTTAAGTAATTTAAATTTTTTTCCTCTTGCTGGTCCTTCATACATTTCGTTATATTTATTACATCTTATTTCATATATCTTAAAATCATTTTCAGCATTTTCAAATTTTTTTGGATTTAAATTTTTTTTAAAATTATTGTTTGTTTTGTATAAAACATTAATACTTTTTTTTATAGGTTTTGCTATTGTTATCCATGTTGTATACTCATTCAATTATTGTTTTTTCTTCAGTGAGGATAAGTGTTGTTTTTGAATTTTTAATCTGTTTCTTATTTTATTTTTATAAATTAGTATTAATGTATATCTATTGAAAACTTATACAGCTTTAATATAATTTAGTTATTTTTTTATATCTTCTGATAGATGAGTATTTAATAGTCTGAAAATTAGTGAATGTAATAGGTTTTTTTCGCTGATGGATGATGGGAGTAATGTGTATGTGACCGGGACATATATTGCAGACTTTATTAACTTCTTTATAATCAACAAGACACATTGCTTACGATTTTCAATCATTGAAAACTTGACAGTATTTTACATAAAAGTTTTTATAAACTATGCCTACCATCTTTAAGGTTATTCAAACTTAAAAAAGTCTCTCTTACATTGGTGATTCATTGTATGATCACTAATGTTTTTACAGAACGTTAGTCCAATGGAAACTTATCATGTTGTAGAAGCTTTAAAATTGTTAAATTCACGGAGACAGGTGGGTCCCCGTACAGATAAACCTATGTACAAAATTTCAAGTCAATTTTACGTATAGTTTTGGAGTAATAGTGAAGAGTGGTTAATGGCATATATGGTTTGAGTGAAACTGATGGTTTGAGTGAGGTTGGGGTAGATGGGAGTATGGCCTCTGCCCACTGACCACTTTATGTATATAACACAATACGCATTCATGTCTTACGATGTCTGGATTTGATCACGAAAACCTAAATGTATAGATACAGAATGATACTCGTAGCTAAAATATATCTCATTTAATGTACCTACGTAGGAGGCAACAAAAAATATTGAACGAAATGAACATCGAGCACAACAGTTTTGTTCTACAGTAAAACAATGTAAGCCTACTTTGAGAGGGAGCAAATTAGGGCTATTATAGATGTATACAGATCAATATTGTAATCTTGCTATTTCGTTATGTGTGATCATAATATATTCTGTATACTAAAAACTGTATCTTTACAATGTCGCTGATAAGAAATAAACAGTGTTCGCATCCAATATTGCGCTTAATGTGTGTCGAGTAGATATTTCTCTAGTCTGCCGTGCGTATGGGATTAAGTAGGGTCCTTGTCAGTCCCTACTTAATCCCCCAAATATTCCAGGATAGATGTAGTAATTATTTCTACAAATGTTAAACAAATATCTTACTTTGAATCTATTTATAACTGCCATTGAGCGTCGCTGTGGATATGAGAAAGCGATGTTTGTTTCTTTTCTCTCTGTGACAATTTATAGTAACTATTCAATGAAATAACGTTTGGTTTCTATAAATGGTATAATAGTAACCTCTACGCCTACAACTAATATTTACGAATTTTATTTCTAGGCTACAGTGCCAGTGGCTGGTCACAACCACCATCGTCGTCACCACGGCAATCCGCGTCATGGCAAGGTAAGTTTGATATCGTAAGGGGTATTCTATCAAGTATGTGGTATTTGAACGGTCACACCGTGGTATTTGAAAGGTCATAGCATGATATTTAAACGCTTACATCGTGGTATTTAAAAGGTCATGCCATGGAATATGAACGGTCACACTGTGGTATTTGAACGGTCACACCGTGGTATTTAAACGGCCACACCGTTGTATTAGAAAGGTCGCTCCATGGTATTTGAACTATCACACCGTACTATTTGAAAGGTCATACCATGGTACTTGAAAGGTCAGATCTCGGTATTTGAACTGGTCAATTTATTGATTCAACCGTTTCAGAAATCGATTGATCGTAACTTTTTAATAATAAATGAGTGTTATGTGTCTTTCTCTTGTTTTAGTAACATAGTATACATATATATTTTTAAATATTCAAAATAGTGAAATATAGTGGTTGATATTAATATGCCAGTTATGAATCTACAGCAATCATTTTCTATAACTCCAAAACAACTTTCATAGCAATAAAATACGTGTTCTGAACCAAAACTACAACTCTTTCATTAACTGGATATTAAATCATTACCATTTATTAAAGTTAGTTGGAATATGAAAGATATTCCAACTAACTAGTAAACGCTCAAAATATATTTAATAGTATAAAAATGGTGTGTTTCTTTTATTGTTTCAAATAAAATATAATTGAAAGAAAGCTAGCAGATAGAAGGAAAATAATCTTTATTTAAACAATCAAACAAGCCGCATAATAGCATCATTATGTATAGTAAATTTTGTCAAAAATAGATAATTTGTTATTTAAAATAGTTAGTGTAAAAATAACCTACAATAATAATACAAAACCAATTTAAAATGTTAACATTTATGTATTTTTACTGTGTAAAATTAAAATTGTAAGAACGTTTCGTTTTGACGGTTGTTTTAGGTCCTTCGAAAAAATATCGCTTTAGTTAAATATGCAGAATAT
Organism: Stictocephala bisonia; assembly: GCA_035578905.1. NCBI lineage: Eukaryota > Metazoa > Arthropoda > Insecta > Hemiptera > Membracidae > Stictocephala > Stictocephala bisonia. The sequence goes on along the minus strand of JAQJVL010000148.1, from coordinate 1,393,132 downwards.
TAGCTCACTATTTTGTATGTTTAATATTTATATTATATTTATTACTCAGCATTTATAAGTAAGTTATATAGTGTTACTTTCACAGCTACAACAATGCTGAACAATATAATAATACAAAAATTTGAATATTTCTAATTTTATTTAAAATAACGAATTCATGTAAGTTTACATTAAAAACATGTTAGCTTAAATCAGTTAGCTTAGCGAATTTTGTGTTAACATAGCGGTTTTCTATTTTGAACTAAATGCTGTGATTACACCTTATGAACAATTTAAATGGTTACAATATTTTATAAAATAAGATATATTAAATAATACATTTGAATTTATTGCTATAGATAAAAAAGGTACAGTATAATAATATTATTGAATAGTTTCAATATTAATTTATTTACTCATAAATAAATTAATTCTATTTAATAAATTTTGTTAGCATTCATGGATTAACAAGAATATAATAATAATGAAAAGAAAAAAAATATGTTCCTTTTTCTTATAAATAATAAATTTACTATTCAAAAAATGTAAGTATATTTTTAAAGATAATTATGTAAGTTTTTATAATCTTGACCTACAACTTTGTGATGAATACTTTAAAATGGTATATACTATTCTTATGTTTTCTATGGGCACAAATAAAACTGATCTCTTTATAAAACATATATTTCACCATGACCTAGACATACGAGATTTTTATCGGAATAGCCCATTATAATAATGGTATGGGTGTTAAAAAGCTAAGGAAAATGAGTTTAATAAGGATAATTCCCGAGGTAGAAGGTTTGCCAGCTCCTTTTAGTACTGTGCTTATAGCGTGCAGCAGATAATTGAGGCCTCAGGATATATCCTTATTGAAAGTGGTGGTGCTCGTAATAAAGACGGGGAAGGAGGTAAACAGAGCAGAGAAAGCTAAAGAAAGCTTTATTAAAAGAAGAGGGAATAATATTTAAAAGAATAAAATAAATTTTAACGGGCAATAATTTGTATTTTAGTATCCTAAAATATCTAAAAATATTAACAATTAGAAATACTGAAAACGTTATACTACCTTCAGCAGCTTAATAGTAACAAATAATACAGTACAACGTGAGTCCTATCTCAATTGGTTTTCAGTCTGTCTGATTTTACAAAAATATTAATACATTCAAAACGGTTTAAGTTAAAATACCTGACAAGAATGTTTATCCTAATACGACATATTTAATTCTGCCAATTAAAGACTGAACTATAACATTTTTACAATTATTTTTATTATTATGTTAAATAACTATTTTTTTCCTTGAGAATCTCTTTTAAAATGGCAAAAATTTAAATAATTCAATGCTAAATATGACAAAATATTTAAAATACCCAAAATGTAGACAATAGTATGCTAAAACCATCGACATATCTATTTTATTATTGAGGTAATGATAACAAAGAAAATATTTTTTTTCAGAAAGCTATTATCAGTGACCATAGAGGCAATTCATATGACTTGTGTATTACAATAATCAGCTGTTTAAATTAAAAAAAAAGAGATTAATTGGTTCTAAAACGTATAGATTTAATGCATATCAGTAGAAAAGTCTAAAAAAAAACTAGGTAAATATGTATTTGTGAAAATCAGTCGTAAATAACGTGATACTATGTAATTTAATATGAAGTTGATGCTTAAAGTTCATATTAAAATTAAGCTTTAATATGAACGCTAAAAACTATTAAGCGCACTAAAGTACGTCATCTTCAACGTACTAAAGTACGTCATCTTCAACGTACTAAAGTACGTCATCTTCAACGTACTAAAGTACGTCATCTTCAACGTACTAAAGTACGTCATCTTCAACGTACTAAAGTACGTCATTTTCAACGTATTAAAGTACATCATCTTCAACGTACTAAAGTACGTCATCTTCAACGTACTAAAGTACGTCATTTTCAACGTATTAAAGTACATCATCATCAACGTACTAAAGTACGTCATCTTCAACGTACTAAAGTACGTCATTTTCAACGTATTAAAGTACATCATCTTCAACGAACTAAACGTTGAGTATTTTCATAATAGTAATCCTTGAATATTATATCTTCTGAATCGCCGTAAGGATACTGCTTTACTAGATAATTACAGCAGCTTCAACAATTCTAGCTACAAGGTCCATAGCGTCAATTTCTGGAGTTACGTAAACCAACTGTTTAATATTTTACCATGAAAGGAAATAAATAGATGTGAGATCAGGGGAACGTGGATGCTATGTTACAGTATTCCTTTGCTTTTTCACCTAATATTAATTTAAAATAATTTTAAAACCAGTTAATTATTTTTATTTAACCCACTAGTTTCTGTTGTAGTAGAGTACTCATATGAATGCCTGAATATTCCAATAATAACAGCTTTCTGCAAAAAATATATTTTCTTTTTTATCATTAGTTCAATAAAAAATATAATGCTTCGTTGGTTTTGTCACAATATTGCCTACATATTAAGTGTCTAAAATATTATATAAAAATTTTAGTTTATACATGTTCCAATCCTCTCTATTTTATGATACATTTTGTACGTTTATAGAAAGGACATGGAAATATTTAACACTATCTTTGCATATTTTATATATTGAACCCCCAATATAGTTGCAAAAGATAAATAAACTGGAAACCATATGCTACTAAATTGGATGTATTTTGAGTATGACGCTCAAATTTTTTTTTATCGAAACAAACATGCTAGTTCATTTTAATGATTTTTTTAAAATGCTGATCGGTTTGAAATTAGTAAACAAGTAAACTTAAAAGACTACGTATATCAATGAAAACAAAATGTTTGTATTAAAAAAATAGAACGACTTGTTACATACTTTTAAGTACAATCTAAGTATTTAACATAATTAAAGCAACAAATAATCATTATTTTCAGCACAGAATTTTTACGCTTCGCTACAGAGATTAGGTTTCAAACGTTTTCAGTTACAAACTAATTTATTCAAGACTCTTTTTTCTTAAATTATTGAACAAACTAATTTATATCAACTCTACAAAGTATTCATCCTTGCGGATATCAGTAGGTAAGATTAATTTTATAATGGGTTATAAATATTTTTAAAATAATCCTTTTTTATAATTTAAATTACCAAAAAACATTATGTCTAACACAGCGTATACTAGGCTTAAAAATTTTGACAAATTTAACACCAGTTTCATTTAATTAGTTAAGGCCTCTTGCTAGCCTAGCAGTTAGCACGTCTGCTTCATATGGTGGTCACAGGTTCAAACCCGAGAGGTCAACTTAAATTTTATGTAGGAGTTTGGACCGTTGTCCCTCAACAACGTTTGAATATCACGTTTAAAAAAAATGCCTCTGGCGTAAAAAAAAAAAAAAAAAAAAAAAAACACACACACATCATGCAAGGGTGGTTGTTTGCCTAAATATACTCATAACTAACGACAGGAACGCACCTAACTATAGGACATCCGGTATGCCAAATGTGAGCATTGTAATTATTATTCGTTAGTTAAACCACTTTTATTGTTAATTTTTTCCCAAAGAAATCATATCTCTTGTTCTGCAAGGTAGATCTCATTTTAATGTACTTTTTGCCTTAAAAGTCAACTTCATTTATATCCAGTATGTTTAACAAAGACCAATATATTTGGTACCTCAAAGATCTTAATGACATTATTTTTATAGTTGGAAACTATATTACGAAGTTTTCAATCATTTCTTGTACAAATCTTAACTTTAGGAAATTTACCAATCGGTAATACAGTTTATATACTTGTGAGGGCTTGTATAAATTGTACAGGACATATTTTAATACAGTGGTTATTTTTTTTTTATGTTACATTCTTTGCAGGTTGATTCACATCGATCGCCGCCGCGTAACTTTCACGTTGTCTACACTGAAGTGAGTACCTTAGAAAGTGAAGGAAACTTATATACAATAATTACTTATAAAATGTTATGAATAACTACGGATCAATGTGTTATAACGTGTACAAGAATAATGTGTACATCTGATGGAATAGCTGAGTACTTTCAATATAAAATAGTGGATTGCAAAATGAATTTAAACAAGCAAAACATGTTTCTTTTAAAAAAATATATAATCTATATTTTTCAAACAAGAATAAATTTAATTACTTTTGGATTTTAACTCCTACTTATTTATATCCTACGTAAGGTTGCTTTAAGCTTGGTAATATTAAATAAGTACGAAGTCTAATGAAATCATGTTTAACTGATTTAATACACCATTGATGGCTTTTATCGGGCTTCTTTTTGATACAAAATGACAAATTTTAATATTAGGGAGGCATTATTACATTTTTCCTGATTAACTGTCAAGCTGGACAGGTCAGTTTATAAGAAACATTTCATAAATATGATTTTATAAAAATTTTTTATAGTATGTATCATAATGGAAAACTTGACTATGACGATAATGTGTAGCTAAATAACTGTTTATAAATAAAAACTTTTAGCTTAATTTATTTAAAATAAATTATTGTAATGGTTAAACTAAGGAATATTTTAAACTGTTAACTTTTATACTATTAAAAATAACTATTGAAAAATTTCTTTTTTGTATTCATTTAAAATCAAACAACAATTTTATGAAGGTATTTTTAACCATTTATCTACATAAAAGATAACTGACTAAAATAATAAACCATAGCCATGACATGAATTATATTTTATGTAAATGATAGTTTAGCAATATATATTGTTTTGCAATTATTTAAAGTATATATGTCATAACAAAAAATCATGAACATTCGTATGATTTGGGGTAAATATTTTATTTGTTTAAAAATACGAATCTTTTCCGTTAATTCACTACCATTACCCTTTTTTCTTTCTGTCAATTCACTACTGCTTGATAAATATTCTATTGCTCTAAAAACTGTACCCCAATCATTTTTCACGTCCACTGTGGCATTCTTGTCCGCTAGGAATCTGATATCGCTGGCCTTATAATTTTCAAAGAACTTACACACGGAGAGCGCATTCAGCGGTAAGTCAATCATTGGATTTACCAGTTTGTGATCAACTTTAGTAGCCACCTAACCAACCAAACTTAACCTGACTTATCCTAACCGTAATTGCGATAAAAAAAGTGTTAGTGAATTAACGGAAAAAGTAGTGTCCGTGAATCAACGGAAATGGTCCAAAAATACTTATTTACCATTATTTTTTTATTTATTTGACTATTATTTAAAGTAAAATCGTATACTTAAAAAATATTTCCAAAGAGAACTGGCTACATTTTGTTTAACGAATAGTAACAACCAATCGTTTGAAAGTTTTTTTATTTCACTAACATTAACATGCATATCTTTTAACTACTATCGTTTCTACATTAAAAAATTATTTTACAATAATTTTATAATATTCCAGCACCAAATACAAAGCAGCGATTTTTAATGTACATTATATCCTGTTATTAAATATTTTGGTTATCTATTTTATAGTGGGCTAAGAAGGACTTGGAGACCAATGAGGAGTACGAGGCCAGGTTGAGGGCTGTGTCAGCTAAACCAACAGTGGCCAACATGAAGGAACTCCTGAGGCGGGGAGGCTTTGAGTCTGTGGTGGACTACAGACAGGGTGTGGACATACTGAAACACTTGTACCCCTACCTGCCGTGGGCCAAGACCTACTACATTACCTCTTCCGGCATGTATTACTACAGTGCGGAACAGTCCACTAGCGAGGTAACGTACATCCATCGATCGATCGATTATCACATCAATAAAATGAAATAGTTATTAACTAGCCATTATAGCTATCAGATTCGTTATGTTATTTTTGATAAATGCTATTCAAGTGTTTCATTCAAGAAGTATAGAACAATTAAATTTAAACAAATTATTTACTATCAAATTTAAATAAAACTAAAGTTGTAAAAATAGTTTCTTTTTTTCTCACGTCTAAAACATTTAAAATTAATTGTTTCAAAGTGTTTGTAATTGAATTGGATTATCATAAGAGGCCATCCATAGGAACAAATGGAAAAATGGAAAGGAATTATAGAAATTAAAAATGGACTTATTAAAAATATTTAGTCAAATTTATTTATATTTATTATTATTTTTTTACACTTATATGGTATTGGTTTTGCGCAAAAATACGATTCTCATCCATGAAAATCCTTTTTACAAACCGAATCTAACATATCCAAATTTAACATATCTTTATAAGAAAATTGGGACTCCGTATAATATAGGAATTGTTTTTGTGGTTACTAGTTGGTGTTAAAAAGATTCGCTAATCACGATTCATATTTTCGTCATATTTCGAGTTATAATTATTGTTATAGACCAAAATAGTTTTAAAATTCGTGTTCAGTAGAAAAAACACGCCAAATTACGGTAATATGCTATAAAAAATCATTTAAATAACGGAAATATGCCAAAAATACTAAACTGTGAATTTGGTTTTTTTCTGTGAAATTCGTAAATCATCACAATACTCATTGACTGTCTTGTAAAAATTGTCGACCAATTTCAGCCATTAAAAAAAAAAAAAAAAAAGAATAGGTAAGTGGAAACTGCCTAATTACCGTTTATCAAATTCAATTGTGTACTTGATTCCGCTTGTACAAGACTATTGTATATTGGTTTTATATGTAAATAGGACAGCCCGTTAAGAACAAAGTACCTGAAACGTTACTCAAAGAAGAATGGACAGTCAGAAGAAGACTGGTACAAGCAGTTGCTGGAACTGTACGAAGGACAGACAGAGCAGCAGTATGAAGATCGTATTAGAGTCCTGAAGGAAGTGTTCCCTGAGGCAGACTGGGCTAATGTCAACTACAGTAATGAACAAGGCCAATATGTCTGGAAGCCATCTGAAAAGAAACAGCAAGATGAAGGACCTGTGGTAAGTCATCCTCAGGAGTATAAGTATAATAGTGTGAATAATAAGAAAATATTCGAGAACAAGTTTTCATTTTTAATATGTATGCATATAAATTGACTGTACAAGTATGATATTTTGCTTGTATACATGTTATACATAGGTCAACTTTTTGATTTTTAAATCCTCTGTAAAATCAACATTATTGTTATTATACTAGATATCCTGCAGTATTTTTGTGGAAATGAGAAAAATCCTTTTAATTTAATTGAAAATACCTTCAAAATCATTAAATATTTTGGGACAGCAATTGTTTTAATTTGTTCTAAATCGGTTCAAAACTATTTATGGTATATTAATTCAAAGACACATTCTTTTTTTAAACATCTCAAAGGTATACAAAAGTAAATTTTAAATGGATTAAAATGCTAATTCTGATAAAAGAACGTTTTTAACTAAAGATCAATATTGTAACTAAATATCGTTCGAAGGAATAGTCGGCCTTAGTTTGTAACAATCATTACATTCGCTCATCTACACTCATTCCTAATTCATATTCGCGAATACTTTGGCGATCGGTGTCTCAGGAATAAATAAAATTAAAATATTAATATTTTACTATTTACTATTATACCGCGTAATCCAATTACTAGTAAAGATTTATGTAATTTCTCTTAATTGATTTCTAATGAATGGAAATTTACTCTTATGAATACGAAAGTTATTTTAAAATATCTAATAACAAAATAAAAAGTCTATATTAATGGTTAGGTTTAATTGGTGCATTATCTCAGAAGATTTATTATAAATAATTATTATTTTTAATTGTTAATTATTAAACATACTCTCGTGGTAAAAAAACTTTCAACAATTTTTTCCAATTTCAACAAGCGTAGCTGTAAAGAGATGGAACCTATTTTCACTGTGACATGAGCTTTATAGATCATTGCAGCCAGTAATTCAGTGTACGATGAATTACTAATGTATTGTTGGTTCATTAGCAACGATGAACAGTAAGCTCATTAAACCTTTGTCATGATGAAATGGGTCGTACTTGTGAAATGGTAATACTTTAATTAATTAGGACTTAAAAGGAGACATTTATTTCGCTCTTCATCTAGAATGTTCTATATAATCTGAAATTAATGACCTATTCAGTCGATTTTAAATTTTGGTTTTGTCAAGGCATTAAGGTCGTGATAAACTCAATCATAGAAGTCAAAGTTAGTTTGATTTATGATGTGATATAATAATTATTGAATAAAGTGTTCTAATTTAAAGTTGTTAAAGTGAAAATCAATACCACCGTACGGATATGGGTAAGATATGACAAGATATTCTCATTCATAAAACATATTATAACGTTGTACTTGAATAGTATCAACATAAGTTCATTGTCTACTTATGGCTATCCTAACAATACAATGCAAGAAATGTACGTCGAACAAGTCCCTTGCTATTTAACTTCACTGCCATTTTACATATGCTAAGATTGTGCCAACTTTTAGTAAGTTCAAGCGAATGCGTAAAGTGATATTTTTACAACATTTGTTAATAAACTGTTATTATATTTTTTAGTAATTAAATTTGGTACGTCTGAATATCCTAAGTTCTGGCAAAGAGACGGTTCCAACTATTTTAACATACCTCTAGCCATAACGAACATTGTTCACTGTGAGTTCATACACGATGTATTACATACATATGATAAATAATCAAGTTGATTTTTTTTTAGGATAAACATAATGAGGATTCTTCTTCATCGTCAAGTGATAGTGACTCAAATTCAAATGAAAACCTTAAAAAGGTAAATTTATTCATCATTTAATTATGGTCATTATAATGAGTAGAGATATTTGTCATTGACAATTAATTAATATATGTTTTGCTACTCTAAGCTTATTTGTTTAGCAAACCAATAAACTTTTAGAATTCTACATTTTCAAAAATGACATTGTTTGGGCCCCCGATACCATAAGTATTTAAGATTATATGCTGAAATTCACGTATAATGTGCGCGTTTGTTATGAGTGTAGAACTGGGAAGGTTTGAAAATATTACTCAAGCTTTTTCTCATGTAAGTCATAAAAACAATTTTTTTTGTTTTTCCATAGTAAATGCACTGGGGCAGTTTTGGTGTAAAAAGGGCTGCCATCTTGTTTATGAGTGAAAAAAAACCATTGTTTGTAAGTTTTCCTGGAGGTTCAGACCAAGAGCTTCAATTCAAGTATACACTCTGTGCGGTAGTAAGCCGGGAAGTGCCTCAACATTTATGTCAGTGAGTCCAATGCGGCTATGTAAATAGAGATGCTGACAATTCAACAAAAATATTAAACTTTTTCTAATTTTCCAGGAAAGTGATTCTGACGAAACAAAAGAGGATAGTGACAAGACCATATATACAGAGGTAAATATTTGAATGGTTAATAAAAAGAGGAAATGTATTTAATGTAAAATGTGCTAACAATACATTTAACTAAAATGAAAGACTTAGTAACGTATTTAATATGGTAACAATTAAGTCTTAGGACGACTTTATAACTTCTAAACGACAAAAGATATCACAACCAAATTTGGCATATCGTAACTGGTAATTGTAAGCTCATTTTCTGTGTACATATGGTAATCAGATGTCACCTTTGGTGGACGGCTCGTTGGGAGTAAGAAGAAAATCTTTAATGGCAGCCTATGATTTACATCATTGATGTAGAGTTTTAATGATGTAGAGTTTTGCATCATTTCAAAGGTCTACTTAAACTGAAAATATTGCTCAAACCGAACTTAAAAAAGGTTGATGTAGTTGGAATTACTAGTTGGAATCTGTTGAAAGTTTTTAAAATGTTTAATACATTGTACTTAAGAATTACAGAAAGTCACAAATTGAAGTGAATACTTGAAGGGAAATTTAAATGCCAACAACTATTATCAAGATATGCTCCAAAATGAGATAGATCCTGGCAATGACTACAGATAGTAGTCATTGATCCTGGTCTACAATCTAGTCTTTGCGCTGACTTCCAAACACGTTTTTTTCAACAAGACGGAGAACTGCCGCACTGTGCTGTTCAAGTATTTTTTCAAGCAAAAGTATTCTGTTCAAGCAAAAGTATTTTCTCACTTGAACAGCACAGTTCAAGATACAGTATTCCGTCACCAGTGGATTGGAAGACGTGTAGTGATTGAGTGGCCGGCTCGTTCCCCTGACTTAACTCCGCTGGACTACTTTATTTGGGGCTACCTCAAAGACAAAGTTTATGAAACTCAGCCTACAGATCTGATTGATCTTAGACACTGGATAGCAAAAGCTGTTCCACGACAATACATGGAAAAGCAGTTGCTAGCATTTATAACCGGTTAGCACATTGCCAGACGGCCAACAGGGAACATTTTGAACATCTTATTTGTAAGGATTTCCGTAAGTATTCCCTTCAACTTGTAACTTTCTGTTATTCGTAGGTACAATGTATCAAACATTTTTAAAACTTTGAACAGCAATTACTTCCGACTGGATCAACCTTTTGAAGTTCGGTTTGCGGTATTGTTTATGGTTAAACCAGACCTTTAAAATGTAAACTTAAAATAGGCTGTCGTTAAAGATTTTCTTCTTACTGTTAACGGGCCGTCCCCCAAAGGTGATCTGATCGCCATGTACAATGAAAAGTAGCTTACTATTACCAGTAACGGTATGCCAAAGTTAGCTGTGATATCACTTGTCGTTTAAAAGTTATAAAGTAGTCCTAAGACTTAATTGTCACCCTGTATATTAGATAGTCTAAACCCTTAGAACCTTTAAACATCAGTGATAAACTAAAGAAAGTTATACATATTAGATGTCTCTCAAGAGATATTTTTCTATTAGTGGGCTAAGAAGGACTTGGAGACCAATGAGGAGTACGAGGCCAGGTTGAGGGCTGTGTCAGCTAAACCAACAGTGGCCAACATGAAGGAACTTCTGAGGCGGGGAGGCTTTGAGTCTGTGGTGGACTACAGACGGGGAGTGGACATACTGAAACACTTGTACCCCTACCTGCCGTGGGCCAAGACCTACTACATTACCTCTACCGGCATGTACTACTACAGTGAGGAACAGTCCACTAGCGAGGTAACGTACATCCATCTATCGATCGATTATCAAATCGATAAGTTTAAATAGTTATAAACTAAGTCCATTGTGTCATTATAGCTATTATAGCTATCAGATTCGTTTTATTATAATTATTTATTTATTTTTTATATAAATGATATTCAATTGTTTTATTCAAGAAGTATAAAAAAATTAAAGAAACTAATTACTTTAAATATACTTTAAATAAACCTAAATTTTTAATAAAAGCACATGAAGTAGTTATGCAGCTTTTTCTCACGTCTAAAACATTTAAAATTAACTGTTTTAAATTTGTTAAAATTGAATTGCATTATCATAAGAGGCCATCCACAGGAATACTCCCTTTTAGCTAGATAAATAAAGGACTCATTTTTACAACAACATTTTAATAAATGGTACCAAGTAAATGGCACAAACCTTCTCTCTTTCAATTTGTATGGTCAAATTATTTAAAAAATTAAAATAAAGAATGTAAAAACACATAAAAAACAGGTGTTCAATTGATTACATTTCTAAGGAATAAACAAACAAAACGCTAATTTTATTTAACTAAAATTATGGGAAAACATAATGTTCAAAAACAGCTATTCAATTAACCACATTGCCATAAAAACAAACTTCCATAACGCAGTTTGTGGCCTTCGGCCTTCAACCCCAACTTACTCGGGTGGTAAGTGAAATATTTTTAATGGTAATTTGATAATTTGCATCTATACTGAAAATTTAATCAAAACGGTTAGAATAAAGCTTAAAAAATTGTATTTTAAAATGTTTTTGCCTGTAATATGTGCGAATGGGTTTTTGTGGTTAGTAGTTGGTGTTTATAACGATTCAATAATTGCGATTCATTGCGAAAGTAAATTTCCGTAATATTTTGAGTTATCGTTATTGTCATAGACCAAAATAGTCTTCAAATTCGTACGCAGTGTAACAACCATGGCAAATTTAGAAAATTTTTTTAAATAATCATATAACTTTTGGAAATAAAAAAAAGTGAAGTTGGCTTTTTTAATTGTTATGTAAAAATTGTAATTTTCTCACAATAAAAGTAATGTCTTGTTAAATTTTCGACCAATTTCAGACATATGAAAAAAAAATTTAGATAAGTGGAAACATCGTAAGAAACATTTATCAAATTCAATTGTATACTTGTTTGAAATAACTAGAAGTCGTACGATTGTACAAGACTTTTGAATATGGTTTTATATGTGAATAGGACAGCCCGTTACGAACAAAGTACCTGATACTTTACTCCAAGAAGGATGGACAGTCAGAGGAAGACTGGTACGACCAGTTGTTGGAACTGTACGAAGGACAGACAGAGCAGGAGTATGAAGATCGTATTAGAGTCCTGAAGGAAGTGTTCCCTGAGGCAGACTGGGCTAATGTCAACTACAGTAATGAGCAAGGCCAATATGTCTGGAAGTCATCTGAAAAGAAACAGCAAGATGAAGGACCTGTGGTAAGTCATCCCCAGGAGTATAAATATAATAGTGCGAATGATAAGAACATCTTCAAGAACAAGTTTTTTTTATGTATGCAAATAAAATGACCATAAAAGTAATATATTTTGGTCGGATACATGTTAAACATACGTCAACATGTTTATTTTAAAAGTTGCAGTAAAATAAACACTATTGTTAGTATATGTGCTGCACTATTTTTTATGAGAAATGAAAAAACTTCGTTCATTAAAATTAAAAATAGCTTGAAATTCATTAAATATTTTAAGACAGACTTTTTTTGAATTGATTCTAAATTATTTCATATTGAAAGAGAAATTAAATCAAGGACCGTTGATAGTTTATCATGTTCTTATTAATTCATCTGGTGTGGACTAATGAGAAATAATTTGAACAACCTAATAGAAACAATTATTTATGATAAAATATAAAGAACAATATCATAACCATACGCTTAAAATATTGGGTTTATTCACATCTTTAGAGGGGGTTTCTTAGCACTAACATCACCTGGTAAAATAAGACAACCATTAACTTTGAATGTTATAAACACAACAAACATCGTTGAAACTTAAAATAATGAAAATCGTCTCGTAAAGTTCTTAATGAATTATACACTGAAAATATTATTTAATGTAAAATAATAATAATTTAATTTTCTTTACTGTTGTCACTTGTTAAGCTGATTCGTTTCATAAAATTAATCGAATGAAAAATACTACGGTTGTACTATAAAAAAATGTAATAATTGGTCGGTAGTTGGTCAATAGCCAGCTTTATGAACTTCTAAAGGCTTATCAGCTCTATCTAATCATAGTTATGAAGGATCAGCTGGTAACCACCAGCTGTACATTTCTCATTGGGCTATTAAGTAATGACACTTTCTAAGGACTAGCCGCAATTAGTTTGTACAGACCGGGCCATGGTTCTTGACTTGTAGGAGAGGAATTGCGAGCAAGATAGTGAATATTCCCCACCATACTTCTCCTACGTCTATTGTATACAGTTTGTTCAAAATCTTAGGTATAGTCATAATGAAACCAAGTGCTGATAAATTTATCTTTAAGTAAAATAATAACTGTACCAAGTTTATTCGTCACTTGTCACTAAAAATTTTAAAAAAATCACTAAAAAATTAAACTAAACATATTAAGCTTTACTAAAGTGTAAATTTACATTTCCTTTCGATTAATCACCAGCTATGTTTTACTAATGTTGACAATTTAACAAAAATATGAAACATTTTCTAATTTTTCAGGAAAGTGATTCTGACGAAACTAAAGAGGATAGTGACAAGACCATATATACCGAGGTAAATGTTTGAATAATCAATATAAAGTAGAAATGTATTTTATGTAAAATGTACCAACAATACATTTAACTAAAATCAAAGAGTTAGTTACATATAAAATATATATTTGTTACTGTCTAGACATTACAGTATATCATCAAGAAGTGTTTGTTATACAATAATGTCAGTGTTGTAACTATAAGTAACATTTTGATCATGCATTACGAAATATTTTTATCAAAGTACAGAAGCAATCATTAAAATTGCCAGTGGCCTTTACCGGAGGGTTCCGACGTTATCGCTAGATAACGGAGTCAAGCAACATAGAGCTGTCCTTTGGATGGGTGACCGTCTGAGCGATCCCGTTCTTGTACGTCGCCCTCCTGCCCGGTCACTGGTGATGGATCGGAAGTCACCCTTAAGCCGTTGGTCCCCAGGTTAAGTGTTAGAGAGGGCTTATTAGCCCTAACTTCGCCTGGTAAAATAAGACAATCTTTAACTTTTTACTCTCTTTTAAAAATATTTCGATATATTTTTAATTATTTGTTAAATTATTTAACATAAGTACTTAATCTTTAAAAATGTTCTTTTAAGTAATAATATGTATGCACATATATATTATTTAAACCTGATCATGTTTTGGTGTAGATTAGTATGGTATTAACTATTAGTAGTTATTTTTGGCTTTAGTTAAAGGTTAACTGTTTATTTGATTTTAATTTAAAGTAACTTTCAGTTGTTTTCATATATAAACTATCATCAGTCCACAGTAATATACTAACAGGATATGGTTTGGATATAAAAGACACATAAATCAGCTGGTCACTGTATATTTTTTAGTACTAACATTATTTATTTTCAATTGTGAAATATGTAGGTCGGGAAAAGATTAAAATGCCCTTCACAGTTTGCAATTTTATGAACTAATCATATAACAATATTCTTGTACATTAATGAAATATTTGTGTAATCATTACAGGTGTATAAAGTCACTAATTTCCCAAATTTCTTCTTTAAAACTAATACGAAGGTTTAATCCGTATATACATAAAGGGTAAAATAGTGATTAAAATAGTAATCACTCGTACCTTAGCCTCTTAAGCTATGAGTGATCAACTCATGTGTTGATCACTCATGAGTAATATATATTGGATGTCTTATAAGAGATCTTGTTTATTAGTGGGCCAAAAAGGATTTGGAGACCAATGAGGAGTACGAGGCCAGGTTGAGGGCTGTGTCAGCCAAACCAACAGTGGCCAACATGAAGGAACTCCTGAGGCGGGGAGGCTTTGAGTCTGTGGTGGACTACAGACGGGGAGTGGACATACTGAAACACTTGTACCCCTACCTGCCGTGGGCCAAGACCTACTACAATACCTCTATCGGCATGTACTACTACAGTGAGGAACAGTCCACTAGCGAGGTAACGTACATGCATCGATCGGTCGATTATCAAATCGGTCGATAGCTATCATATTAGTTTTATTATTGTTGTTAAATTAACGTTATTCAAGATTCAATTGTTTTATTCAAGAAGTATAGAAAAATTAAAATTAAAGAAATTAATTAGTATTAAATTTAATTAAAAGTAAATTTTTAATAAAAGTGTATCAAGTAATTATGTAGTTTTTCTCACGTCTAAACCTTCAAAATTAACAGTTAATTAATGAAATTTGTTAAATTTAAATCACGTTAACATTAGAGGCCTCATTTTTACAAAACAAAAAAGAAAAGAAATTAAATTGGTAAAAAAAGTTGATTGAGCTTTTTTTAAGTTGGAAACGAATATGGTATTGTTTTTGCTCAAAAATACGATTCTCATACATAAAAACACTTTTTACAAACCTAACTTAACATTTCATAAAAAAGTTTGGGATTTCCGTTTAACATGCGAATTAGTTTTGTGGTTAATAGTTTGTAACGTGTTTATAACGATTCGCAGTGAGAGTAAATGTTCCCTCATATATTAAAATATAAAATTGTCATAAACCAAAATAGTTTTCAAATTCGTGTTTAGCGTAAAAAAACACGACAAATTATGAAAAGACGACTAAACAATAATTTAAATAACGGAATTATGCCAATAATACTACGTTGTTAAGTTGACTTTTTGGATTTGTCAGTAAAAACCGTAATTTCCGCACAATAAAAAGTATGTCTTGTAAAATTTGCGACCAATCTCGGACATTTGAAAAAAAACTGTTTGGTAAGTGGAAACTACGAGTTCTAGTTTTATACTTGTTTGAAATAACTAGAAGTCGTACGATTGCACAAGACTGCTGTATATTCGTTTTATATGTAAATAGGACAGCCCTTTAAGGACAAAGTACCTGATACTTTACTCCAAGAAGGATGGACAGTCAGAGGAAGACTGGTACGACCAGTTGTTGGAACTGTACGAAGGACAGACAGAGCAGGAGTATGAAGATCGTATTAGAGTCCTGAAGGAAGTGTTCCCTGAGGCAGACTGGGCTAATGTCAACTACAGTAATGAGCAAGGCCAATATGTCTGGAAGCCATCTGAAAAGAAACAGCAAGATGAAGGACCTGTGGTAAGTCATCCCCAGGAGTATAAATATAATAGTGTGAATGATAAGAACATCTTACAAGATATCACCTTACAAGTATGATATTTTGGTTAGATACACGTCATACATACGTCAACATTTTGGTTCCTCAGTAAAATCTACGTTACTGTTAGTCTATATCCTGAAGTATTGTTTATAGGAATGAGAAAAGTCATTTATTGAAATTGAAAATAGCTTGAAATACATTAAATATGTTAACAGACATATTTTTAAATTGATTCTAAATTATTTCTTTCTGACACGGTTAATTAATCAAGGTCCGTTGATAGCTTATTATATGCTCGTAAAGCCTTCGTAAGAGGTGGTTCAAACTACCTTTCGAGACTCCTAGTAATAGTAAACATTTATTACTGTGAGTTCATACTTGATTATAGTACATTCACAAGATAAATAATCAAGTTCATTTTACTTTTAGGAGAAACATAATGAGGATTCTTCTTCATCGTCAAGTGATAGTAACTCAAGTTCAAATGAAAACCACAAGAAGGTAAATTTATTCATCGTTATTTATGGTTCTTATAATAAGTAGAGATCATTTTCTATTGACAATTAAATAAACTAAGTTTTGGTACTTTAAGCTTAGTTTTCTTTTAGATTTTAATAAACTTTTGGAATATTTCTTGATTTGATTCAAAACGTATAATTTGCTCATTGAATAAGAACATGGACGAATTTAATTATCAAGACATACTGGCCGATACCTTAGTTTGAATATGGTAATCAAAGGGTGAACAGAAATTAAAATAACATCGAAACTGTCCGTTTTATTTCTGCGTTAACCGATATAGTTTTAACACACTCAGTAAAATAAGACATCCTTTAACATTAAATTTTCAAAAATACAACGAACATTGTTAGAACTGAAAATATTGAAAATCATTTCGTGAAGTTCCTAATAAATTTTGTATTAAAAATACTATTTAATTTAATATAATACCTATTAAATTTTATTTTACTGTTGTCGATTGTTAAACTGATCTTTTAATAACATTTATAACATTCAAAATTCTACAGCTATATTATAACAATTGTAATTATTAGTCGGTAGTGTTGTTGTCTAAGGCCAACTTCATAAACTAAAAGTTTTCAGTTCCATCCTAGTCAGAATTATAGCACATTTTGAAAATGATAGCCACTGGCTGTTAATTGGGTTCTTATGTATTGGTAATATAAAATAACATAAGAATATTTCTAGTTCATAAAACATATACATGATAGTGTCGATACAAATTCATCGTTTACTTATTCTAGCCCTAACAATAGTATACCAAAAATGTATGAAAAACTCATATTAATGACACTTACTAAAGAATAGAGGCCTTAGTGTGTAACAATGACTAGATTCACTCATCTACACTCATTCGAAATCGGTCGGTGTCTTAAAAATAAATAAACAAAACAAAAATATAAAATAAAGTAAAAAAGGAATATTTGACCCAATGTAAACCAACTATAAGAAAAGACCTCATGTTATCTTAACGAATATTTAGAATGGAATGGAACAACAGTTAATTTAAAATAAATTATAAAATGATAGTGTTAACGATTTATTTGGTGTGTTATCTCGAAATATTTACTATACATGTTATTAACAGTTAATCATTAATAAAGTCATGTGTTTGGGACTTTTTCCAAGTTCAACCAGTGTTAAGAGATGGAACCTATTTTCACTGTGACATGAGCTTTATAGATCATTGCAGCCAGTAATTCAGTGTACGATGAATTACCAATGTATTGTTAGTTCATTAGCAACGATCAACAGTAAGCTCATTAAGCCTTTGTCATGATGAAATGGGTCGTACTTGTGAAATGGTAATACTTTGATTAATTATGACTTAAAAAGGAGATATTTATTTCGTCCTTAATATACAATTTTACACATAATCAGACATTGTTGACTTATTTTATTTCCTTTCTTTTTTGGTACTGTATAGATATTTAGGTTCTACTAATCTCAACTATAAAAGTTAAATTCTTCAAGGTAATATGATTTGAAAAACTAATTAAAGTTTATTTTTAAGAGTTCCTCAGAGTCGTCTTCAAGTGAGAGCGATTCAGAGAGTGACACAGCACCTGTTCCTAAAGGGCAAGAATACTCGTATGGACAAATCGGAGGCCTTGTGAAGGTGAGTCATCTTAGACTTTTAATATTTAACTAGGTGATACCCCTGCAAGCTTCGCGTGCCAACCCCGTTACTCTGCGCTCATTACACCTTGACCTGTGGCTTTTGACTACAAATATTAGTAGGTTAACTGTATATCTTAAAATCACAATAATAAATTTATTTACAGTATTTAGTCACAATACTTGCAATGCTACCTACTTATTAGTGTAAAAATCGAATTATATTACTTGGCCTATTTCAAACATGTTCATTTCATTTGTTGTTGTTTAACAGCTGAAGATTAATAAAATAAATAAAATAACTGCATTACATTACCATTCAGACTATTAAGTCCAGTAGAGCGGAGCCCTACATTTAAATATGAATAATTCATTCCCCTACAACCTTTCATGGATTAAAATTATAAAATATCTAAACTCTTCAATATTACAAACAGCTGTTAAAACTATTTGGAAATCATTCGTACTTTTAGAGCTTCCCATGCCCCCCAGGGTGAAAATATTAAATAATTAAGATCTTAACTAGAATCTTAACCAGTCCCCACCCCAACAGCTGTCATAAAAGCTGGATGGTCATTCGCCGATTTAGTCTCAGAGAAACCACTGAGGATGCCACATCACAGTATGGCCGAAACATCTTGTAAATATTGTAAATATTTACTGTAAAAATCTTGTAAATATTGTCTGATTATACATAATGTACATATATGGAAATCATTATTGCCTGCATGAAATCATAATACATGACAGTTCTGATGGATTTCCTTTCTTAAAAACTGACACAACCCAGACAAACTTGTCACGATCAAGGAGGATAAAGATTTCTTAAAAATAGAAGAAGAACCAGTGCAAATATATATCTATTATATATTTGCGAAACTTTAAGTACTATGTACAACTTTAAGTGAAAGCGTAAATTGATATTTTTATAAATTTTGTTAATAAACTCCTAAGTATATTTTTCATAAATTAATTTTTGTACCTTTGAATTACCATTCAAAGTAATATTTTTAGATACCCGTAAAAATAACGAAAACTTGTTAAGTCTGTTCATACTCAAAATAATTTATTTAAATAATAAAATTAATTTTATTTTTAGGAGAAACGTAAGAAGGATTCTTCTTCATCGTCAAGTGACAGTGACTCTTCATCGTCAAGTGATAGTGACTCTTCAAATAAAAAGCATAAAAAGGTAAGTTTATTTCTCAGTTATTGATCGTTCTTCCATTGAAAATTAAATAAACCGTGTTTTCTACGCTAAGCTTATTCCTTTTAGAAACCAATAAACTTTTGGAATTATTTTTGATTTGATTGAAAAATTGAATTCGCTTATGGAATACGAACATGAGTGACTTTAAGTAATTATCAATATTTCTGTCCAATTCAACATTATGGATACCTGAGTTTCAATAAACAGCACCAATGGGTGTACGAAAATAAAAATGGCATCAAAATTGTCCCTATTTATTTTACGTTAACTTATGTTTAGCTTTTTTATCATATTTTAAAATTGTCAAGTCCAGGTTGGATTAAAAAGTAGAACTATTTCAGAATTGTTTGTGACGTTTAAAAAAATCACAAAATAAAAACTTCTCTACAGATAAATGTGAATCTTTTAAACAATATAAATACATTAACTCACAACCAATTTGCACAATTTTATAATTTTTTCCATATCCTAAAAAAATATCTTATACATTTTGTAAAGTAACTCTTTCTTGTCACTGAACAGTGTCATGAGACAAGTCTTGTTACCAATACGTTGATGTTAATAATTGGAATGTGAATTAATTTGTATTGTATATATATTCTAAGTGGTTTTATACTGATTTTTTATTGATACAGGCTAACATGGGACATATTTTAATGAATATACTTAAGGAATATTTAAAAATCTAAATAAATATTCTAATGTTAATTAAAAGAAAAAATACATAATTTACTTTATTGATATGTTATGTTTCTAAAGGGAGATGGTTGGGAAACAGACTGGTCTTCACTGTCTTCGAGTTCTGAATCTTTGAGTTCAGGGTATAGTGAACTGTTGACAGCTGCTGCTCGCTTGATTTATGGAAGTTACGAGGTTAGCTTTGTTTTATTATTTTTATTACTGTATAAATGTGTGTACAGGGTCTGAAGTAGGAAATCTAAATACGCAATTATTCTGTTTTATCCTACCAGAGTCGAATAAATTTAGACATTTTATTCGACTAAGCTAACCCCCTTTCTACGGTAGTAGATTGGTCGGCATTAAATATTTAATTCTAATAGTTTATTTGTTCATTTAACTCTTTAATATAGCTATATCATGTTTTGTGCGTCTTTAAATTTTCCATGTGGAAATTTACTTTTTATGTTTAAGCATGCAACTGTGTATGGTTGCATGTTGATTACTCATCTATTGAATTTGTATATCTGTTATTACTCATACGTTTTTATTGGTAGTTTATAACTCATTTGATGTTTGTATGTTATTAATGTGGAATTAATATTAATGCAGCACGATTTAGTACATAACATATTGATCGATTTTATAAGTTTTGGAGTGTCTGAAGTTTGTTATTTTCTTATTCCATATGTATTAGTATTGTCGCTAATTTTAGTTGGTATTTTATGATGTAATAATGTTCTTTTTAAACCTGTTTAATGTGTTTTATTGAAGGCCGAAGTCCCAGCAACAGGGGTGGAGGAGGTTGATGCAATATATTCCGAATATTCTTCCAGTGAAAAATCTGTAAACTCTTTGGTGGCGGATTCATATTACTATTCCACGGTGAGTTAATCTTATTTTCATTGCAGTAAGAGAATTGTAGACATTGATCGTACGGTCTAAGTTAACAGGACTTTGAACCTGAGTTAGAGAAATCGCTGGTTAGAATCCTGGCCTTGACTTTGGTTTTATCAGCAACATCTATTTTGTACTGTACTGGTTCTCTTCCTTACTCATCTGATAAGTTCCCCACACAGATAAGGAGTCAATGGGGCATGAGTGGAGTAAGGTTAAACAGGAGATTGGCCTCTCCTAAAAAAGAAAACATTTTAAAAATAGTTTGATTATTTTTACTATTAGGCTATTAGTCATATAAATTGTTAACTTCATTAACGATATTATCTTCTATTCATATAAAGCTATATTTTATGTTCTGTCATAAATGTACAATTTGAGGTATTAACCACTTCCCTTTAATATTATTTAGCAGACAAGTAAACAGATTAAAATAAATGCTAATGTGGTGTCTGTTACAAAACTAACTTTTGCCATGATTCTACGTAGCTACTTGGGGGAAAAGTGTTGCGGATATTTTAGGCGATAGGTTCATGCTTGGTCTTCTTAATACTGACATGGCGTTCGATCAATTGTTGGCATCGACGTGAACACAACTAGAGAAGCCTGGGGTGACCATGTTGGTTGGTATACAAGGTCTGAATGTTGTGTATGGAAGATAATAAAGTATCAGGCTTTTCTATTACATTCTTACATCTTTCAATTCTTACATTCTTACATATGAGGCGCCGAAACAACGTTGTTGGTATTTTAAGGCGAATATGAATGGTTATATGAGTGTAGGATGAGTGTGGATGAGTGTAGTCTGGTTACTATCTGAGTTCAACTGTTCCTCAGAAAGGGCAATTTGTTAATAGCCCAACAGCCAGGGCAACTAAGGGACCTACAGCTTTACGTGGAATCTGATTTTCAGCTAATTGACAAGCCTGATACTCAGTTATCTCCCCCACACAACATCCGCACAATGATTACCACACAAAATGGACACCCCAGACTTCTATAGTAGTGTCCACGCCGATAGCAACCATTAAGCGGACGCCATGTCGGTATTAAGAGGACCGAGCATCCAACATACCACCTACAATCTCCCAAACACTTCGTCCCCATGTAGCTGCTGAAGATCAGACCAATACTATGTGGTTCGGATTCCACGTAATTTGTAGGCCCCTTGGCTGCCCGGTATTTTGGATTTCCAATAAAGGGTTCTCTCTGAGCTAAGTCGAACACAGCTAGTACCAAAACTATGGTTATTCATACTCTCCTTATACTCAAGTTATCATTCATATTTGCCTTAAAAATAAGAATTTTGGGTTGTGGAAGCTATGATATTGTTATTGATTGACATACAATGCATTTTTGTAGACCTATCAATTCTGAGATCTCACATCTCAGTTATAAAATTTATTAACAATGGGATTGTGGTGTCGGTTCAAGTTGTGTTCCAACCAATAGTTCATAATTGGACTTACTAATTATATCACAGGATAATATGTAATTATGTTGGAGTTTGGCGATGCTCGACTCTTTATATCTTCTGATACTAATAATGTCTGCTAAGAAGTCATGTTACGTTTTTCAAAGGTGATTAAATTTTAAATGCCAATCTACTTTCCTATAGGTATACGTTATCAGAATATTATATTAATTACTGTAATTTATGTTTTTTAGATCGAAGCTGAAAATAAAACACGATTGCCAGAATTTAAGACTAGGGATATGAACAATAACCAGGTAATTAATAGTATATTTCATAACAAGAGTGGAAAGTGGAGTTTTGCATGTTCGAGACCATATGTTTGAAGTGCGAGACTTGTCGAGCACTTCAAATGGTCGAGAACATACAAAACACTTTCACTCGAGTTTTGAACGATACTTTTCACTACACTACGGAATAAAAACAGGTGTTGTTGACTGTGGAAAATTGTCGGTTGTAAACAATGTTACTTTCGGTAGTAAACAATAGACAGCTGTTGAAAATATGATGTTTCGCAGGTTGTAAACACATAACGAAAACAGCTGAACTTATAGTAGTGTATTGAAAAATAGTTTAAATGCTACCAATAAAATGGGAAATTTGATATAGAGTAGATAAAAAAACCTTACTTTACGAATCCTTATTACTTGTATCTGTCAATGTTTTTATAATGTAGTAATTCCTGAATTGATGACTTCCATATTGTTGATATAAAAGGAATTTTGCATATTTGTATTCATGCTTGCAGTTAACCCATGCGTTGCTATAAAATAAAAAATTTTAAATAATATTTGAATCTTTTACATAAATACGCACAAATTAAATATTAATGCAAAGGTAGCCGATATAGTTGACATTAATATGTCGGCAATAGTTCCGCAGTGCTGTAACCCAGCTACTTGGTGCCAAATCACTGAGAAGATTTTAAGCGATAGGTTCTAAGCACAGTCCTCTTAATACCGACATGGCAGCCCCTTAATGGTTTCATCGACATGGACATTACTAGAGAATTCTGGGGTGTCCATGTTGGGTGGTAGTCAGTGTCCTGATGTTGGTCTTGTCACCTGAAAATCAGACCAGTACCCCGTGGTTTGGATTCCTCGTAAATCTGTAGATCTTTTAGGTGGCCTGGCTATTGCTATAAATAAATAGGTCTTTTTGAGGAACAGACGACCTTAGTTAGTAACATTGACTACAAACGTTCATCTACTCTCATTCACCCGTCATATTAGCCCATATCTCTAAGATCGGCGTCTTGATAATGAATTATGAAAGTAAAATAATGAATATTCTAACTGCTGATGTGACATTTAAGTAATCAACTATAAAATGAAACCAGTGTAGTATTCAAGAGTGACAATAATTATGACAATTAGAAGTTAGGTATAAGGGAGGACTTTTTGGGCCTAACCTCACCATTTGTTACATAATTTGTACAATAAAGTCATTTTACATTTCACTTCATGATTTATATACCTAACCCACCCATACACATACAGTGGTACTGACCCACCCGCTCACCCATACACATACAGTGGTACTGACCCACCCGCTCACCCATAAATATACAGTGGTTTTCACTGTGTATATATATATATACACACACACTGATTTTTAGCCGTAGTACACTACATTTTAGTCGCATGGTAAGTATTGTATGGAGTTATAATTACACACCTTAATGTTTGTTAACACTAGGATCATGTAAACATGTTAAATGAGGAGTTTGGACACTTTGAAACTTTTGTATGAGTTGATAAATTGCACAATTTCTTTTTAATCTTAATCTCGAATTTTTAAAGATAAACAGTAAAATACATAAGATAAGTTTTAAAACATCACAGTCATGAGGTCAAAAGTCTTTTGTTTAGAAACTGACATTGTGCACAGTTTTAAGGAAATGATTTTGTAACTTACATTCTTGGATTGTTAACATTATTAAAATGTTCTTATCGTTATAGTTTATTCCAATTCTAACCGTTTAAATCAAATTTTGAAAGAAATTAATGCCTCTTTTTGAAAGACATTAATTTTTTATAAACCGATATAAAAAGTAGATGGAATGTGGTATTATTTCAAGGTCTCATGACAAGTTTTTTTAACATAAAAGTAGTTCTTTTGTGTAAATAGAAGAGTCTTAAACCTGATCCCATATACTTTTTAAACTTGGCTCCATATCACTACAATTTACTGTTTATATCTTTACATTGCAAAATTTAAAGATTTAAAAACACTTTTAACATTCTAAACTGTCGTAATTCTTCTCATTAAATTTTGTAAATGGTAAATGTGACTGATATTTTTAAATAATACTTATTTCAATTTCCTCTTGTTTTCACCGTATTTTATTTCCCCTCCCCTTCGTCTCACCCATTCGGGAGAGACGAAGGGGAGGGGAAGGAAAGAGGAAGAAAGACTTTTTTGAAATTTTCGAAATTTTTTGAATTTTTCGTCTTTTCCAAAATTTATAAAAAAATTTATCTTTTATGGAATTATAGAAATTTTTGGAACTATTTGACTTTTCTTAAAATTTTTGACTTTTCGAAATTTTTGACTTTAAGAAAATGTTCGACTTTTTCAGTAGACAAATTAGCATTATTGACACCTTACGTATCAAGTCGTGTTTATTTAATTAAAGTGAAATATAATTTAGTTTTACAATAATCTATTGCTTAATTGACTAAAAAAGCTATTTATATTATGTTTTTAATTTTTAGAAGGAGATCGAAGACTTTTGCATCAAAATGTACGAAAAACAAATACTTGAAACGGAAGATGAATATTACACAAGAATAATGCATAAGTACGAACTTGAAACTGAAGCTATCTATGCAGACAGGATAGGAAAAGTAGAAAGACTGCTTCCTGGTCTTTCTATATGGAACAATATGGCAGCGCTAAACTATACACAATTATATTACAATTCAGCTTTTACACCGAAACATGGAGAGAGTAGAGAGGAGTATGAAAAGCGTATATTATTTAGACCAGAAAATTACACAAATGAACAGTATAAAAATAAAATTACGTTTATTAAAGACTTTTTAAGCCACAAAATAAAACTACTTGAAGAATTAGATTGTACTAAAAAACGGCTAACTACTACAACAGAAACACCCTCTACAACTGAAGAAATTTATGAATACGAGTTTGAGGTTGTCAAAGAAGTGAAAAGTGAAACTAAGAAAGAAACCGTAGTCGAGGAAGAGCATGAGGAAATCAATGAGGAAATTTACGTTACAAAAGCAATAACTACCACCACAACAGAAGCCCCCACTAATGAAGAATCTTTGGAATATGACATTGAGGTTGTAAAAGAAGTGAAAAGTGAAACTAAGAAAGAAATTGTAGTCGATGAAGAGTATGAGGAAATCATTGAGGAAATTAACGTTACACAAGCAACAACAACTATGACCACAACAGAAGCCCCCACTACCGCAGAATCTTTGGAATATGACATTGAGGTAGTAAAAGAAGTGAAAAGTGAAACTAAGAAAGAAATTGTAGTCGATGAAGAGTATGAGGAAATCATTGAGGAAATTAACGTTACACAAGCAGCAACAACTACCACCACAACAGAAGCCCCCACTACTGAAGAATCTTTGGAATATGACATTGAGGTTGTAAAAGAAGTGAAAAGTGAAACTAAGAAAGAAATTGTAGTCGATGAAGAGTATGAGGAAATCATTGAGGAAATTAACGTTACACAAGCAGCAACAACTACCACAACAACAGAAGCCCCCACTACTGAAGAATCTTTGGAATATGACATTGAGGTAGTAAAAGAAGTGAAAAGTGAAACTAAGAAAGAAATTGTAGTCGATGAAGAGTATGAGGAAATCATTGAGGAAATTAACGTTACACAAGCAGCAACAACTACCACCACAACAGAAGCCCCCACTACTGAAGAATCTTTGGAATATGACATTGAGGTTGTAAAAGAAGTGAAAAGTGAAACTAAGAAAGAAATTGTAGTCGATGAAGAGTATGAGGAAATCATTGAGGAAATTAACGTTACACAAGCAACAACAACTACCACCACAACTGAAGCCCCCACTACTGAAGAATCTATGGAATATGACATTGAGGTATTAAGAGAAGTGAAAAGTGAAACTAAGAAAGAAACCGTAGTCGAGGAAGAGTATGAGGAAAACAACGAGGAAATTAAAGTTACACAAGCAACAACAACTACCACCACTACAGAAGCCCCAACTACTGAAGAATCTTTGGAATATGACATTGAGGTAGTGAAAGAAGTGAAAAGTGAAACTAAGAAAGAAATTGTAGTCGATGAAGAGTATGAGGAAATTATTGAGGAAATTAACGTTACGCAAGCAACAACAACCATCACCACAACAGAAGCCCCCACTACTGAAGAATCTTTGGAATATGACATTGAGGTAGTGAAAGAAGTGAAAAGTGAAACTAAGAAAGAAACTGTAGTCGAAGAAGAGTATGAGGAAATCAATGAAGAACTTAAAGTTACACAAGCAACAACAACTACAACCACAACAGAAGCCCCCACTACTGAAGAATCTATAGAATATGACATTGAGGTAGTAAAAGAAGTGAAAAGTGAAACTAAGAAAGAAACTTTAGTCGAGGAAGAGTATGAGGAAATCATTGAGGAAATTAACGTTACACAAGCAACAACAACTACCACCACAACTGAAGCCCCCACTACTGAAGAATCTATGGAATATGACATTGAGGTATTAAGAGAAGTGAAAAGTGAAACTAAGAAAGAAACCGTAGTCGAGGAAGAGTATGAGGAAAACAACGAGGAAATTAAAGTTACACAAGCAACAACAACTACCACCACAACAGAAGCCCCAACTACTGAAGAATCTTTGGAATATGACATTGAGGTAGTGAAAGAAGTGAAAAGTGAAACTAAGAAAGAAATTGTAGTCGATGAAGAGTATGAGGAAATTATTGAGGAAATTAACGTTACGCAAGCAACAACAACCATCACCACAACAGAAGCCCCCACTACTGAAGAATCTTTGGAATATGACATTGAGGTAGTGAAAAGAAGTGAAAAGTGAAACTAAGAAAGAAACTGTAGTCGAAGAAGAGTATGAGGAAATCAATGAGGAACTTAAAGTTACACAAGCAACAACAACTAAAACCACAACAGAAGCCCCCACTACTGAAGAATCTATGGAATATGACATTGAGGTAGTAAAAGAAGTGAAAAGTGAAACTAAGAAAGAAACTTTAGTCGAGGAAGAGTATGAGGAAATCATTGAGGAAATTAACGTTACACAAGCAGCAACAACTACCACAACAACAGAAGCCCCCACTACCGAAGAATCTTTGGAATATGACATTGAGGTAGTAAAAGAAGTGAAAAGTGAAACTAAGAAAGAAACTTTAGTCGAGGAAGAGTATGAGGAAATCATTGAGGAAATTAACGTTACACAAGAAACAACAACTATGACCACAACAGAAGCCCCCACTACCGAAGAATCTTTGGAATATGACATTGAGGTAGTAAAAGAAGTGAAAAGTGAAACTAAGAAAGAAATTGTAGTCGATGAAGAGTATGAGGAAATCATTGAGGAAATTAACGTTACACAAGCAGCAACAACTACCACCACAACAGAAGCCCCCACTACTGAAGAATCTTTGGAATATGACATTGAGGTTGTAAAAGAAGTGAAAAGTGAAACTAAGAAAGAAATTGTAGTCGATGAAGAGTATGAGGAAATCATTGAGGAAATTAACGTTACACAAGCAGCAACAACTACCACCACAACAGAAGCCCCCACTACTGAAGAATCTTTGGAATATGACATTGAGGTTGTAAAAGAAGTGAAAAGTGAAACTAAGAAAGAAATTGTAGTCAATGAAGAGTATGAGGAAATCATTGAGGAAATTAACGTTACACAAGCAACAACAACTACCACCACAACTGAAGCCCCCACTACTGAAGAATCTATGGAATATGACATTGAGGTATTAAGAGAAATGAAAAGTGAAACTAAGAAAGAAACCGTAGTCGAGGAGGAGTATGAGGAAATCAACGAGGAAATTAAGGTTACAGAAGCAACAACAACTACCACCACAACAGAAGCCCCCACTACCGAAGAATCTTTGGAATATGACATTGAGGTAGTAAGAGAAGTGAAAAGTCAAACTAAGAAAGAAACCGTAGTCGAGGAGGAGTATGAGGAAATCAACGAGGAAATTAATGTTACAGAAGCAACAACACCTACCACCACAACAGAAGCCCCAACTACTGAAGAATCCTTGGAATATGACATTGAGGTAGTAAGAGAAGTGAAAAGTGAAACTAAGAAAGAAACCGTAGTCGAGGAAGAGTATGAGGAAATCAACGAGGAAATTAAAGTTACACAAGCAACAACAACTACCACCACTACAGAAGCCCCCACTACTGAAGAATCCTTGGAATATGACATTGAGGTAGTAAGAGAAGTGAAAAGTGAAACTAAGAAAGAAACCGTAGTCGAGGAGGAGTATGAGGAAATCAACGAGGAAATTAACGTTACACAAGCAACAACAACTACTACCACTACAGAAGCTCCCACTACTGAAGAATCTTTGGAATATGACATTGAGGTAGTAAGAGAAATGAAAAGTGAAACTAAGAAAGAAACCGTAGTCGAGGAGGAGTATGAGGAAATCAACGAGGAAATTAACGTTACAGAAGCAACAACAACTACCACCACAACAGAAGCTCCAACTACTGAAGAATCCTTGGAATATGACATTGAGGTAGTAAGAGAAGTGAAAAGTGAAACTAAGAAAGAAACCGTAGTCGAGGAGGAGTATGAGGAAATCAACGAGGAAATTAACGTTACAGAAGCAACAACAACTACCACCACAACAGAAGCTCCAACTACTGAAGAATCCTTGGAATATGACATTGAGGTAGTAAGAGAAGTGAAAAGTGAAACTAAGAAAGAAACCGTAGTCGAGGAGGAGTATGAGGAAATCAACGAGGATATTAACGTTACACAAGCAACAACAACTACCACCACAACAGAAGCCCCTACTACTGAAGAATCTTTGGAATATGACATTGAGGTAGTAAGGGAAGTGAAAAGTGAAACTAAGAAAAAAACCGTAGTCGAGGAAGAGTATGAGGAAATCAACGAGGATATTAACGTTACACAAGCAACAACAACTACCACCACAACAGAAGCCCCTACTACTGAAGAATCTTTGGAATAT
Source organism: Stictocephala bisonia (assembly GCA_035578905.1). Taxonomy (NCBI): domain Eukaryota; kingdom Metazoa; phylum Arthropoda; class Insecta; order Hemiptera; family Membracidae; genus Stictocephala; species Stictocephala bisonia. Next base: position 1,363,266 of record JAQJVL010000148.1, on the reverse strand, counting down.
GACATTGAGGTAGTAAGAGAAATGAAAAGTGAAACTAAGAAAGAAACCGTAGTCGAGGAGGAGTATGAGGAAATCAACGAGGAAATTAACGTTACAGAAGCAACAACAACCATCACCACAACAGAAGCCCCCACTACTGAAGAGTCCTTGGAATATGACATTGAGGTAGTAAGAGAAGTGAAAAGTGAAACTAAGAAAGAAACCGTAGTCGAGGAGGAGTATGAGGAAATCAACGAGGAAATTAACGTTACAGAAGCAACAACAACTACCACCACAACAGAAGCCCCAACTACTGAAGAATCCTTGGAATATGACATTGAGGTTTATAGAGAAGAAAAGAAGGAAATGGAGAAGAAGACCGTAATTGAAGATGAATATGTCGAATATAATGAAGAAGAGTATATTGAGACAACTACTAGAGCCATAAATGAAAATCTTGAGGTAAAACTATTTGTTTATGTAGTCTGCTTTGTAATTATTTCAATGAATATTACTATTTATAGGCTACGAAGTCATTTTCAAATATGATAAAGTATGTTTCATGAGATCAAAAAACTTAGTAATTAGGCCCATTCTACATTAGTGTAACTCAGAGGGTTTAACTTGGAGAATCTATTATGAAATAACTGTATGAAACTTAAAAAAATAAATTCTAATATTGATTTATCAATAATATTTTAAAGTGTTTATGTTATTTGTTAAGTAAGTAGACTAAAAATCTTACATATCGTGTTGCACTATTCAAAATTTAAAAATCAAAATGTTTTACACTCGATGCATTGTTGTAAATTTGAATAATATTTTAAAACCTCATTAGTTGAAAATTAGTGACATATAGATTCGTGCAGATAGATAAAACGTAATTTTGTAAGTGTTTTGTTGAGATCCACTCAGTATACCTTTAAAACCATACCTAATAATGATTGATTTTTTTTAGGAAAAAATGCCCGGTGAAAGTCTGGAAGATTTCTACAGGCGAGTATATACAAAAAGAACAACAGAAAATGATGACGAGCATACGGAACGTATATACAAAAAACGAAGTGGGGAATCGGATGAAGAGTTGTTAGCTAGAGTAGAAATACTAAAAAATATCTTTCATGAGACTGTGGTTTGGGAATGCAACAATGCTGAGGAGGCGATACATCAGATAGAATTCTTTAAATTGTATTACAAAATAAAAGAGGGAGAAGATACGGATACATACTATGCTAGGTTACTCAAACAACAACCTGGAGAGAGTAACGAAAACTATGTAAGGAGAATTGACTGTTTGAAACAAGCCTTTCCTCATCTCCCACTCTGGTATGACAAGAAGTACTTGACTTACACCAAACAATATTACTTGGCAAAGTTTACTAAGGTAGCTGAGACAGATGATGACCATCACAACAGATTGTTGAAGCAGGATAAGGGAGAGTCGGATGATAACTATGCGAAAAGAATGGAAATAATTGCATTTCTTTTCCCTGGTCTAGCTTTATGGGTAAATGAAGACCATCTCGATCTTACACGAAAATTTTATGAAACTCTGTACAGACAAAAATTGGGTGAAAGTAAAGACAAGTATTACAATAGATTAATGTATCAAGGATTGGATGAAAGTCCAGACGCCTATGTAAAGAGAATGTCTTTTATTCACTCGGTATTTCCCAATTTAGACTTATGGTCAAATAAGAAATTTCTTATTTATACTTCCAAATACTATAAGTTCCTGTACAAACAGCTTCCTGACGAGGACATCTTTGACTACTACAGTAGATTGATCAATCGTCTGCCCGGTGAATCAGATGATGCATATGTTAAGAGGATAGAAATTATTCTGAAACTTTTTCCACACTTGAATGTAATTTTCAATGATCCAGTTTATTTGAACTACACTCGTGATTATTTCGAAGTCCTTTACAGCCAAAAGGAAGGTGAAAAGTATGATAAGTACTTGTACAGAGTGTTCAGACAGGGAGCTAAAGAGGGTAATGTTGAATTTATAAATAAGCTGAAGATACTGAATGTGATGTATCCAGACTTACCAATATGGCACAACCCAAAAGAAGTACGCTATACCAGAAGGTATTACATGGACATGTACAAGAGACACAAAGGTGAAAAGGAAGATGACTACTACAGACGACTGATGTACCAAGGCCACGACGAGAGTCCAGATCATTACGTTAAAAGAGTACAAATTATAGAGGCCGTATATCCAAAACTTAGCCTGTGGACGGACAAGAACTACCTTATGTACACTGGTAAATACTTAAAGTTCTTATACGAACAACAGGAAGGCGAAGACGAGCGTAGTTTTCACCGGAGAATTTTTGCTCGCAAACCTCGAGAGTCCAACGATGACTACGTCAAAAAAATCGGATTGTTAAGGAAGTTGTTCCACGATGAAATAGACTACATATTTGACAACCCAGAATTTGTTAATCTTACGAGAGATTATTACACGATCCGTTACGGACAGAAGCGAGGTGAAAGTGCGGACGAGTACATTGCCAGGACCTTTGAGCACGAGCCGGATGAAAGTGACTTTGAATATGTGAACCGTCTGAAACTCATACAAAATCTTTTCCCAGATCTCGAGGTGTGGAATTCTAAAGAAATGTTTGAATCTACTCGACACTTCTACGAGCTTTTGTATGAGAAAGATTTTGACCATACAGATGACGAGTATTACAGAAATATATTCGAGCAAAAATTAGGAGAAGCTGATGACAGTTATGTAGGAAGAATCGAGATATTTCAAATGACGTATCCAGAATTGCCAGTTTGGGAGAATCCTGACTACCTTGTATACACTAAAAAGTTTTATAAACTTAAGTTCACAAAAGACAAATATGTAAGTGATGATGAATTTTATGGCCCTATATTTGAAAGGAAGTTTCTAGAGAGCAGTGGTCAGTATTTAAACCGTCTAACAACATTTGCACAAGTTGACCCTAAGAATCCCGTTTGGAACGATGTCTCTTATCTGAAGTACACCAAGCCATACTTCCAGTTACTGTACTCCCAGAAGCCGGACGAGAGTTTGACTGCGTGGGCCAACCGACTCTTATCTCAGTACCCCCATGAAGACCAGAAAACGTACGACAACAGAATGAAAATAATCAAAGAAGTGGTAAACGAAGAAGTCTGGAATAAAATTCAAGAGCTCAAAAACAACGAAAAGGAAAAAATCAGCAACACTGGAGTTCAGTTCATTGACGACGAGGTAAGTTTAAATTAATTAATCTTCTTTTAATTATTTTGCAAGAACTCATTAAGTTATTTGAAAGTGTAGCTTAAATAGACGAAAATAACTACTTGAGTCAATTGACTACACATACGTAAAATTCTTAAATTATATGAATGTAAGAATTTTAAATAGTAAAATAAATCAAGAAACAACAATATGAAGAAAAATAAATACACAAAAATATATAAGTCATCTTCAATTCATAGTTAAATAGAATTATTTTCCATGAAAGTTACCTAAATGAGTTATACAGGGTGTTTCGGGATAAGTGTAAACAACTTAACCAGGAGATTCCTTACATCGAAACCAGAAAAAAATCTTATATGAATATGGGTCCGTAAACCAGTCGTTCTCAAGTTACAGCCAAAAATTGATTTTTTTCAATTTTAAGTGTAGTTATTCCACTTTTGGACCTCTAGATTGAAAATTTGTAAAGATAATAAAATAATAAAGCTGATCTCAAGATAAAGAAAATTCATCTTCTTTTTTTATAAATGTGGAAGAGAGGCCACTAATTATAATGTAAAAATAAGGTAGTATTAAATTTTACTTAAAGATTTATTAAACAAAAATTTTAATCATTTTCAAATTACAAATCACAATGTTTTGTGAAAATACACATAAAAATTAAAGATCTAGAGTGAAATAATACTATTATTTACAAAACAACGAGGGTACCATGGGTGCACCTTACAAGAAATTTTCAAAGTGACCACCATCTTTCTGCCTGCACAATCTTGCTCGTGAAATCAATGAGTTTGTTGCCGCTCGGACGACTGCTGGGTTGTTCTTGATGGACTCAGCTACATTCATTATCCTTTGCAATAATTCTTCTCTTGTTCTAGGCTTTGTTGTGTAGACTTGTGATTTCATCCATCCCCATAAAAAATAGTCCATGGGTGTAAGGTCAGGAGACCTTGCGGGCCAATGTACTGGACCGTTGTTAGCTATTACCCTTTGCCCAAATTTCTGACGCAGTAGTTCTACAACTTCTCTTGAAGAGTGAGGCGGTGCACCGTCGTGTTGAAACCAGAGATTTACTATGGTTCCAAGAGGGACTTCCTCTAGGAGTCTTTGTAACTCATTGAGCAGGAATGCATGATAAATGGCTCTGTTTAGATTCCCCTCGATGATAAAAGGTCCAATCAGCTTATCATTAACAAGGCCACACCACAAATTTACAGAAAACCTTTGTTGGAAATGATTTTCTATTAATTTATGGGGATTTTCTGTAGCCCAGTTGTGTAGGTTTCTTAAGTTATTTATTCCATTTCTCGAGAACTGGGCTTCATCAGTAAACAAAATGCACTTAACTAACCTCCGGTTAGCCACTACCCAATTGCAAAATGCCAGCCTAGCATCGTTGTCCCCAGGGTGAAGGGCTTGCACTTTTTGAAAGTGATAGGGGTGCATTTTTTCCTTCTTCAGAACTCTCCAAACCTTTGTTGAAGACACTAAATGTTGGTTTGATAGTCTCCTAACACTCGTACCTGGACTTTGCTGCACTGCTTCAATAATATTTTCTTCAGTATGCACATCAACTTGATCGAATCCCTCTCGCTTTCTCCTACTAACCGATCCTGTCTCTTTAAGTCGGTTGTGCAGGTCGGTAAAAACTCTCGGGTTTGGAATATTTCTGTTTGGATATCTTCTCCTGTATTCAGCCGAAGCTGCCTTTGCATTCCCATTGCAATACCCATAGACAAAATGCATATCAGTATACTCACTGTTTGAATACATTTTCACTTTGGAGTTAAAACCACCAGCACTTACTGAGAGGAAACTTATTAAGTGTTTCGTATCAAGTAGCTTGCTCTAATTTGTAGTTGAAATGAATTGCAACAGACTTGTTTCTATATGAAACGCAAGGCAATTTTAATAGACTCAGTGATATTTTATGCGAAGGAAAGATTATTCCTATTACGAAGAGAACATAAAAGCCATTATTTTCGGCGGTAAAATTTAGGCTCAATGACTATTTTCCCCTCTATGTAACATTATAATAAATACATATATGAGTTAACTGCCACTTCTATATAAAACTAAAAAAAGTTATATATAAAACTAATAGTATAAACGTAGTAGGTTACATACTAACCACTTAATTAATTTATTCAATTGATAAAATGCTGTAAGGGTGCACTTTCAGGCACCCAGTTGAGCGTTCATAGGAATTTAGTTCTAGATTTTATCGCAACTGTCACTAGGAGAAGCAAAGAACCTGCCTCAATAAAACACACGTATAAACAAAATGTCCCCCCTCCATTATTCACCCTTACTGGCCACGCCCCGCAAATTTTACAAAAATATATTTAATTCATTTATAGTAAACGCATGCTTATTTATAGTTTATATACAGCGTGGAAAAAATATCCAAACTCTTTCACAACAACATTATTTTTTCTATAGATAATTTAATTTTTTTTTTATAATTGTATTCCATAAAGTATAGTTTTTGATCAGAATAATCTACTTAAAACCGTTGAATAACGGAGAAATAATATCGTTCAAATTAGTTACTTTGACATTCAAATTACCGCTACTCTGGAAAGGATAAACCTTTCGAAGTCCAATTGGCGGCAATTAATTTCTCTTTAATAGACATTAAGTTCATTTAATACCAAACTCGACCTAGGCTTACAATGAAGATTTTTTTCAATTCCTTTTGGGACGTCCTCCCGAAAAAAAGATGAAATGTCGCTAATTTCGTCAAAAAGTATGTTCTTTGTAACCATGATCATGTACAATATTTCATTTTTACAAGTGCATTTATACAAAGTTGTCAAAGTATTCCATATTTTTTTCCACCCTGTATATGAGGATATCTTAATTGTTTGGGAAAATATTGGTCTATTTGATAAAAGGCAGACTTCAGACTAACGACATCTAATAATGTGTATTATTAATCCACTCTTTCAGTTATTATTAATTCCACTGAAACATAACTGTACACATTTCAACTAAAAAAGTTTCATGTGTCATGTATAAAAAATAATTGGTTATACTTTAAAAATAATTTTTTCAAGTTTTACTTGACTCTAGGTCAGTTAATACATTTTATCCACTGTATTCTCAAAACGTTAATAAAATATATCGTACGGTTTTTCAATGAGTTATGTTTCTAGGTCAAACTAGCAACTTTAAGTAGTCATGTATTCATAAAGTTTTTTCCTCTTCAACACTTTTATTACTTATAAAAATACCGGAACTATTATCAAAACAAAAATGTCAAAAATAATTGTTGATAGAACACCCTTGATCTAGGTAACGTCGTCTGAAGAGGCAAGTGCTGTTGTATACAAAGTACTCCAAAAACGTGATTACGAGAACTACCCGGAATACATAACACGAATACTGGAGCCTGACTCAGATGAGGATGAGGCCAGCTACAAGCAGAGGCTCTTGTGGATCAAGAACCACTTACCGACTGTTGGGCAGAGTGACGATTTTCAGCAGTACTACAGTGGCAAGTACAAGAGTATGGCGCAGACACCACTGAAGGCTCTGAGACAGAAGGCGATTCAAAAACTGAAGAGTGGTGACCAGCCCATCAAGGCACTGCCCTTACTGAGCAAGCGGGCCAGAGTGGTCCTTACCTCGCAGGTGAGTATCAGTCGTAGCAGAGTTTTGTAACCCAGCTACTCGGGGCAAAGTGTTATGGAGATTGTATGTGACAGGTTCTATACTCGGACCTATTAAAACTGACATGGCGTCCGCTCAATCACTGTAATTGGAGTAAACACTAATAGAGAAGTGTTTGATGTCCATGTTGGGTGGATAGTCAGGGTCCGGATGTTGTGTAAGGAAGAGAACTAAGCAACTAATTTAGCTGAATATCAGACCAATCCATGTGTTTACTTGGATGGTAGCCAGGTAAACACAATGATTCCCATCCAATTTGCTTACGTGATACAAATCCACCTCTATTTCTGTTGTACCTGAAAAAATCCACTACCATTCCTAATTTGTCTGACACAAATCAAATAATATTCCTGATATACCTGGAACAGATCCACTACTATTTCTGTTTTAACTTAGGCAAATCTACTACAGTTACTGTTTTAAATAACACAAATCCATTACTGTTCCTTATTTACCTGACTCAGATTCACTACTATTCTTGGTTTACCTTACACGAATCCTCTACTATTTATGTTTTACCACACACAAAGGCATTACTATTTCTGTTATACCACACACAAAGGCATTACTATTTCTGTTTTACCACAGAAAAAGGCATTACTATTTCTGTTTTATCTTACACAAACCCACTACTATTCCAATTTTACCTAACGCAAATCCACTTATATTTCTGTTTTATCTGACATAAATCCACTTCTATTTCTGTTTTACCACACACAAATCCACAACTATTCCTCCTTTACCTACCAGAAATCCACTTCTATTTCAGTTTTATCTGACACAAAATCCACTACTGTTCCTGTTTTACCTAACGCAAATCCACCTCTATTTCAGTTTTATCTGACACAAATCCACTACTATTCCTGTTTTTACCTAACGCAATTCCACTTCTATTTCTGTTTTATCTGACACAAATCCACTTCTATTTGAGTTTTACCTAACGCAAATCCACTTCTATTTGTTTTACCACATACAAATTCACTACTATTCCTAACTGACCTGACCCAAATCCACTTTTGTTCCTGGTTTATATAACACAAATCCACTACGGTTTCTGTTTTACCTTACACAAATCCTCTACTATTCCTATTTTAGTTGTCACAAATCAACTTCTTCTCCTGTTTTATCTGACGCACATCAACTACTATTACTATTTTTATTTAATATTAACTTCAACTTATTTTGATTTTATTTATTACATTTACACTATTAGTGTTCGTAATAATTTATTCCTGCAGACAATTATACAAAAATTCTTATGCAAAAGTAAATTTTAATATCCGTTCAAACATAAATAAGTAAAATATTTTTTATTTGTTATTTATTTCTGTGAATCGCATATAACTGCATTATATATCAAAACCAATCAGAAATGTTTACTTTGTTGTATTTAGCAACCTTGGGAAACTCGTAGGGATTACTACGAGAAAGTTTACAAACAGAAAGAGGAAGAGGAGCTAGATGACTACTATAGGCGGATACTGTCCCGAAGACACCGGGAAACACGGAACCATTACATCCGGCGACTGGTGACTCTCAATAAGTTGTTCCCCAACCTGGACGTCTGGCAGAACGAGGAATGGAAGAACTACGTGGAGGACGTGGAGCAGGAGGAAATGGACGACTACAGGAACAACAAAGTATTGCCTCCTGAGCCTGATACTAGTAACAATGAGAAGGAAAAAGACGTATGTTGGCTGTCTTAGCTACATTTATTTTTATGATGGGTATTACTTTCTCCCATATGCGTTTGCATAGAGAAAGTATTGTGATCGTCCAAAAAATTTTTTTACAAGTTGGTCTAAAAATCCATTTTAAGGTCCCCTGAACAAAAAGTCGGTTTTTTAAAAAGATCACATATTGTGTCTGTACGTATGTGTGTACAGCACTGTGTGTGTATATGCAGTTCGCTGGAGACTAAACGGATCGCTTAATTTTTATGAAGTTTGGTTTGTAGTTGTATTTAGCCAATATCTCCAGACCATTTTTCACTTTTTGAAATTTTATTTTTTTAAATTTTTATAGGCAAAAGACAAAAAAATGTAATTTTCTCAAAATCGGATGTAACTATTTTGATTAAATTTTCAGAAAAGATGTTAATTACAGTTTAAATAATCTTCGTAAAAACCACACTACTCTAACTTTACTAGTTTTTCATTTATGGCAAAAAACATATTTGGGAATCAAACTGGTAATTTTCAAAGTATTTATTTTTTAGTATTTAATATGGGGAAAAGTTTATGCCAATTGTTTGGAACCATTTGTTTTTAATGTTTGAAGAATCAAGTATTATTGCTCTTAGATTATTTAAAATGATTTTTGCAGTTCATAATAGTTGTAAAAACATATTAGGACCAAAGAAATGGATTTTTAAATATTTTCAAGTTAAAATACACTAACCATGCTTCCCAGCACAAGCCTTACTTGCCTATTGCGAATTGAAATAAATATTAAAATTTCTAGGTTGTGGAGCTGTTCCACTTGAGTAGATTCAATGCTTCACACTGTTTTCATTATAAATAACTGGTGGCGTAGTTCTTTCACCCAGCTACTTGGAAACAAAATATTGTTGACTTTGGAGTCAATAGGTTCTGTACTCAGGCCGCTCAATGGTTGCCATCGATAACTGACTATCAGGCTTGTCAATTAGTTTAAAATCAGACAAGTACAATGTGATTCATATTCCACATATTCTAAATTGTTGCCCTGGCTATTGGGCTATTAATAAATGACCCTTTCTGACCATAAGTCAACTCAGTAACCAGACTACACAAGTCATCGACATTAGTGTAATCATTCATATTCGTCATAAAGTATCAACAAAGTTGTGTCATCATCTCATATCATTGGTAATCAGACAAATACAATGTGATTCATATTCCACATATTCTAAACTGTTGCCCTGGCTAATGGGCTATTAATAAATGGCCCTTTCTGACCATAAGTCAAACTCAGTAACCAGACTACACAAGTCATACATGTAATCATTCATATTCGTCATAAAGTATCAACAAAGTTGTGTCATCATATCATATAATTGGTAATAAGAATTTTGCCTCAATATATGCAATTATTATAGGATTAGTTCAATAGCTTGATTATAAGGTCATAAAATAATTATCTTTTTTCTGTTACAGTTATCCTCATCGTTATCTTCAGAGTCACTCTCAAGCGAAGAAAAGGACAGTTGATTGATGTGACCAATTTGTAAATTGCTTGTCAGTGTTCAGTTGTGAATAAATGTAATTATGTAATATTGTCATGTGATGTTGGTGTCGGTAAATGTGAATAAAAGGTTTGATTTCTAAAATATATCATTATATTTGCCTTCAATTACTTTTATATTAAGCCAACTTATCACAATAAGTGACAGCGCAAATAAACTGATAGCGGAGAATTGTGTGTCCTTAGTGCACAATAAAACAATCTTCCTTTACGGATACAAAGTTAATTGCTTTCCTATATTCGTGTACACAATATTTGAGGTTTATTAGTACTAATACGGGCCAACAGTGTGCATAATAAGAAAGGCAACCCTACTTCTAGATACTAACTGTTTATTTACTTCCACTGGTTACTTCCATTGGGACTGTCTCTACCACTTTGTAGACTGTCACTAACACACTCTGTGATCGACTCCGACAGTCAGGTCGGCCGAATGGTGTCAGAGCCCAGGTGTATAACGCACAGGTGTAAGCCGAGAGGATTCTGGAAAGGGGAATCTAGATACTTCTGGGCACCAGTTCGGGAAGGGTCTGGCTCCACGTATAGGCAAATGAACTGCAACTCTACTCCTTCTTGGACGAAATACTTCATGTGGAACAATTTAAACAATGTTTTGAAACTCAAAGGGTATTTATTTTTTACTTAAAATGTGCGTAAGTAATTTATCCTTAAACAATTTAGCATTTTTAAGTCCATATATTTAGAACGGTGAGATTACTCTTAAAACGTGTAAAAAGAAAGGAAATATAACAATTTAAAGAACTACCATCATGAAAGAATGGACAAACTTGTATTCAACTTGTGAGTAGTCAATTCCTTTCCAGCAGACTTCAGCAGATTTTCTTCTAATTTAGTCTTTCCTCAGAATTTATCGTCCAAACTCCAGACTATTGAATCGGCCTTAAGTGCACTAGATATATTTATTTAGAGATTTAATTAATTTGTTAAAACATAGCATTAACAAACATGAGGATTTTACTAATTCACAAATACTGTAGCTTACACAATTTACTTTATTAACAAGATGTGGTTAACAAGAAAAAATTATGGCTATCAAAATATGTTTTTACTTAATATAGATAAGGCTCACAAAGTTAGCAATTTCTTCACTTACAGATCAGTTTATGTATAATATATAGTAGAACAACCATTTTAAAGATTAAGATATAACGGTTAGTTATTTTTTTGTGATTTTTTCTCTTATTAATTTTGGGAGCCAGAATTATACGCATAAACACAATTCATGCCTATAGTAATAAGTAGGCCTCTTGCTAGCTTGGTGGTTAGCACTTCTACTTCTACTATAGTAACAAGTAATGAAATGAAATGAAAAAAGTGTTATTTTGTGAGGCAAAGTTAGGACCATTAGGTCCTCTCTTACACTTAACCTCATAAAGAAAAATTAATACATAACTAGAATGAGTATATCTAAGAGTTCATACGTGTTCAGTGCTGCTGAGCACATTATTTACAAGCTAAACAACAATAAAAAATTAGAGTTTTAAGATAATTAAAACTAAACAAATTAATCATCAAGCGTGAAAGAACATAAAACAAAGAAGAAAACAAAAACTATTACTTACATGAAAAAAAAAAAAATAAATAAACAAATAAAAAAAGTAGGCCTATTGTTAGCTTGGTGGTTAGCACTTCTACTTCTACTATAGTAACAAGTAGGCTTATTGTTAGCTTGGTGATTAGCACTTCTACTTCTACTATAGTAACAAGTAGGCCTATTGTTAGCTTGGTGATTAGCAGTTCTACTTCTAGTATAGTAACAAGTAGGCTTATTGTTAGCTTGGTGATTAGCAGTTCTACTTCTACTATAGTAACAAGTAGGCCTATTGTTAGCTTGGTGGTTAGCACTTCTACTTCTACTATAGTAACAAGTAGGCCTATTGTTAGCTTGGTGGTTAGCACTTCTACTTCTACTATAGTAACAAGTAGGCCTATTGTTAGCTTGGTGATTAGCAGTTCTACTTCTACTATAGTAACAAGTAGGCCTATTGTTAGCTTGGTGGTTAGCACTTCTACTTCTACTATAGTAACAAGTAGGCCTATTGTTAGCTTGGTGGTTAGCACTTCTACTTCTATTATAGTAACAAGTAGGCCTCTTGTTAGCTTGGTGGTTAGCATTTCTACTTCCACTATTTTAACAAGTAGGCCTATTGTTAGCTTGGTGGTTAGCATTTCTACTTCTATTATAGTAACAAGTAGGCCTCTTGTTAGCTTGGTGGCTAGCACTTCTACTTCCACTATAGTAACAAGTAGGCCTCTTGTTAGCTTGGTGGTTAGCACTTCTACTTTCTACTTCTACTATAGTAACAAGTAGGCCTGCACTTCTGCTTCCGATGTAGAAAGTCGATTCCCAGGCGGTCCCTTGATAATTTGCCTAAGGGTTGGGACCGTTGTTCCTTAACAACGTTTCCGTATTATAGTATAAAATGCCACTGACGTAAAAATCTTTGTAAAATGTGAGTGATATATAATTTTATAATGTACTTTAAGTTACATTTACTATCTAAACAATTACGAGTAACTTCTTAACCAAATATGATGGTCTGCTATATTACTTTGGTAGTAACGCAGTAAATAGTATTCTTGTTCTATTATTTATTTATTGTATGTTACTTCTTGACTACAGAGCGATAGGAACATCGCATTACCCCAGTCGCAACCATAGTAAAGCCTTTATGTCTTACGTTGTTACCAAGTTTTAGTTCTCTAAATGCACCAGTTTTATAACCTACTTGTTTCGTATTGTTAAATTATATTTTGATCGAGTACCTTATTATTGTTTATATTTCCTTTTATATTTTTCTTTTCCGTTGTTTAAAGATTACTCTTATCGCAATTTGTATATTTTGTTCTATTATATTATTTTGATATGTAGATAATATTTTGAGATTTCCAATGCTTTGATTGTTTAAGAAACAAACACAACGATTCGACAGGTATAACAAACTCCTGCCGTCTTCAGGTGTACTTACTAACTTATCCCACATCTAAAACTACTTTTTTCTCCCTCCTTAACCAAAACTAAATCAGAAAAGACTTAATCCTACATGCTTACATACTAAAGAGTACTGTTGAAAGTCAAACGTTCTTAAAACACTATCACACATAACATAATTAGACAAAATATAATACACAATATGAAATACAAATATGAAAACGTTCAACAAAACACAGCAAGTGATTAAATGGACCAAATATTCAATGAGATACAAAACTAAATGCGGAATTAAAAAAAAAAAAAACTACAGAGCATAGAGCAGGCTATTAAACAGACAAAATATTCAATGAGACACGAAATAAATGCAAAATATGAAAAATTTAACAAAACATACAGCATGATATTAAATGATAAAATATTCAACTTGTCCAACCAGCTTACAATTCCACTGAAGCGGGGAGAAAATGTACTTATGAAAAAAGGATAAAAAATTAAATTCATTCACAAGTTCACATGGGCCTAAAAGCTTGTGCGTTAACTTTATTCAACGAGTGCAGTATCGACCGTTAGCTCAGTTGGAGGTTCGAGCCTTGGACAATACCCTCACCACGCCGGCTGAATATGTTAAAAAATAATACTGACCGTACATACTCAGAGATATTTCTCGTATAGATTTTTTATTCGTTTGGTTATTTTGATATGACAAACTTACAACATTTACATATAGTTATTCGGATTCAGTTAAGCAATGTGATTCATTGCTTTCTCCTGTAGAAAGCAATGTGCATTTCTACAGGAGAAAGCAGCTCATTTTGTGGTTTGTCACTGTGAGTTGTAGACACTGTGTAAGTTAGATTGAACAAGTTGGTAGGATTACGGGTCTGGTTTAGTTAGCAAACCAAATTGTATTAGACGATCGTGTTAGTTCAACCCTCGTCAACCCTGGTTGAATCACTTATTAATAAGCATTAATCTACGAGATAAGGTTATCCTGTCAGTGAAATAAGAATATATTATATCGTTTTCTTGTTTTAGTTCTTTATTCGACAATTAATTATGCAATTGATGTAATTTTAAAAACCTTCAATTTAAAAAAATCACCAGATATCAACAATAATTAAATTTAAAACACAGGTTTACAAAGTATAATAATAGATCTTTTATATCATAGATAACAATTAAATCAACTTCATTTGAATTATGGGAGGTTCTAACACGTCTTTTTAATAATTGTACTGATTAGAATATTTTTCCCAATTCATACAAATTAATTAAACTAATACCAATACTCAAAGGTGGTACATTTGAATACACCAATTAAAAACCAATTTCTACTGTGCCAGGTCTTTCCAAAGTATTTGAAGTACTGTATTAATATGAAGACAAATCACAGATTATTTTTAAAACCAATAACTCTTTTTAAAAGACAATTCGGATTTCAAAAAGGTCACTAGTTAAAAAAGCATTACGATGAACTGAGGAGTAACGTAGACTACTCATTGTAAGTCATTATTTATAAAGTTAAATATTATGAAACTCCCATACTTTGTAGTTTACAAGTCGCTTCTTAATATATTAAAACAATTCAACATTATTAATAAAACTCCAATGTGCATTCCCATGACACCAATAATAACAATAAATTGGAAACCCAACAATATAATATAGCAAATCACAGAACTTCATCTACATAATATAAAACTATGCATATCTTTGTCAGTTTCTACAAATTATTTATTTTATGAAAATTACAAATGATGAAAATTACAAAAGATTAAGAAAACTTTTAATAGAACATTTTATACATAAAACTGTAGAATTCTTTGAACTAATGAAGAAAAATCGTGCAGTACTGTAATTAGCTCTACTAGTATATTTTATATTTTTTTATATTCTATACAATTTATACATCAAATAATGTCAATAAAGTATTATTATATATATATATATATATATATATATATATATATATATATATATATATATATATATATACGGTATTTTGGAAAACTTAATCAAGTTTTATGTAGCGTTTAAGCCATAAATTGACGAAGCAAAGCCAGCTACCAAACTAATAAAACAAATTTAAATTCAGAACAATAAACAATGTCAAAATAAAATAAAATACACGGTCTTACTTGTGTCTTAATGTTTAAATATTTATCGCCCATCACACAGACAAATCTAGGTTATGATTTAGGCAAACCAAATCAAGAATTTGTTTCTAATTCTTAAGTACAAGCTTTTTACCATAATTCATGCGAATATGTCACTTCATTGTACTCAAATTAGTCCTCACTTGCCGCATGAAAAGAAAGGAATTTTAGGAATCTCATCTTTATTTTATCATATTGATATAATATTTTTGGAAATTAATTACCTTCAGCTTAAAGGTCAAGAAAAGTGTTCAATTTAAGATTAGAGAAAGTCCTTTTAACCATCAACACCCCATAATGAGTCAACGAAGCACTTAACTCCTGAACAAAAGGGGCAGTGCAGAGAAAACCACATTTTTCCTGGGTCGGGAAAAGTCAAAGATTTGACCGATTCGACGTCTTGGATTTCAAAAGAACTTGACTGAGATAGATCGGTGTAATGAGTATCACAATTTAAAATAAATTGTAAACATTCAATTAACTATTTTTGATAAATTATTTGACATGTAATGTTTAGTCCAACTTAAAACAAATATTAAAGAATATTTTCACAGAATAATAAACTTATTATCTTTCTTCAAGCTGTTCTTACTGGATATTGTACTTAAAGTTTACGAAAAGACTCATCACTATCGTAATTTTTTTTTAAATCTTGTGAGGTCTGTCAGTAACATATTGTGTATATGAAAAAGAGAATCTTCTTACTGAAAGGACTCACGAAAAAAAAAAATTATGGGATTGATCAGTCTTTTCTTAAACTTATTTGTGTTTAAACATATTCACTGTTATAATTTTTTTATGTGTATTACTTGTAAAATTGTTAACAGAATTGATAAAAGTATTTCGTTTTTTTTCTTATACATAGATTTATTTAAAAAATGATCATTCAGAAATTTTATAAAAATATATTAGATCATCGGACACCAATTTCGAAATGTTAGAAAATGAACTATTGTCGAAGATTTTAACTTCGGTACACTGTCCCTTCATCAAGTTTCTAAGAAATAAATTTTCAGTTAATCTTTGCATATTTTATGAATGTTTGTACATTTAACTATATTATTTTAAATCCAACGGAGATAATGGGGTTTTATCCCACAATTTCCTGCACTTTAGACTCCGATTATCTAAAAAACTACAATAGGAAGAGTTATATTTTGATGTTTATACACATCGTAATGTATTTTAACATTTACAAAAAACTTTTATATGTTCTGCGAAAAAAGAGGAAACAATGCAAGCTACGTGAGACAGGATATGTGATAGTGAACGGACTAGTTTACAGAGTCCAGAAACTGTGGGAATGTTGATTAAGGAGAAAATAGAAGGCGGCCTTTAAGATTTCCGCTGACACTGAATCAAGCAGTGTCCAGTTCTCCACTGGGAAGAACATTATATTTAGTAAATTTATTCTTATCAGCTTGATCGTTACACTTTAAATGCGACATATTTATAATTATAAACACCCAATATTTATTACTTAATCATTTCAAAAGTTATAATTTCGATTATTTTATTTACAGGTAATGATTATAGACCAACAAACATATGTTTATTCGGTTGCTATTTATTTCATAGAACTTACTTTCTCTAACAAAAACATCGTTATTCATTCCAACAGCTGTTAACATTTTATAAACATCATTGTTTACATTTAAACAGCTGTTACTTTTTCTCTAATTCACAAATCTTTCTCCATTTTAATCTAATGGCCGGAAACGACATTGAGGGATTCCCATTCCCTTCAGGGTAAATACCTTGAACAATGAAGACCTTATTACACAACTACGAAGAGAGGCAAAATATTTTCAAACCTCAATTGTTTAAAATAATTGGTAATAAGAGAGAAGCTGCATAGAAAGAAACGGCTCCACGTACTTGTATACAAGGGTAATAGGCTACATCAACCAGTGAATGATTCATGACTTATTATTGTTAAATTCTGATGTTATATATTGGTAGTTAACTATACATTTTCTCCGTGTTGAAATGTAAGTTAGATTAGATAAGTTAAGGGGATTGCAGAACCCATCTCAATTAGCAAGTCAAATCACATCAGATAGTGGAGCGGGATTAACCTCAATTCAGACTATTGTTTACTTTTCACAAACAATGTATTCACTCCGTTTACTAGGTAAAATGAATTTAATTATAGTAGAATCTAATTGCTTTGTAAACATCCGGACTGCAAGCAGCAATTACGGAAATCCTCTGCAATACAACTGTACGGATCGAATAAATAAGCTAAAATTACTTAATTTACCATAGCTGTGAGTCCAATAGTAATAGAATAAGCGATCTAGGACTGTAAACTAAGACCACAGTGGTTAGGCCGGTAGTAATAGAATAAGTGATCTAGGACTGTAATTTAAGACCACAGTGGTTAGGCCGGTAGTAATAGAATAAGTGATCTAGGAATGTAAACTAAGACCACAGTGGTTAGGCCGGTAGTAATGGAATAAGTGATCTAGGACTGTAAACTAAGACACAGTGGTTAGGCCGGTAGTAATAGAATAAGTGATCTAGGACTGTAAACTAAGACCACAGTGGTTAGGCCGGTAGTAATAGAATAAGTGATCTAGGACTGTAAACTAAGATCACAGTGGTTAGGCCGGTAGTAATAGAATAAGTGATCTAGGACTGTAAACTAAGACCACAGTGGTTAAGCCGGTAGTAATAGAATAAGTGATCTAGGACTTTAAACTAAAACCACAGTGGTTAGGCCGGTAGTAATAGAATAAGTGATCTAGGACTGTAAACTAAGACCACAGTGGTTAGGCCGGTGTTATTTGTACAAATTACACTTAGTTAGACCACGCTGATTAGGTTGGTAGTAATAGAATAAGCGATCTAGGACTGTAAACTAAGACCACAGTGGTTAGGCCGTTGTTATTTGTACAAATTACACTTAGCTAGACCACGCTGGTTAGGTTGGTAGTAATAGAATAAGCGATCTAGGACTGTAAACTATGACCACAGTGGTTAGGCCGGTGTTATTTGTACAAATTACACTTAGCTAGACCACGCTGGTTAGGTTGGTGGTAAAAGAATAAGCGATCTAGGACTGTAACTAAGACCACAGTGGTTAGGCCGGTGTCATTTGTACAAATTACACTTAGCTAGACCACGCTGGTTAGGTTGGTGGTAAAAGAATAAGCGATATAGGACTGTAACTAAGACCACAGTGGTTAGGCCGGTGTCATTTGTACAAATTACACTTAGCTAGACCACGCTGGTTAGGTTGGTGGTAAAAGAATAAGCGATCTAGGACTGTAAACTAAGACCACAGTGGTTAGGCCGGTGTCATTTGTACAAATTACACTTAGTTAGACCACGCTGGTTAGGTTGGTAGTAAAAGAATAAGCGATCTAGGACTGTAAACTAAGACCCCAGTGGTTAGGCCGGTGTTATTTGTACAAATTACACTTAGCTAGACCACGCTGGTTAGGTTGGTAGTAATAGAATAAGTGATCTAGGAATGTAAACTAAGACCCCAGTGGTTAGGCCGGTGTTATTTGTACAAATTACACTTAGCTAGACCACGCTGGTTAGGTTGGTGGTAATAGAATAAGTGATCTAGGAATGTAAACTAAGACCACAGTGGTTAGGCCGGTGTTATTTGTACAAATTACACTTAGCTAGACCACGCTGGTTAGGTTGGTAGTAATAGAATAAGTGATCTAGGAATGTAAACTAAGACCCCAGTGGTTAGGCCGGTGTTATTTGTACAAATTACACTTAGTTAGACCACGCTGGTTAGGTTGGTAGTAATAGAATAAGTGATCTAGGAATGTAAACTAAGACCCCAGTGGTTAGGCCGGTGTTATTTGTACAAATACACTTAGCTAGACCACGCTGGTTAGGTTGGTGGTAATAGAATAAGTGATCTAGGACTGTAACTAAGACCCCAGTGGTTAGGCCGGTGTTATTTGTACAAATTACACTTAGTTAGACCACACTGGTTAGGTTGGTAGTAATAGAATAAGTGATCTAGGAATGTAAAGTAAGACCCCAGTGGTTAGGCCGGTGTTATTTGTACAAATTACACTTAGTTAGACCACGCTGGTTAGGTTGGTGGTAATAGAATAAGTGATCTAGGAATGTAAACTAAGACCCCAGTGGTTAGGCCGGTGTTATTTGTACAAATTACACTTAGCTAGACCACGCTGGTTAGGTTGGTAGTAATAGAATAAGTGATCTAGAAATGTAAACTAAGACCCCAGTGGTTAGGCCGGTGTTATTTGTACAAATTACACTTAGCTAAACCACGCTGGTTAGGTTGGTAGTAATAGAATAAGTGATCTAGGAATGTAAACTAAGACCCCAGTGGTTAGGCCGGTGTTATTTGTACAAATTACACTTAGCTAGACCACGCTGGTTAGGTTGGTGGTAATAGAATAAGTGATCTAGGAATGTAAACTAAGACCACAGTGGTTAGGCCGGTGTCATTTGTACAAATTACACTTAGCTAGACCACGCTGGTTAGGTTGGTGGTAATAGAATAAATGATCTAGGAATGTAAACTAAGACCCCAGTGGTTAGGCCGGTGTTATTTGTACAAATTACACTTAGCTAGACCACGCTGGTTAGGTTGTTGGTAATAGAATAAGTGATCTAAACTAAGACTCCAGTGGTTAGGCCGTTGTTATTTGTACAAATTACACTTAGCTAGACCACGCTGGTTAGGTTGGTGGTAAAAGAATAAGTGATCTAAACTAAGACCCCAGTGGTTAGGCCGTTGTTATTTGTACAAATTACACTTAGTTAGACCACGCTGGTTAGGTTGGTGGTAATAGAATAAGTGATCAAAACTAAGACCCCAGTGGTTTGGCCGTTGTTATTTGTACAAATTACACTTAGCTAGACCACGCTGGTTAGGTTGTTGGTAATAGAATAAGTGATCTAGGAATGTAAACTAAGACCCCAGTGGTTAGGCCGTTGTTATTTGTACAAATTACACTTAGCTAGACCACGCTGGTTAGGTTGTTGGTAATAGAATAAGTGATCTAGGAATGTAAACTAAGACCCCAGTGGTTAGGCCGGTGTTATTTGTACAAATTACACTTAGCTAGACCACGCTGGTTAGGTTGTTGGTAATAGAATAAGTGATCTAAACTAAGGCCCCAGTGGTTAGGCCGTTGTTATTTGTACAAAGTACACTTAGCTAGACCCCGCTGGTTAGGTTGGTAGTAATAGAATAAGTGATCTAGGAATGTAAACTAAGACCCCAGTGGTTAGGCCGGTGTTATTTGTACAAATTACACTTAGCTAGACCACACTGGTTAGGTTGGTGGTAATAGAATAAGTGATCTAGGAATGTAAACTAAGACCCAGTGGTTAGGCCGGTGTTATTTGTACAAATTACACTTAGCTAGACCACGCTGGTTAGGTTGGTGGTAATAGAATAAGTGATCTAGGAATGTAAACTAAGACCCCAGTGGTTAGGCCGGTGTTATTTGTACAAATTACACTTAGCTAGACCACGCTGGTTAGGTTGGTGGTAATAGAATAAGTGATCTAGGAATGTAAACTAAGACCCAGTGGTTAGGCCGGTGTTATTTGTCCAAATTACAATTAGTTAGACCACGCTGGTTAGGTTGGTAGTAATAGAATAAGCGATCTAGGACTGTAATTTAAGACCACAGTGGTTAGGCCGGTGTCATTTGTACAAATTACACTTAGTTAGACCACGCCGGTTAGGTTGGTGGTAATCGTACATTTTAATATTTATCTAACTCACAGTGGTTAGTCCAGTAGTAATAGAATAAGCGATCTAGGACTGTAATTTAAGACCACAGTAAATAGGCCGGATCATTTGTACAAATTACACTTAGTTAGACCATGCTGGTTAGGTTGGTAGTAATCGTACATATTACTATTTATCTAACTCATAGTGGTTAGGCCAGTAGTAATAGAATAAGCAATCTAGGACTGTAATTTAAGACCACAGTGGTTAGGCCGGTGCCATTAGTACAAATTACACTTAGTAAGACCATGCTGGTTAGGTTGGTAGTAATCGTACATATTAATATTTATCTAACTCATAGTGGTTAGGCCAGTAGTAATAGAATAAGCAATCTAGGACTGTAATTTAAGACCACAGTAGTTAGGCCGGTGTCATTTGTACAAATTACACTTAGTTAGACCACGGTGGTTAGGTTGGTGGTAATCGTACATAATAATATTTATCTAACTCATAGTGGTTAGGCTGGTAGTAATAGAATAAGCGATCTAGGACTGTAATTTAAGATCAAAGTAGTTAGGCCGGTGTCATTTGTACAAATTACACTTAGTTAGAACACGCTGGTTGGGTTGGTGGTAATCGTACATATTAATATTTATCTAACTCACAGTGGTTAGGCCTGTAGAAATAGAATAAGCAACCTAGGACTGTAATTTAAGACCACAGTGGTTAGGCCGGTGTCATTTTTACAAATTACACTTAGTTAGACCACGCTGGTTAGGTTGGTGGTAATCGTACATATTAATATTTATCTAACTCACAGTGGTTAGGCCGGTAGTAATAGAATAAGCGACCTAGGACTGTAATTTAAGACCACAGTGGTTAGGCCGGTGTCATTTTTACAAATTACACTTAGTTAGACCACGCTGGTTGGGTTGGTGGTAATCGTACATATTAATATTTATCTAACTCATAGTGGTTAGGCCGGTAGTAATAGAATAAGCGACCTAGGACTGTAATTTAAGACCACAGTGGTTAGGCCTGTGTCATTTGTACAAATTACACTTAGTTAGACCACAGAGGTTAGGCCGGTGTCATTTGTACAAATTACACTTAGTTAGACCACAGAGGTTAGGCCGGTGTCATTTGTACAAATTACACTTAGTTAGACCACAGAGGTTAGGCCGGTGTCATTTGTACAAATTACACTTAGTTAGACCACGCTGGTTATGTTGGTTGTAATCGTACATATTAATATTTATTTAACTCACAGCGGTTAGACCGGTGGTAATAGAATAAGTGATCTAGGACTGCAATTTAAGACCACAGAGGTTAGGCCGATGTCATTTGTACAAATTACACTTAGCTAGACCACGCTGGTTAGGTTGGTGGTAAAAGAATAAGCGATCTAGGACTGTAAACTAAGACCACAGTGGTTAGGCCGGTGTCATTTGTACAAATTACACTTAGTTAGACCACGCTGGTTAGGTTGGTAGTAAAAGAATAAGCGATCTAGGACTGTAAACTAAGACCACAGTGGTTAGGCTGGTGTCATTTGTACAAATTACACTTAGCTAGACCACGCTGGTTAGGTTGGTGGTAAAAGAATAAGCGATCTAGGACTGTAAACTAAGACCACAGTGGTTAGGCTGGTGTCATTTGTACAAATTACACTTAGCTAGACCACGCTGGTTAGGTTGGTGGTAAAAGAATAAGCGATCTAGGAATGTAAACTAAGACCCCAGTGGTTAGGCCGGTGTTATTTGTACAAATTACACTTAGTTAGACCACACTGGTTAGGTTGGTAGTAATAGAATAAGTGATCTAGGAATGTAAACTAAGACCCCAGTGGTTAGGCCGGTGTTATTTGTACAAATTACACTTAGCTAGACCACGCTGGTTAGGTTGGTGGTAATAGAATAAGTGATCTAGGAATGTAAACTAAGACCACAGTGGTTAAGCCGGTGTTATTTGTACAAATTACACTTAGCTAGACCACGTTGGTTAGGTTGGTAGTAATAGAATAAGTGATCTAGGAATGTAAACTAAGACCCCAGTGGTTAGGCCGGTGTTATTTGTACAAATTACACTTAGTTAGACCACGCTGGTTAGGTTGGTAGTAATAGAATAAGTGATCTAGGAATGTAAACTAAGACCCCAGTGGTTAGGCCGGTGTTATTTGTACAAATACACTTAGCTAGACCACGCTGGTTAGGTTGGTGGTAATAGAATAAGTGATCTAGGACTGTAACTAAGACCCCAGTGGTTAGGCCGGTGTTATTTGTACAAATTACACTTAGTTAGACCACACTGGTTAGGTTGGTAGTAATAGAATAAGTGATCTAGGAATGTAAACTAAGACCCCAGTGGTTAGGCCGGTGTTATTTGTACAAATTACACTTAGCTAGACCACGCTGGTTAGTTTGGTGGTAATAGAATAAGTGATCTAGGAATGTAAACTAATACCCCAGTGGTTAGGCCGGTGTTATTTGTACAAATTACACTTAGCTAGACCACGCTGGTTAGGTTGGTAGTAATAGAATAAGTGATCTAGGAATGTAAACTAAGACCCCAGTGGTTAGGCCGGTGTTATTTGTACAAATTACACTTAGCTAGACCACGCTGGTTAGTTTGGTGGTAATAGAATAAGTGATCTAGGAATGTAAACTAAGACCCCAGTGGTTAGGCCGGTGTTATTTGTACAAATTACACTTAGCTAGACCACGCTGGTTAGGTTGGTAGTAATAGAATAAGTGATCTAGGAATGTAAACTAAGACCCCAGTGGTTAGGCCGGTGTTATTTGTACAAATTACACTTAGCTAGACCACGCTGGTTAGTTTGGTGGTAATAGAATAAGTGATCTAGCAATGTAAACTAAGACCCCAGTGGTTAGGCCGGTGTTATTTGTACAAATTACACTTAGCTAGACCACGCTGGTTAGGTTGTTGGTAATAGAGTAAGTGATTAAGGAATGTAAACTAAGACCACAGTGGTTAGGCCGGTGTTATTTGTACAAATTACACTTAGCTAGACCACGCTGGTTAGTTTGGTGGTAATAGAATAAGTGATCTAGGAATGTAAACTAAGACCCCAGTGGTTAGGCCGGTGTTATTTGTACAAATTACACTTAGCTAGACCACGCTGGTTAGGTTGTTGATAATAGAATAAGTGATCTAAACTAAGACCCCAGTGGTTAGGCCGTTGTTATTTGTACAAATTACACTTAGCTAGACCACGCTGGTTAGGTTGGTGGTAAAAGAATAAGTGATCTAAACTAAGACCCCAGTGGTTAGGCCGTTGTTATTTGTACAAATTACACTTAGCTAGACCACGCTGGTTAGGTTGGTAGTAATAGAATAAGTGATCTAGGAATGTAAACTAAGACCCCAGTGGTTAGGCCGGTGTTATTTGTACAAATTACACTTAGCTAGACCACGCTGGTTAGGTTGGTAGTAATAGAATAAGTGATCTAGGAATGTAAACTAAGACCCCAGTGGTTAGGCCGGTGTTATTTGTACAAATTACACTTAGCTAGACCACGCTGGTTAGGTTGGTGGTAATAGAATAAGTGATCTAGGAATGTAAACTAAGACCCAGTGGTTAGGCCGGTGTTATTTGTATAAATTACACATAGCTAGACCACGCTGGTTAGGTTGGTGGTAATAGAATAAGTGATCTAGGAATGTAAACTAAGACCCCAGTGGTTAGGCCGGTGTTATTTGTACAAATTACACTTAGCTAGACCACGCTGGTTAGGTTGGTGGTAATAGAATAAGTGATCTAGGAATGTAAACTAAGACCCAGTGGTTAGGCCGGTGTTATTTGTACAAATTACAATTAGTTAGACCACGCTGGTTAGGTTAGTAGTAATAGAATAAGCGATCTAGGACTGTAATTTAAGACCACAGTGGTTAGGCCGGTGTCATTTGTACAAATTACACTTAGTTAGACCACGCCGGTTAGGTTGGTGGTAATCGTACATATTAATATTTATCTAACTCACAGTGGTTAGTCCGGTAGTAATAGAATAAGCGATCTAGGACTGTAATTTAAGACCACAGTAGTTAGGCCGGTGTCATTTGTACAAATTACACTTAGTTAGACCATGCTGGTTAGGTTGGTAGTAATCGTACATATTAATATTTATCTAACTCATAGTGGTTAGGCCAGTAGTAATAGAATAAGCAATCTAGGACTGTAATTTAAGACCACAGTGGTTAGGCCGGTGTCATTTGTACAAATTACACTTAGTTAGACCATGCTGGTTAGGTTGGTAGTAATCGTACATATTAATATTTATCTAACTCATAGTGGTTAGGCCAGTAGTAATAGAATAAGCAATCTAGGGCTGTAATTTAGGACCACAGTAGTTAGGCCGGTGTCATTTGTACAAATTACACTTAGTTAGACCACGGTGGTTAGGTTGGTGGTAATCGTACATAATAATATTTATCTAACTCATAGTGGTTAGGCTGGTAGTAATAGAATAAGCGATCTAGGACTGTAATTTAAGATCACAGTAGTTAGGCCGGTGTCATTTGTACAAATTACACTTAGTTAGAACACGCTGGTTGGGTTGGTGGTAATCGTACATATTAATATTTATCTAACTCACAGTGGTTAAGCCGGTGTCATTTGTACAAATTACACTTAGTTAGAACACGCTGGTTGGGTTGGTGGTAATCGTACATATTAATATTTATCTAACTCAAAGTGGTTAGGCCGGTAGTAATAGAATAAGCGACCTAGGACTGTAATTTAAGACCACAGTGGTTAGGCCGGTGTCATTTTTACAAATTACACTTAGTTAGACCACGCTGGTTAGGTTGGTGGTAATCGTACATATTAATATTTATCTAACTCACAGTGGTTAGGCCGGTAGTAATAGAATAAGCGACCTAGGACTGTAATTTAAGACCACAGTGGTTAGGCCGGTGTCATTTTTACAAATTACACTTAGTTAGACCACGCTGGTTGGGTTGGTGGTAATCGTACATATTAATATTTATCTAACTCATAGTGGTTAGGCCGGTAGTAATAGAATAAGCGACCTAGGACTGTAATTTAAGACCACAGTGGTTAGGCATGTGTCATTTGTACAAATTACACTTAGTTAGATTACAGAGGTTAGGCCGGTGTCATTTGTACAAATTACACTTAGTTAGACCACAGAGGTTAGGCCGGTGTCATTTGTACAAATTACACTTAGTTAGACCACAGTGGTTAGGCCGGTGTTATTTGTACAAATTACACTTAGCTAGACCACGCTGGTTAGGTTGGTGGTAATAGAATAAGTGATCTAGGAATGTAAACTAAGACCCAGTGGTTAGGCCGGTGTTATTTGTACAAATTACAATTAGTTAGACCACGCTGGTTAGGTTGGTAGTAATAGAATAAGCGATCTAGGACTGTAATTTAAGACCACAGTGGTTAGGCCGGTGTCATTTGTACAAATTACACTTAGTTAGACCACGCCGGTTAGGTTGGTGGTAATCGTACATATTAATATTTATCTAACTCACAGTGGTTAGTCCGGTAGTAATAGAATAAGCGATCTAGGACTGTAATTTAAGACCACAGTAAATAGGCCGGATCATTTGTACAAATTACACTTAGTTAGACCATGCTGGTTAGGTTGGTAGTAATCGTACATATTACTATTTATCTAACTCATAGTGGTTAGGCCAGTAGTAATAGAATAAGCAATCTAGGACTGTAATTTAAGACCACACATGTTATCGGTGTCTATTTATTTACATAGAACTTACACTTTTAAAAACCATCGTAGTTATTCTAACAGCGTTAACATATTAATAATTTGTTACTCTAGCTGTTACCTTTTCATTAATTCAGCAAATCTTCTCCTTTTAAATCACTAATGGCCGGAACGAATTTGTAAGAAATTCACCTTTTAGGCCGGGTTACGTTGTGAAGTATTCGCAACATAAGACAATATTTTCAAACCCTCATAGTGTTAGGATTGGTATAAAGAATAAGCATCATGGACGTAATTTTAATAATGCTCATCAACCAGTAATGATTATGACTTATATTGTAAATTCTGATGTTACTATTTAGTTAACTATACATTTGCTCGTGGTTGAAATGTAATTAATTAATATTAATCAAACCACATTGATTAGCAAGTAAAACTAATATGCGGAACCTCAACGACATTGTACTTTTAAACAACAGTGGTTATGGGTAAGATAAATTATTAAACTAATTTTGTAACATCACTGCAAGCTTAGCAAATTACGGAATTGGTGATAAATACGACAAATAATACTAAATTACTTAATTTACCTAAGTGGTTAGGCCGGTAGTAATAGAATAAGCGACCTAGGACTGTAATTTAAGACCACAGTGGTTAGGCCGGTGTCATTTTTACAAATTACACTTAGTTAGACCACGCTGGTTGGGTTGGTGGTAATCGTACATATTAATATTTATCTAACTCATAGTGGTTAGGCCGGTAGTAATAGAATAAGATACCTAGGACTGTAATTTAAGACCACAGTGGTTAGGCCTGTGTCATTTGTACAAATTACACTTAGTTAGACCACAGAGGTTAGGCCGGTGTCATTTGTACAAATTACACTTAGTTAGACCACAGAGGTTAGGCCGGTGTCATTTGTACAAATTACACTTAGTTAGACCACAGAGGTTAGGCCGGTGTCATTTGTACAAATTACACTTAGTTAGACCACGCTGGTTATGTTGGTTGTAATCGTACATATTAATATTTATTTAACTCACAGCGGTTAGACCGGTGGTAATAGAATAAGTGATCTAGGACTGCAATTTAAGACCACAGAGGTTAGGCCGATGTCATTTGTACAAATTACACTTAGCTAGACCACGCTGGTTAGGTTGGTGGTAAAAGAATAAGCGATCTAGGACTGTAAACTAAGACCACAGTGGTTAGGCCGGTGTCATTTGTACAAATTACACTTAGTTAGACCACGCTGGTTAGGTTGGTAGTAAAAGAATAAGCGATCTAGGACTGTAAACTAAGACCACAGTGGTTAGGCTGGTGTCATTTGTACAAATTACACTTAGCTAGACCACGCTGGTTAGGTTGGTGGTAAAAGAATAAGCGATCTAGGACTGTAACTAAGACCCCAGTGGTTAGGCCGGTGTTATTTGTACAAATTACACTTAGTTAGACCACACTGGTTAGGTTGGTAGTAATAGAATAAGTGATCTAGGAATGTAAACTAAGACCCCAGTGGTTAGGCCGGTGTTATTTGTACAAATTACACTTAGCTAGACCACGCTGGTTAGGTTGGTAGTAATAGAATAAGTGATCTAGGAATGTAAACTAAGACCACAGTGGTTAGGCCGGTGTCATTTGTACAAATTACACTTAGCTAGACCACGCTGGTTAGGTTGGTGGTAATAGAATAAGCGATCTAGGACTGTAAACTAAGACCACAGTGGTTAGGCCGTTGTTATTTGTACAAATTACACTTAGTTAGACCACGCTGGTTAGGTTGGTAGTAATAGAATAAGTGATCTAGGAATGTAAACTAAGACCCCAGTGGTTAGGCCGGTGTTATTTGTACAAATACACTTAGCTAGACCACGCTGGTTAGGTTGGTGGTAATAGAATAAGTGATCTAGGACTGTAACTAAGACCCCAGTGGTTAGGCCGGTGTTATTTGTACAAATTACACTTAGTTAGACCACACTGGTTAGGTTGGTAGTAATAGAATAAGTGATCTAGGAATGTAAACTAAGACCCCAGTGGTTAGGCCGGTGTTATTTGTACAAATTACACTTAGCTAGACCACGCTGGTTAGTTTGGTGGTAATAGAATAAGTGATCTAGGAATGTAAACTAATACCCCAGTGGTTAGGCCGGTGTTATTTGTACAAATTACACTTAGCTAGACCACGCTGGTTAGGTTGGTAGTAATAGAATAAGTGATCTAGGAATGTAAACTAAGACCCCAGTGGTTAGGCCGGTGTTATTTGTACAAATTACACTTAGCTAGACCACGCTGGTTAGTTTGGTGGTAATAGAATAAGTGATCTTGGAATGTAAACTAAGACCCCAGTGGTTAGGCCGGTGTTATTTGTACAAATTACACTTAGCTAGACCACGCTGGTTAGGTTGGTAGTAATAGAATAAGTGATCTAGGAATGTAAACTAAGACCCCAGTGGTTAGGCCGGTGTTATTTGTACAAATTACACTTAGCTAGACCACGCTGGTTAGTTTGGTGGTAATAGAATAAGTGATCTAGGAATGTAAACTAAGACCCCAGTGGTTAGGCCGGTGTTATTTGTACAAATTACACTTAGCTAGACCACGCTGGTTAGGTTGTTGGTAATAGAGTAAGTGATTAAGGAATGTAAACTAAGACCACAGTGGTTAGGCCGGTGTTATTTGTACAAATTACACTTAGCTAGACCACGCTGGTTAGTTTGGTGGTAATAGAATAAGTGATCTAGGAATGTAAACTAAGACCCCAGTGGTTAGGCCGGTGTTATTTGTACAAATTACACTTAGCTAGACCACGCTGGTTAGGTTGTTGATAATAGAATAAGTGATCTAAACTAAGACCCCAGTGGTTAGGCCGTTGTTATTTGTACAAATTACACTTAGCTAGACCACGCTGGTTAGGTTGGTGGTAAAAGAATAAGTGATCTAAACTAAGACCCCAGTGGTTAGGCCGTTGTTATTTGTACAAATTACACTTAGCTAGACCACGCTGGTTAGGTTGGTAGTAATAGAATAAGTGATCTAGGAATGTAAACTAAGACCCCAGTGGTTAGGCCGGTGTTATTTGTACAAATTACACTTAGCTAGACCACGCTGGTTAGGTTGGTAGTAATAGAATAAGTGATCTAGGAATGTAAACTAAGACCCCAGTGGTTAGGCCGGTGTTATTTGTACAAATTACACTTAGCTAGACCACGCTGGTTAGGTTGGTGGTAATAGAATAAGTGATCTAGGAATGTAAACTAAGACCCAGTGGTTAGGCCGGTGTTATTTGTATAAATTACACATAGCTAGACCACGCTGGTTAGGTTGGTGGTAATAGAATAAGTGATCTAGGAATGTAAACTAAGACCCCAGTGGTTAGGCCGGTGTTATTTGTACAAATTACACTTAGCTAGACCACGCTGGTTAGGTTGGTGGTAATAGAATAAGTGATCTAGGAATGTAAACTAAGACCCAGTGGTTAGGCCGGTGTTATTTGTACAAATTACAATTAGTTAGACCACGCTGGTTAGGTTAGTAGTAATAGAATAAGCGATCTAGGACTGTAATTTAAGACCACAGTGGTTAGGCCGGTGTCATTTGTACAAATTACACTTAGTTAGACCACGCCGGTTAGGTTGGTGGTAATCGTACATATTAATATTTATCTAACTCACAGTGGTTAGTCCGGTAGTAATAGAATAAGCGATCTAGGACTGTAATTTAAGACCACAGTAGTTAGGCCGGTGTCATTTGTACAAATTACACTTAGTTAGACCATGCTGGTTAGGTTGGTAGTAATCGTACATATTAATATTTATCTAACTCATAGTGGTTAGGCCAGTAGTAATAGAATAAGCAATCTAGGACTGTAATTTAAGACCACAGTGGTTAGGCCGGTGTCATTTGTACAAATTACACTTAGTTAGACCATGCTGGTTAGGTTGGTAGTAATCGTACATATTAATATTTATCTAACTCATAGTGGTTAGGCCAGTAGTAATAGAATAAGCAATCTAGGGCTGTAATTTAAGACCACAGTAGTTAGGCCGGTGTCATTTGTACAAATTACACTTAGTTAGACCACGGTGGTTAGGTTGGTGGTAATCGTACATAATAATATTTATCTAACTCATAGTGGTTAGGCTGGTAGTAATAGAATAAGCGATCTAGGACTGTAATTTAAGATCACAGTAGTTAGGCCGGTGTCATTTGTACAAATTACACTTAGTTAGAACACGCTGGTTGGGTTGGTGGTAATCGTACATATTAATATTTATCTAACTCACAGTGGTTAAGCCGGTGTCATTTGTACAAATTACACTTAGTTAGAACACGCTGGTTGGGTTGGTGGTAATCGTACATATTAATATTTATCTAACTCACAGTGGTTAGGCCGGTAGTAATAGAATAAGCGACCTAGGACTGTAATTTAAGACCACAGTGGTTAGGCCGGTGTCATTTTTACAAATTACACTTAGTTAAACCACGCTGGTTAGGTTGGTGGTAATCGTACATATTAATATTTATCTAACTCACAGTGGTTAGGCCGGTAGTAATAGAATAAGCAACCTAGGACTGTAATTTAAGACCACAGTGGTTAGGCCGGTGTCATTTTTACAAATTACACTTAGTTAGACCACGCTGGTTGGGTTGGTGGTAATCGTACATATTAATATTTATCTAACTCATAGTGGTTAGGCCGGTAGTAATAGAATAAGCGACCTAGGACTGTAATTTAAGACCACAGTGGTTAGGCCTGTGTCATTTGTACAATTTACACTTAGTTAGACCACAGAGGTTAGGCCGGTGTCATTTGTACAAATTACACTTAGTTAGACCACAGAGGTTAGGCCGGTGTCATTTGTACAAATTACACTTAGTTAGACCACAGAGGTTAGGCCGGTGTCATTTGTACAAATAACACTTAGTTAGACCACGCTGGTTAGGTTGGTGGTAATCGTACATATTAATATTTATTTAACTCACAGCGGTTAGACCGGTGGTAATAGAATAAGTGATCTAGGACTGCAATTTAAGACCACAGAGGTTAGGCCGATGTCATTTGTTCAAATTACACTTAGTTATACCACGCTGGTTGGGTTGGTGGTGATAGTACAAAATTTAGTAGAACATATGCTCAATAAAATGAGCAGTGAAATAAGTTAGTACATAATTTCTTACACAACTTACACACTTACAGCAGTAGCTGTATAGGGTTAGCCTGTTCTCGACTTGAGTCGGCTGGTTTGAGTCCCGTCTCTAATCGTCGCTTTGGGACCTCAGGCAGGACGTAATGCCAGAATTCACACCCTCTGCCAGACGTTCATCTTCCCCTAATCTCTCTTCCCCCCTCTACCTCCAGCAGCCACAGACATTCACCTGTTTACTTTTACCCACGGCTAATTTTAGCCCGTTACACTCCTTCATTACTTCGTAGAGAAAAAAAAGAAAACTGCAAAATAAAAAAAAAATCTCTTTCTTCATGAAATTCTTAAATACAAGTGGATTGGTTACCCCTTTTCTTTCACAAAAACCAAGTACTCTTCTTCTACTCACAAAACAATTTCCTACTTGGAAATCAAAAGAAAAGCGAAAACCCCTTCTCCTGGCAGTTTTTAAAAATTTTATTTATTTATTTTTTAGATTATAAAAAGACAATTTAGTACAAACGTGGCGTTCTTATTACTCACTAAATCAACTCAAATTATTATTCATTATTCAAAGACCTTTCAATATGATTAAGCTTTTTAAACAATTATTTCAGCACCTATTCCTATTTAATAAAATTCCATTATTGATCAATTGTTTATGAGGAGGTTCACTCCTCTATTTTCAAACAATATACAAATGATAGTATATTTATAGTGTTTAATTATTATTAAGCGTCCTCTTATTTTGTCTAGGTTCTGCGGGAGAAGGAGATTACTTCTCACCCGCAGACGTTCCACGATGTTCGGAGGCACTGAAAAGAAAGAGACGGGGATCCCCATAGGACGAATGGATTTGAGATGACTTCCCTGAAGTCCCGGCATCTCTAAGCCAACCGTCTCGATCTTCGAGGTTGGAGTCTTTGTGGGTAGGATGAGGTTGATTCACCTGATACTCTATGGACGTTTCATTCTGGGGTTGACGCTGGGGACCTTATTCCAAAAACTGGCAGTCCGAATCTTGAAGGAAGAGAATTAGAGACTAAGCAGGAGGCTCCTCGCTAGACATTCTAGGTTCTCCAGAATCTAGGGGAAATGCCAGATCTTCCCTACGAGGAGTCTTTATAAAAGGAGGGAAAACTACTAGACTCTCACTAATAGATGGCGTATTGAGAATTTTGTTCATTTCCCTCAAAAGAGGGTCTTCGGGATACTGTAATCGTTTAATACGCCCGTCCGGCGTGCAGAGATTGATGCAGGAATGGGAGTGATATAGGCTGGAGTCTCCATACACCGTCACTCAGTCCTCCATTCTGGATGTTCGAGATGGTCGACGTTTTCACGGTGAAATTTTCCGTCCCGGAAGACCTTGTTGATTGACCTCCTGGCAACGTTGACGTCAATAGGTAGACCTGCAATTGGCACATTTCTAGTAATCTCGTCTTCAAAGACGCAGGTGAAGACCCCATAGGATAAGAAATCCTTTTGACGGGGAGAAGATGTTGGGGTCTCTATCAGCAACCATTCTTCTGAGATGAACGACTGACCCTACTCCTTGTTTAACATTTTAATAATTTCAGAACGAGTTCCATTTCCACGAGGTGGGACAAATGCAGAGGGTCAAAAGCCGAAATTTCTTGGGTCTTACGTCGTAGTACAATTAAAGCCGAGTGACCCTGTGGACCAGTATGGGGTAAGAGAACTGGGATAACAGTACATCCGTGTTCAGCAGCTCGATGTGATAAACTCGTTGTCTGGTAGAAGCGAACACTCCCTTTATCCAATCTACAAGAAAGGCCGAATCAAAAGGTAGGAGGGCCGAATAAAAGACATCTCGTATTCGGAAAAAGCCATTTATTGTCATCATATCGACCAGTTCTCCATTTACCAAAGAACGGTAATCGTCTTCTCCCGTTTGAATGAGAGTTCTCAAATGACTCATCTTATAAGATTATTGTACAATAAACAATACACACAGAAAATTAAACTACTAATCAAGCCCAACACAGGAATTCAAACAAATAGTTGGGGCTCGCACCGTTACATCTTAAGGAGTCATAATGAACGAGTGACTGATATTGACAGAAAATTGACAGTCAAAAATATAGTTACTGACATCGGTTATTTGTTTTCGGAATGACAATTGTAATTATTTAATTCTTTAAAACTATAATCGACTGTTCGATTATGATTATGGTTTAATATTGGAAAACATAGGTAAATAATTAATTATAATAAAACCTTTTTCGGTTTAATATTTTAAATAATGTTTAATCCACAAAATCAAATAATTATAAAATAATGGAATTCAAATAAATACTTATACTATGTTATATATAACATTTTCAAGTAGTCATTCTATTTACATTCATTTTGCTCAAACTAATTAAATAATTCAGATTAAAATTAAAAAAAATATTGTTTATAAAATACCATATGAATTTAAAAATAATTAATTTGGAAAATTCAAGACCACTTAGCAAATGAACACAAACAAAATATTAAAGAGAGAAAGGAAATCGTTCTATATAAAGTGAACATATAAAAGCCAGAAGCAAGTTTAGTAGATAGTAAAAATGTAGGCCTACGTATTAATTTATAAAAATATTTGTTGGAGTGTTGATACTTTTGTTATTTCCGTTTTCAATTATGAGTACGTACACTGAATTTAATTTTTCACTGGGTTGAGAAATACAATTTTATCTATTATCATACAAGCAACTTCATTATGCTTCGTTTTCTCCAATTCGCTTCTTCGTACACTAAACTTGCTTCTGGCTTTTATATGTTCACTTTATATAGAACGATTTTCTTTCTCTCTTTTATATTTTGTTTGTGTTCATTTGCTAAGTGGTCTTGAATTTTCCAGATTAATTATTTTTAAATTCATATGATATTTTATAAACAATATTTTTTTTAAATTTTAATCTGAATTATTTAATTAGTTTGAGCAAAATGAATGTAAATAGAACGACTACTTGAAAATATTATTATAATTTTTTATTAATGATTGAAATTGTTTCATTTTTCCTTTAAAATGTATAATGATGAATGTTGTAATAGGATTTATGCTATCATTATTTTGGACGCACTGTTGGATGCAACATCTGTTTCCTTCTTCTCTGTGGAACAATATAGAGTGAGTTTTCCTCCTATAAATTGAGGTTTTTATAACCTCTAAATTTTTAGTTTTTCAACCATTACATAAAGAAATTGAAGTTTATCATGTTCTTTTTTTCAAAAGTAAACTTGATTGTAGGTCACAAAGATAATGTTGTAAGACATTTTCATATTCATTGTTCTTTGCGTTTTAAATACAAAATATTTAATTAAATTATATTAACCAAATTGTTGGTGTTTCATTTCATGATGATAAGACTATATTTAAAAAACATACTAACTATTATATGAATTTTTATTATCGTTTCAATATGGTTTACACTTTCCAAACGATAAATCTAATTGGAAGCAACTTGTCAAACCAACAAAATTGAACTCCATATTCTTTCAAAACAATAGCCGTCCTGTCAGCCATAAAATAAGTGTTAATATTAAATGTAGGGATCCTACAAGACATTCACATTTTTCACTAGTTAATATCATCAACCCGACAAACACGAATCCATAGAGTTTTTTCTAGAAATTCTGTTAGTTGAAAAAAACAAGATTTAAAAAAGGAACATCGCTAAACCAAAACCTATGGTATTAGTAAGGTTAGGTTAGTATTTTGTACTCATGGTCAGTTTATTACTAGCCTAATTTAACTTAACCTAACCAAATTTTTGTTGAATATCTCGTAATTTTTCGTAGTATGAATATTTTGCTGTCATATTCCTGTTCAGAAGAAAAATTCTCATAAAATTAACATAATAAACGTTGTTTTTTGTGTCACATTCTTTATATATATATATATATATATATATATATATATATATATATATATATATATATTAATTTTAGTATTCCTAAAATCCGTATTACCAAAAAAAAAGTTCTATGGATTCATGTTTGTGGGGTTAATATTTACTAGTTTTTTCTTTGTATTTATTATATTTTTAATGACACTGAGTGAGTTATTATTGATAAACTATCAAGTTTTATAGACAATCCATGCTATTTAAGAAACTAGTGGTGTATTTCTGCATCAAATCCTGTTAAGAGCTTTTTTCCTTTTAATTCGCCCTAATATAATTTAGGACATTAATATATTTTCTACAATTAATTAGTGATTTTATATTAAACTTCGAAAAGTATTTCAATTTAACATTCCTTAAATAAATAAAGATCCTTTGTATTAATAAATCACTCAAATATGAAATTCTTTCGTGTGTAAATATGTATATAATTTATAAAACTGCTTGGTTCGTATATAGGAGAAAATTGTTTATTTTTAAAGTACATCACACTTCTTTTTAAATTCAGTTTAACAATACAGGTTAATAAACCTGTTGACAGATCTAAAAATAACAGCTGATTTCTTGTGCTATGAAGGTTCTATGTGTAATATAAAAGCAATTACTCAATTCTTAGTTAAACATTTTTAGGGTATTTAAATAATCTTGACTACCTAATAGTAAAAAATAAGTAAATTCTTATGTAAATGGGAAATGTTTTAAATTGTCAACTAAACAACTTAGAGTGGAAAAAGAAGGTCAATTACGTTGTGCAATCTTAGCGTCATTAACCATAAGCTTAAAAGCTTTGTCATGTTTTCAAAGAAAGTCACAAATTTATCATTTAGAAAAACATCAATATAAAAACATTGCTTAAAGAGAAGAGTTGCTCTTTATTGTCACATGTTTATTCCAGGATCTTTATTGTCAGCCACATGATCGATCTTTTACAATTACTAGTTGATATTTTTGTTTAATGTTAGTTAAGCTTCAGATGTTGTGTACGGAAGAGAAGGTAAGGCTTTTCAGTTAGCTGAAAATCAGACAAATACTACGTGGTTCGGATTCCAAGTAAAACTGTAGATCCCTTAGTTGTCCTGGCTTTTGGCCTATTAGTAAATTCTTTCTGAGGAACAGTCGTCTTTAGTAACAATGACTACAGTCTTTTGCCCCTCATATTCAATATATAACAACGACGTTTATCTAATGAATATTAATTAATGTACAATGCTTTTATTAACCTTTGCGCCATTTTATTTTTTGTACTAACCATTTAGTGTGTAACTTGATCTACGCTCTCATTTATGATTTTATTCCAACTTCTTGTGGGCCGTCTACCTGATGGTGTAAAAAGCTGATATCGCTTACAAAAGGAGTTATTTATAAATAATATTGACTAAACATGTAATTTATTAAAAATGACACAGCCGTTTCGGGACTTTTCAACCACACTGAATACCGTAATGTGAGATGAATGATTACATGAAGTTTTATGACTTGTGTAGTTTGATAATAACTGAGTTTTACTTATTTACAAATTGGGACATTTTTAATCGCTCAATAGATGATGAATGACGGAATCTACCCACAGATTACGTGGAATCCGAACCACGCAGTATTGGTTTGATTTTAGTCTAATTGACAAGTCAGATACTCATTTGTCTCCCATAGACAAGATGGGAACACTTACCACCACCATCACGTCTATCCGTGTCCACGCCGAGTATTACAGAACCTACAGCTCACAATGTCCTAACGATTTAGTCACTGAAAATAACGATGGTGTAATAATTAACCGTGGATGTCATAACTTAAAATAATTTTGAATGAATTATGTGCTACATTCATATTTAGTGCAGATGAAATTCAAAAAGTAGCTAGCGTATTATTAATAAATAAATAAATATATATATATATATATATATATATATATATATATATAGGCTATTCCTAAACTACGCTCACAAAATTAAGGGTTATGGGGCAAAATAATTCGATAAAATAGGTCCTGTAACCTTCGTTCTCCAGTTAGCCACAATTTTTTATATTTAATTTAAAACGATCTATCTAAAAAAAAATATTAGACATAAATTTGTAAATTTTCATAAATAATTATTATTTTTTATGAACTAATAAAATACCAAAAGGCTATTTAATATAATTATAGATATAAAAAAGCGATGTATTTAAAAATTCAATAAACCTTAGCTCCAAAACTGGTAATTTTAAAACGTATTACACGTATAATGTTTTATTTATAATTTTATTACATATATAACGATATTTCATTTTTTAACATCATACGCAATATAAAGTGGGCATTAGACTTACAGTAAAATTTTAATAAAACATTACTCTTGTAATAAACATTTTTAAAACTACCGTTTTTTGAGTAATTGTTCATAAAATATTCAAAATAGATCGAATATTCATAATTACTATTTATAACGTTTTTTAATATAAGGCCATTAAAATATAAAATTATTTTGGGAAATTCAAGATTTTCGTCAAAAATCTTTTTATTTGAATAAAAACTAAAATATAAAAATCATTTAAAATACAAAATAGTGGCAGACTGGCCAATGAATATTCCAATGTTTTACTTATTTCAACCCTAGGAACCATATCCATAAATTTATTAACTTAGTTTAGGGATATCCTTTATATATATATATATATATATATATATATATATATATATATATATATACATAATAACCAAAGGTGCGTTTCAGTTCACTGTTCAGAAAAGAAGGATATTGCGTGAAATTTTATCTCAATAGACCTTAAGATACATTAGGAGAGCACGAGGGTTGTATAGTTTCCATGGCAATTTGGTATACGAGAGTTTTGTGCAGAGTTTGCTCAAATTCTACTAGAGATATTTGGGCCAAATTTTTACCATGTGCTCTTTACAATTGAAGTACTTTTTAACACAACGATTTTTTAAATAAACCTA
The DNA here is from genome assembly GCA_035578905.1 of Stictocephala bisonia. NCBI lineage: Eukaryota > Metazoa > Arthropoda > Insecta > Hemiptera > Membracidae > Stictocephala > Stictocephala bisonia. The sequence continues at coordinate 1,324,653 of JAQJVL010000148.1, read as the reverse complement.
AAAATAAATCTTTTTTACAATGAACAATTTTGAATATTTTTAACATTTTAAAATTATCTTTTATTATATAAATTTAAAACCAAAAGGTATATTGATATTCCCTTGTGTTATAGTGTGGAATAATATGTTGAAAATAAGTGGTAAATATTTTGTTTAATTATAGGCTGTAGTTCTTGATAAAACTGCACCAAGTTATAAAAAAACAGTTATCGGAAAACGAGAATGAAAGATTAAGAGGCACAAGAATTAAAGAAAAACATTTATTTACAGTATTTAACCATTTTAAAACAAGCTCCATAGTTTGGACAAGCAGGGTCTTCTTCAGTGTCTTCAAGCCTTCTCTTGACCTGCCATATTTTTCTGTCTTGCTTGGTTTTTCATTTCGGATGAGTTACATTAGGATGCTTTTATGTGAATTTCATAAATTTTTGCCACACCGAAGATTGTGTCTTTCCCAATGTCAATGCCTAATTAGCTTGGAACCATACACTTGGTTATATTTCTATTGTTGAAGATGACACAACGTTATACATTCCAAAATGTAAAGCTTTTAATCCAACAAACCCAGTTTTAGGCATCCTTGACCAAATAACTGCATCGCCACTTTCATTCGGCTTTTGGGTTTTCCCATGTATAAATTTTATTAGTAGTTCCTTGCCTGAAAGACTTCTAAAAACAGGCTTTATAAATTACATAATACAAACTGGAACACTACTCTTATAAGAGTTAATTTGATTTTGTGTAGCAGTCTTTTGGTAGCCGCATCAACTCGTTTCGCCCTAAGGGCATAATCCATGGTGTGGGTCATCTTCAGTTGAGACCTTATGGTAGTATAAGGCCCAAACAACTATCATCAGGCTCTTATCTTTGGGAATACCTACATTTATTCTTTTTTTTTTTTTTTTTTTAATTCAGTGATAGGTTTCCTTGATCTTCTTGCCATGATAAAAAAACTCAAAATACAAGGCCATTCACTGAAAACTAAAAGAATCACTCTATCAAATCTATTGTTTTGATTGTTATGTAAACAGCACTAATCTTACAGAATTTGTTATTATAACAGCTGGAGAAATATTCCAGGTTAGCCTACTACTGAAACTGAAAACATTAAAGTTCATAAATGACTTCTAGCACACAGAAAACCAATGTTTCTTGTTATTTATCGTTGCACAACTATTTTCAAACATTTTATGTACACTTAGTAAAGATTTTTTATGGTGTCATATATATATATATTAAAGTGTTTGTTTTTTTAGTATTTCTTATTTCTTAGTAAAAATAAAAAGTCAAAATTTTCAGTTTTTGCCCTCGTGCTCGCCTTTATACACCACATTACACGTCTATGAACAATTATTAGTTATCTGTACTTACAGCTAATTGTCAGTGACTGAAAGCTGATCTAATCTGAGATAAGTCCTGCCACTATCTTACCTAATGAGGAAAACTCGTGTTTCCCAATTTTCAACTAGTAATTTTGATAAATATTTAACACACATTTTTGTTTTTCAAAAGTAAACAAAGCGTTTCCCCTTACATATCTTACTTGCAACAAGGCTACATCATTCATCACACATAATGAAATGTAATTACAGTACCTCGGTCCCGATGCTAGATTTCATGTTAACCAACTGGCCTACCTATTAAATGACATCTGATGCATCCTAAAAATCCAATTAAATTTTTGCAAATGTTCATTTTTTTATACTCATTGAAAATGTTCGATATATCGTTTTACACATTGCTGTTTTATTTTAATTTTAAGGTTCGAATTATTGGTGTAATGAGCTATAGTGAATACTGTACGATTATTAAAGGTCCAAATGGAACATAAGTTGATATTATGCGTTTTCTTAACAATCGTCAAGAGTGATATGTAAAGATTCACATATTTAAATCTAGAAAAATTATAAAATAGCTTTAAAAAATAAAAAAAATAATTCATGGTCTACTAGAATAGTTCTTCACATATTAAATGACACGTCAAGTGTTTTGGTACGATCATTATTATGGGCCAAATCGTTGGAATAGAAACGTTTCATTGGCCATGTTTTATGACGTTTTTCGTGAAGCGAAACAGTCCCCTTAATTCTGTCGCTTCTTTCACGTATATATTCTCTATTTCACTAACGATTCCTGCTATCCCTGGTATAAAATCTTATTGTCAAACCTCTCAGTTTGGTAGAACCAGTATTACAGCCACATACAGCGCATACGTTTCCAGATATATTTGCATGTTGCAATCTGAGCCACACACCGTTTGTTTATGTCTATGCCAGAGGGACGTTAGCCTATTTCCCTACTGAGAATTGTCAGCCGGTAATGGTTGCGCGCGCAGTACCGACGGTGGACATTTTCCGTTAATTCACTACCACTACTTATTTATAGCGATTCCAGTTAGGTTAGGACAGGTTAGATTACGTTAGGTTAGGTGCTACTAAAGTTGATCACAAACTGGTAAATCCAATAATTGTCTTACCGCTAAATGCACTCTCCGTTGTAAAGTCTTGGAAAGCGATAAGATAAGGCCCGTTTTATCGGATTTTTAACTGATAAAGAATATCAGAGTGAACGTAAAGATTATTGGGAAACCGTTTGTAGAGCAATAGAATAAATATCAAGCGGTAGTGAATTAACGGAAAAGGTACCTATGAATAAAGGTAAAGGAGTGGCTACCTATGAAATGTATATGTTACCGGACAAACCCAATTTTTAGGACAAACTAGTTTGGACTAGGATGATCTAGTTTTTCCTGACCGCCCTAGGATAAACTAGTTTGGCCTTTTTTTCCCCAGGCTAAACTAGTTGGGCCTAATAGCGTTAGGATAAACTAGTTTAGCCTGGTTGAATTGTTAGGCCAAAATAGTTTTCGGTAGATCACGGCTGCTACCCATGTAGATCACGGAGGCTACCCAAGTAGATCACGGCTGCTACCCAAGTAGATCACGGATGCTACCAAAATATATCACGGATGCTACCCAATTAGAACACGGATGCTACCCAAATAGATCATGATCTAACCTAACCTAACCTATCCTAACCTAACCTTGAACACACTAGTTTGGCCTGGTCTAAAGCAGGAAAATCTGGTTTATCCTACACCACCCGGCCAAACCAGTTCAGCCTGTAATCAATAAGGCCAAACTAGTTTATCCTAGGGCGGTCAGGAAAAACTAGATCTTCCTAGTCCAAACTAGTTTGTCCTAAAATCGGGTTTGTCCGGTATAATATATAAGTGGCTACCTGTGACATGTATATAAGTGGCTACCTGTGAAATGTATATAAGTGGCTACCTGTGAAATGTATATAAGTGGCTACCTGTGACATGTATATAAGTGGCTACCTGTGACATGTATATAAGTGTCTACCTGTGACATGTATATAAGTGGCAACCTGTGACATGTATATAAGTGGCTACCTGTGACATGTATATAAGTGGCTACCTGTGACATGTATATAAGTGTCTACCTGTGACATGTATATAAGTGGCAACCTGTGACATGTATATAAGTGTCTACCTGTGACATGTATATAAGTGGCAACCTGTGACATGTATATAAGTGGCTACATGTGACATGTATATAAGTGTCTACCTGTGACATGTATATAAGTGGCTACCTGTGACATGTATATAAGTGGCTACCTGTGACATGTATATAAGTGGAAACCTGTGACGTGTATATAAGTGGCTACCCGTGACATATATATAAGTGTCTACCTGTGACGTGTATATAAGTGCCTACCTGTGACGTGTATATAAGTGTCTACCTGTGACATTTATATAAATGGCTACCTGTGACGTGTATATAAGTGGCTACCTGTGACATGTATATAAGTGTCTACCTTTGACGTGTATATAAGTGGCTACCTGTGATATAAGTGTCTACCTGTGACATGTATATAAGTGGTTACCTGTGACATGTATATAAGTGTCTACCTGTGACATGTATATAAGTGTCTACCTGTGACATGTATATAAGTGGCTACCTGTGACATGTATATAAGTGTCTACCTGTGACATGTATATAAGTGGCTACCTGTGACATGTATATAAGTGGCTACCTGTGACATGTATATAAGTGTCTACCTGTGACATGTATATAAGTGTCTACCTGTGACATGTATATAAGTGGCTACCTGTGACATGTATATAAGTGGCTACCTGTGACATGTATATAAGTGTCTACCTGTGACATGTATATAAGTGGTTACCTGTGACATGTATATAAGTGTCTACCTGTGACATGTATATAAGTGTCTACCTGTGACATGTATATAAGTGTCTACCTGTGACATGTATATAAGTGGCCCCTTATAACTTAGTTCACATGTCCTCTGCTTTATTTATTTGGATGAAGTAACTATTCATAACAGTAGTTTCACTTTAATTTAAACTTTAATTGTACGTTACTATAAAGACATGCCCTTTTAAATTCATTTAACGATGGTAACTGGTCATTTATTTGACAAAGATATACTACGACAGTTAGTTCCTAATGGTTATGAGACAATTGAATGCTGAAACAAGAAAGTAGTTCTCGTTAGAATTCCTTATATTTGTTTTTTAGTTGTCTTACATCTTATAGTCTATATTTGTAAAAATAAAAATATTTGATTATCTCGTGTTGCTAAGATATCATTTGTCGTATGTATGTATTTTTGTATATTTATCTATTAAATGCAGGTTTTATAATCCAAACATATCATCCAGTAGTTACAAAAATCACCCTATAATTTATTTAAATATTCCTATTTTGATTGCTTATATAATGAATCAATGAATTGTTTAGTATACAAATTTCTTTTGAATCAAATTTCTCTTCTTTTTGCTTTTTAAAGGTAACATACAGCTAAGTGATAACACAGTAGTTAATATTTAGTTAAACTTGTGAGTTAATATATTATTAGTAATAATAAATCTTAATTTACTAAAATATTCCCTCAATTTGCTCTTATATAGTGAGACGATATTTTTACTGTATATCTAATTATGTAATTTGAATTAATTGAATAACAATTCTTATTATATTAGACAAATGCTGATACTGATATATATAAGAAAGAAACATTACACTTGAATGTCAGATATTTATTATGAAGGCTCTCATTTTTTTTAAACCTACATAAATTACGACATTATATTTGATAGCATTATATGTATTGAGGCTTTGAGCATTAAAACGCGTTAAGAGCTTTCAGTTCTTTCCCTTTATGGGGTAATGTAGTTGGGAAATCCAATTTACTCCTTTGAATCGACAACTGAGTAGGTATTGAACATACGTTTCTAAAGGACTGCTATCTAACAACCCTTGTGAAAGCGCACCTAACTAAAAGAATAATTATACACTAAACTATTTTACATATATTTATTTCAAAGTCAATAATAATGAATATTTATTCCATATTATATACGTATATATTTAAAGTATATATATATATATTTATTCGTAATTTATTTCGTTACGAATATATTAATTCGTATATTTATTAGTAAATTAATGTTACGAAAAATAAACTTTAAGTCTTAGGATCTAATGCTAGCCATGTTTCCATATTAGTGATTAGTAGAAACTAATTTAATAAAGATAAACATAAATTAACATTAACAATAGCCTGTTGTCAACCGCGACACTACTGTGGTGGAAAGTAAGCCTACTGTCGTACAAAAAGCAATGTACTCCAGTTTGAACCTCTGCAAAAAAATAAATACACATCTGATTTCGTTGAGTTATACACGAACATTTTGCTTATTTAATTTTACGTAATATCATATAACTTACATCTTTTTTTAAAGACTAAGAATATTTTTATAGCAGGTAGAATACAAAAAAACACGAAATTTTAGAACTGTTGGATTAAAGCTCAACTTCAACAATTTCTAAAACCAAAACTACCAAAGATAAGGCAATGAAACTTTAAAAACACGTGTAGAAGATTATTATTTGTAGTCTATCCAAATTCTAGAATTTGTACTCTTTTAAAAAGGATTCTGTTGTAATTTTTGTAAACTCTAGCAATCTTAAAAATGGCTGATAATACAAACTTCCAAAACGGTTTAAAAATACCGGATTAAAAAATAAAGTAACATTATACAACTGGAAGTACGACAAAAAATCTTGCGATTTTATATCACATGATATTTTAACAGACATCGATGCACGCTCATGTGTAAGCGAATCACCCGGCTCAGCACTACAAAACCAGTTTCAACTGAGCATTGAGGCGTTGCCGAATCGCGTCCTGGAAGTATTTAAACAGTGCACGAAAGGTTTATTACTGAGGAAGTATTGAACAATTAATCAGTCGTGTTTTATATCTTAGTTTAAACTATTTTCCATTAGATTTTCTCGTGAGAGCTTTGGACCTACAACGGCAGATATAAAAAAAAGTTATAGCTCTTAAAATATTGTCAAATTAAAAAACATCTTATTTACAATTATTTAAATTTCACATGTAACGAGCCGAATGCAACGTGGAAATGAGAGCCACCCATTATATTGGTGATTTGCATTATATACTAATCACATTAATAGTAACTGTGAGTGGTTTATAAGCCTTTAGCTGTATCAAGTCATAGCTAAATAAGTCCTCTAATACGGGGTGGAAGTCCAGCTGCATACGTAGCAAGACTGCGTCCGGTGTTCCGGCCGGTCGTGCGACTTACGACATATTAATGTCTGTTGAATTATCATGTGATATAAAATCGTACGATTTTTTATCACACTTCCAATTTTATAATCTTACTTTATTTTTTAATCTGGTAAATTTGAACCGTTTTGAAAGTTTGTACAGCCAGTTTTAAGATTGCATGAGTTTACAAAAATTACAACAGACCCTTCTTTATAGAGTAAATATTCTAGAATTTGGATAGACTACAAATAACTATCTTCTTCACATGTGGTTAAAGTTTCACTGACTTAACATTTTTAAAGTTGAGCTTTACTCCAAAAGTGCTCAAAAAATATTTTTAAAAAACGTAGATTATATGCTATTACATAAAATTAAATAAGCAAAATTTTGATGTACAACACGAAGAAATCGGATGAGTTTTTATTGTTTAGCAAAGGTTCAAACTCGAGTACATAGCTTTTTTAATCCGACAGTACATACATACATAGTCGGATTAAACATTTGTATATTTATGTATGTCTATATATATATATATATATATATATATATATATATATATATATATATATATATATATATATATATACATACATGTATATAGGCTATGAAAACTCAAAATGATTACTGTAACATAAAATAATTTGATGAAAAAATTCAAGTATAGTGAGGACGAACCAGCCTACCCGTCCATACACGTACAGTAGTGACCACCCACCCACCCGTCTATACACGTACAGTAGTGACCACCCACCCCCCGTCTATACACGTACAGTAGTGACCACCCACCCACCCGTCTATACAGTACAGTAGTGACTACCCACCCACCCGTCTATACACGTACAGTAGTGACCACCCACCCACCCGTCTTTACACGTACAGTAGTGACCACCCACCCACCCGTCTATACACGTACAGTAGCGACCACCCACCCACCCGTCCATACACGTACAGTAGAGACCACCCAATTGCCCGTCTATACACGTACAGTAGTGACCACCCACTCGCCCGTCTATACACGTACAGTAGTGACTACCCACCTGCCCGTATATACACGTACAGTAGTGACCACCCACCCACCCGTCTATACACGTACAGTAGTGACCACCCACCCACCCGTCTATACACGTACAGTAGTGACTATCCACCCACCCGTCTATACACGTACAGTAGCAACCACCCACTTGCCCGTCTATACACGTACAGTAGTGACTACCCACCCACCCGTCTATACACGTACAGTAGTGACTACCCACCCACCCGTCTATACACGTACAGTAGTGACCACCCACCCGCCCGTCCATACACGTACAGTAGTGACCACCCACTTGCCCGTCTATACACGTACAGTAGTGACCACCCACTTGCCCGTCTATACACGTACAGTAGTGACTACCCACCTGCCCGTCTATACACGTACAGTAGTGACCACCCACCCACCCGTCTATACACGTACAGTAGTGACCACCCACTCACCCGTCTATACACGTACAGTAGTGACTATCCACCCATCCGTCTATACACGTACAGTAGCAACCACCCACTTGCCCGTCTATACACGTACAGTAGTGACTACCCACCCACCCGTCTATACACGTACAGTAGTGACTACCCACCCACCCGTCTATACACGTACAGTAGTGACTACCTACCCACCCGTCTATACACGTACAGTAGTGACCACCCACCCACCCGTCTATACACGTACAGTAGCAACCACCCACTTGCCCGTCTATACACGTACAGTAGTGACCACCCACCCACCCGTCTATACACGTACAGTAGCAACCACCCACCCACCCGTCTATACACGTACAATGGTATTTGATGTAATATTTATTTTTAAGATCTGGTACTTAGTACGTTTTATTTAAATGACAAGAACAATCTAAAGGTATCGATTGTGTGTCGTTACCTTACATACATACAGTAGTAAAAATACACTCATTATCGTCTATTGGAAAAGGACAACAATTATGTGAGTAGTGTAAATAATCATATCATATTAATATATTTCATTACTTATTAGCTGTATAAATGGACTTATTCTTTTTATAGATTTGGAAAATTTAATGATCCACTAAGTTTAAAAGTAAGGTGTTAATTGAATCCAGAAGGGCGAATCAAATTTCCAATTATATTCCAACTGATTGTCTATGGGATCTTTTGTCTCTTGTAGCCTCGACAATCTAGTCTTCATAACCTGCAAATCACAAATATTGTGAAATAATATTTATTCGTGATTTATATAACATAATCAAAGTGTTTATAAAAAACTAATTTCAAGATATACTGAAACAATAAACTAAAAAAAACTCGGCCCTGCGGGCCTCGCCAGGGGGCAAGCCCCCTGGACCCCCGGATCTTTTTGCTTAGAGCCTACGGCTAAAATTCAAGAAACATGGAACATGCTTTAGCTGCGCTTTTTCTGTTTGCTGGCTCCTTTTTAATAATTTCTGCAAATGTATTTCTCCGAAAACAACGAATTTTAGATTTCATGTAAGGAATTACAAAAAATATAAACATATCTTAAAAATATAAATATATCTTTACTTTTTAAATTTTATTGTTCCATACAATCATTAGAAGTTGTGGCCAATATTGGTTTGTGATAGCTGAAGTAACTTACATAATGTTTACAATCAATCTTGTCAATATGGCGAGTGAAGATCATATCGATACATGATCCTCCTCGAGTAGTTGATATAGCTAGATTTGTGTTGAGTTGTAGACCGAACGTTTCCTCCATGAAGTGAACAATTTTTTGATTTTCTTTCTTCTTGAGGTCCAAATTGATACCGCCAGACAGGATAATTGGGATTTGTCCATAACCTTTCTCTCGGATGAGTTAAAAAATGTATATTTTTAACAAGAGTTGTCATGGAAACTAAAGATGTACTTTGATCAACGCTTGCAAATAAAATCATTATTGAAGTCAACACTGATATGTCATTGTGTTTTCATGGTTACGCGTCACCCTCCCGCGTAACGTTTTCAGACAGTTAGGTCAAGACTAAAGCATGTTCCATGCTAAAATAAGCACTAATGGTTCCTCAAATGTTTAATGACCCATACATTTAGTACAACGTCTAAGTACGTTTAAATATTATTTATTTAAACCAAATAATACAATAATTAATAATTACACTTGATTATGTTTAGTTTTCAGTTTTAATTTTGATTCATTTATAAGAAATAAGCAGACTACCAGTCTTTTGCACGTGGTTTACGTTGATTTATATTGTTCTTATTGCATTCAGTAATACAAAACTATGAAATAAGTTAACTCTAGGTTGTTCAAACGATTTTTATTATGATCGTATTTATAAAAAAGAAAGTTTTATTAAAAAAACTTATAAACACTATTAGTATCTTTGTTTTCCTTTGTGAAAACGTGCAGGTCCCTTAAGCTTGAAACACGTGAGTGCAAAATTACCTTTTGGTTAGGTTTGGTCCGGTATTTACTTCAGAACTATGTAAGTTGTTTGTTTATTCCAACAGCTGCTCAATAAAACAATTAATTATAAACCATTGTTAATTTGTTATTGCCATAGGGCTTGCATTGATACTTCTTAGAGGCCCTGGGGTGATGACCTGATAGAATATCATGATAAAGATAGGCCTATGTGTTAACCAAAGCCCCTAAGAATGTCCATGCAAAAGGTTATAGTAGTTTTCGCGTTATTGAGTAACACGCACATATAGACAGACACCATTAGATTTTGATATAATAGATTTTATACGCAAATAAGTTTCCCATTCAATGTTAAATTTTGAATCTGAAAAGGTCAGCTGTTTTTGTGGTCCATTGTGGTCCCATGTTGGTGATTGCATTGTTATTTTTTCACCACATATAAAATATTGAACTTTAAAAGCTATTTTATCTCAAACATCTAATGCTGTTAAACAATAATTGTTGGTTTTATAGATATGCCGCTTAGGAAGTGAAATATTGAATGCACCTGCGCGAGAGAGAGATGGAATAACAATATCACTATAAATAATAATATTAAAAATAATTAACAATTAAACAAACGTGTTGAGTTCCTTGCAATTTTGCTGTGTGGAAATTGAATACTTGAAAGCAGAAATTAGTCATTCCCGTGATGTAGGTAGCTGAGAGTTTGAACGAGTCCCCTCTGCTGTGTGCCTTACAATAATTATTTAACTTGTACGTATGTGCTATTGTTAAATTAGTCATTCCCGTGATGTAGGTAGCTGAGAGTTTGAACGAGTCCCCTCTGCTGTGTGCCTTACAATAATTATTTAACTTGTACGTATGTGCTATTGTTAAATTAGTCATTCCCGTGATGTAGGTAGCTGAGAGTTTGAACGAGTCCCCTCTGCTGTGTGCCTTTCAATAATTAATTATTTAACTTGTACGTATGTGCTATTGTTAAATTAGTCATTCCCGTGATGTAGGTAGCTGAGAGTTTGAACGAGTCCCCTCTGCTGTGTGCCTTACAATAATTATTTAACTTGTACGTATGTGCTATTTTTAAATTAGTCATTCCCGTGATGTAGGTAGCTGAGAGTTTGAACGAGTCCCCTCTGCTGTGTGCCTTACAATAATTATTTAACTTGTACGTATGTGCTATTGTTAAATTAGTCATTCCCGTGATGTAGGTAGCTGAGAGTTTGAACGAGTCCTCTCTGCTGTGTGCCTTTCAATAATTATTTAACTTGTACGTATGTGCTATTGTTAAATTAGTCATTCCCGTGATGTAGGTAGCTGAGAGTTTGAACGAGTCCCCTCTGCTGTGTGCCTTTCAATAATTATTTAACTTGTACGTATGTGCTATTGTTAAATTAGTCATTCCTGTGTTGTAGGTAGCTGAGAGTTTGAACGAGTCCCCTCTGCTGTGTGCCTTTCAATAATTATTTAACTTGTACGTATGTGCTATTGTTAAATTAGTCATTCCCGTGATGTAGGTAGCTGAGAGTTTGAACGAGTCCCCTCTGCTGTGTGCCTTACAATAATTATTTAACTTGTACGTATGTGCTATTGTTAAATTAGTCATTCCTGTGATGTAGGTAGCTGAGAGTTTGAACGAGTCCCCTCTGCTGTGTGCCTTACAATAATTATTTAACTTGTACGTATGTGCTATTGTTAAATTAGTCATTCCCGTGATGTAGGTAGCTGAGAGTTTGAACGAGTCCCCTCTGCTGTGTGCCTTACAATAATTATTTAACTTGTACGTATGTGCTATTGTTAAATTAGTCATTCCTGTGATGTAGGTAGCTGAGAGTTTGAACGAGTCCCCTCTGCTGTGTGCCTTACAATAATTATTTAACTTGTACGTATGTGCTATTGTTAAATTAGTCATTCCCGTGATGTAGGTAGCCGAGAGTTTGAACGAGTCCCCTCTGCTGTGTGCCTTACAATAATTATTTAACTCGTACGTATGTGCTATTGTTAAATTAGTCATTCCCGTGATGTAGGTAGCTGAGAGTTTGAACGAGTCCCCTCTGCTGTGTGCCTTTCAATAATTATTTAACTTGTACGTATGTGCTATTGTTAAATTAGTCATTCCCGTGATGTAGGTAGCTGAGAGTTTGAACGAGTCCTCTCTGCTGTGTGCCTTTCAATAATTATTTAACTTGTACGTATGTGCTATTGTTAAATTAGTCATTCCCGTGATGTAGGTAGCTGAGAGTTTGAACGAGTCCTCTCTGCTGTGTGCCTTTCAATAATTATTTAACTTGTACGTATGTGCTATTGTTAAATTAGTCATTCCCGTGATGTAGGTAGCTGAGAGTTTGAACGAGTCCCCTCTGCTGTGTGCCTTTCAATAATTATTTAACTTGTACGTATGTGCTATTGTTAAATTAGTCATTCCTGTGTTGTAGGTAGCTGAGAGTTTGAACGAGTCCCCTCTGCTGTGTGCCTTTCAATAATTATTTAACTTGTACGTATGTACTATTGTTAAATTAGTCATTCCTGTGATGTAGGTAGCTGAGAGTTTGAACAAGTCCCCTCTGCTGTGTGCCTTTCAATAATTATTTAACATGTACGTATGTGCTATTGTTAAATTGAGACTGAAATTATTAGTAGATGTGTAGTTGAAGGCTTTTTAACTTGTAATAGTACAGTACAAATAAACGTCACACAACACAAATTTATTACAATATAAGCACAAAATGCACAAATATTATGGTGATCGATTTCGGTGAACCACGCTCACCTTCCTCAGACCAGAGGGATTCACAAAAGAATCTGTGAGTTTGAACGAGTCCTCTTTTCACAAAAGAAGAGATTCTTTTGTGAATCCCTCTGGTCTGAGGAAGGTGAGCGTGGTTCACCGAAATCGATCACCATAATATTTGTGCATTTTGTGCTTATATTGTAATAAATTTGTGTTGTGTGACGTTTATTTGTACTGTATATGTACCAACACGTATTATGCTAATTAAAAAACTACTTGTAATAGTGTAATATTTATAATATTTTCTAAGGATTTATTTAACAAATACTCGTATATTACAAATAATAAATTATTTACTTTTAGTGGTTGTAGTGGTGCTTGGATCAAATGTGGGAGTCACTGTACTTGGGGTGGGTGTTACAGATGTGCTAGTGGCGTACTCTCTGGCCACCCTCATTCTTCCTCCCTCTACAGGAGAGGCCTCATTGAGGCTGAGGAGTGTACAGCACAGAAGGACCAATAGGATTACGTCTATTAACAACCAAATAAAATCAAGTTCTATGTAGAAATATGAAATAACTAACTCACAAAAATGTATATATATATAAATCTTAAGTAGTTTTTAAAATTTGATGTTTTTAAAATATTTTTTATATTTGAAGGTTTTTCAAACATGACCTAATTTAATGCTACATCAAATTTGTTTAAAATAGCCAACATCACTTACTTTGCAACCACGTGGTACTCTACGCTTGATTTACCTTCCATACGTATTTCTTACTAAACTATCAAATTAACGAAAAAGCTTAGCCTGCTACTGGACTCCTAGATAAAAAAGTATTACTGTCTAAAAAAACCCTATAAATTATTACACCTCACCAGACCAGAGTGAATTACAGAAGAATTACCGCAATATTTGAGCTTATATTGTGATAATTTTGTGTGCTGAGTGACGTTCGCTTTTATTGTATATATAGCAACACTAATACAGGGTACTGACTAAGACACCATTTAAAAAATGAAGTAACATTAAAATAAATGCATAACCTTTAGAATACATAAAACCTATCTACACTCAAAAATTAAAATATTACATATTTTTGAAACAAGCCAAAATAATTTAACTTATCAAATTTGTTTATATTGTAAGCCAAGTATTAAACGTCGTCAACTGTCACCCTTAAACTAAAAAAAATATATCATTTATTACCAAATACGTTGTACTCACATTTCATCGTGAATATGATTGGGTAAATGACAGGACTGCGTCGTCACCCGCACTCGTCACTCTTATATGTACGTCGTGCAATCTAGGCAGTTAAACGAACGACTTGAAACTAGAGGAAGTGCGTACATTAGTTTGTAAACTGGTTTTAGCCAGACAAATCCTTACTGCTAACAGGAAAATAAAACTTGCTACACTAAACTGTATACATCCTATTTTATTATCAGCTTTCTCCACAGTAATTGGACATGTTCTACATTAAATGTGACCGAAGTAATTCTGCCTTATGCTATCTGTACATGCTAATTCTGTTAAATGTGTTGTACCTTAATGAGGTTTACATATTTTGCATGTTAACCACTCTTGTTCCCACAGTAGATAACATTCACGGCACTTGTATAACAATTTGCTCTTTTCAAGGCGACAAAATGTTAGCTGTGATAGATTAGGTTAGGCTATACATATACATAACTAGACTAATATGTACCATTTTCATTCTATGATATCTCTAAAAATAGTGTTTGCAGTTAGAATACATATGTTCCTGAACCACTGAATAGATTTTGATGACATTTGGAAAGTTAACTTTCGTAACAAAGAGAACCAATAAGAAATAACTTCTTGGAATTCCATTCCTAAGGGATAGAAACAGCCCCTCAACTTTTCCTTTTTTCATAATTAGCATTAAATTAATTAAAAACTTTATTTCAAATAGCTGATACAAAATACATAAACATGACACAAAAGACTGGCTAATTTGATTTTACTGTGAAATGTACTAACTCTGACATTATTGCACTACTGTACTTTTTACTCCCCTAAAGTAGACTTATATGGGTTTGTAGACTATAAACTTTGTTATCTAGGAGAATGGCTTAAGGTTTTATTATATTAATGTTTAGAGAGAACCGAAAACCACAGAGACAAGAGTAAGCAAGCATACTTAGTGTTTTATTGGAGCAATCTCTTATCTTCTATATCCATCACCATTACAATAAATAAAAATGACCAAGATTATCTCATAAAAGGTTTTTTAGAATATATTTACAAAAGCTTATTTCCTTTTAATTGTTGGTGCAATAGTTAAATATAATGACTTCTGATTTCTAAAATGGCAGATGTCCAGTCTAAATTTTGTTTTAGAATAAAATATTACTGTAGTTGATTTTCGCGCAATTTTTATTGCTTAAAGATTTTTGTTGCTACCCATAAATAAGAATAAAAATGGAAAATTAAAATAAACATGGAAAAATAAAAATCTAATAAGCCAAGTATTTGTATAAAAGTGATAAAATATTGATTAACCTGTCACAGAGACAAGTCCAGATTCCACAACACATTACAACACCTATTTCAATACCAATTAATGAAGACCAGCCAATCCCCTGCCTATACGTAAGTCGATGAAACTATATGGACTATCAGTGGTTCCTTCATTGGAACCCTTCTATCATGGCTTCAACTCCATTGCAACTTTGTCCCTACTTAAATGTCACGGAATATGGACTATTTAGGAAGTTTAAACATATTTTATCTAACTTTCAATCTTCCCATTTTGGGAATCACAATGTATCTACCTCAATGTTATTTTCAAACTTGAATAAAGATGGAGTGTTTGATAGGGTAGACAGATCGTCGAACATTTTCCATCATTGCGTGAAGAAACTACACAACGTTTCGACTTGGTACAAACAACGAGCACAGAATAACAGAATGTTACTCTAGCTGGGTACAACCCAAGTCTTTAATCTACAATACTACAACTTATTAATCTATGATATTGTAGTTAAAGTATTAGGGGGACCTTTTCCGTTACTTCACTATCATTATTTTTATTATATAAATTACGGTTATAATAGTAGCCAAAGATAAAACCACATGGCTACTAAAGATGATCACAAACTGGTAAATCCAACGATTGACTTACCGCCGAATGCGCTCTCCGTGTGCAAGTTCTTGGAAAGAGATAAGATGAGGCCAGCGATATTGGATTCCTAGCGGATAAGGAATACCACAGTGGACGTAAAAATGATTGGGGATACGTTTTTAAAGCAATAGAATATTTAATAAGCGGTAGTTAAATAACGGAAACAAAAAAAAGTAGTGGTAGTGAATTAACGGAAAATATCCGTATACGGAAAATGCAAGTTATAACCTACATTCTAACATGAAAACACAAATATGTGTGCGTGTTCAAGTTAAGCGTGCAGCCATCACATTTTTCTTCTGGACTTCAGGTATGGATGTACAGGGGAGATGTTCTCTCTTGTCAGGTTTAAGATAAAAAAATAGTATGCTGCAGGGTGAACTGTTCTTGATTACCAACTTGAACACATCTAATGTTTTGGTTATCGATTTTCCTTTATGAAATTAATTCAGCGCCCCTTGTTTAGTTAGAATTTTAGAAAAAAGATGAACTGTAATGATAAGCGATGACATTTTGAAAATTCTAATATATGTTTTCAAAACATTACGAAAAATATAATGGTATTTTATAATTTACTACATAAACACACTAATGTTTACCGGTAATATAAAGTTACACTATCTACTGATAAGTCTAAACAATTAAACCTGGTCAAAATTTAAATCATTAGACGTTGTAATTTTACTTAATAATACATTTTGCTAATGCACAGTTTTCTTAAGCATACATTGTTATCTACAATATTTGAAATTATTCGACTGGTATCTCATTTACATAAAATACACCAGATGTTATGTTGTTACAAATAAAACCTGTCAGAACGATCAGGTTTCCTTATTAAATTATTCGACTGGTATCTCATTTACATAAAATACACCAGATGTTATGTTGTTACAAATAAAACCTGTCAGAACGATCAGGTTTCCTTATTAAATTATTCGACTGGTATCTCATTTACATAAAATACACCAGATGTTATGTTGTTACAAATTAAACCTGTCAGAACGATCAGGTTTCCTTATTAAATTATTCGACTGGTATCTCATTTACATAAAATACACCAGATGTTATGTTGTTACAAATTAAACCTGTCAGAACGATCAGGTTTCCTTATTAAATTATTCGACTGGTATCTCATTTACATAAAATACACCAGATGTTATGTTGTTACAAATAAAACCTGTCAGAACGATCAGGTTTCCTTATTAAATTATTCGACTGGTATCTCATTTACATAAAATACACCAGATGTTATGTTGTTACAAATAAAACCTGTCAGAACGATCAGGTTTCCTTATTAAATTATTCGACTGGTATCTCATTTACATAAAATACACCAGATGTTATGTTGTTACAAATAAAACCTGTCAGAACGATCAGGTTTCCTTATTAAATTATTCGACTGGTATCTCATTTACATAAAATACACCAGATGTTATGTTGTTACAAATAAAACCTGTCAGAACGATCAGGTTTCCTTATTAACTTTAACACATATGTTTAAGTAAAGTTTTATCACAAAATAATAATAAAACTTTTATGAAATGTCAACTTTGTTGTCTATCTTCAAGCCACTTGGGTGGTCGTAGTTTGATAAGATCCATGAATGTAATTGGTATATAATTTAATTGGTTTATGAAGGCTTTTTGGTGGTACTACGGTTTCAACAGTAACCGTAGTAAACAACTCACGTAATATTAACTACGGTCACTGTTAAAAATTGGTAAGAGAACAAATTATCCATGCTTTTCGGCATTTTTATTTTGTCAAAATACTAACAACAAACCCTCAATATTAATCTCAAGTAAACAAAAAATCAAAAGAGGACAAATTTTCAGAATTTTATAATGTTATTCATATATATTTCTGTATATTTTATATAAATTTATTTGTAATAATATATGCATATATATATTTATATATATATATTTAATGTATTTCTATGCAAATAACATTGTTCCAGTCGATGTACTGGTTCAATACCCATTATAGGGTAATTTTGGAAATAAATATTACTATTTTATATATATATATATATATATATATATATATATATATATATATATATATATATATTATATCTCAATCAGGATGATGTTGAGATGTTTAAATTAAAAAAAATCATCGTGTTTTCTACTACGTATAATTTGTATATACAGGGTGTCCCAAACGTCGACGTCCAAACTGCACAGGCTTGTTATATGGATCATTTCCAACAACAAATGTCCTTATGTATTTATCGTATTTTTAATAGTTACCGATCTATTGACTTTTTTAATATTTAAAAAACATGTATATTGCAACAGAAAAAATCATTTTATGCTAGAAATAATGCACGCAGGACCTTAAAGCTTTTACAATATAATTTTAATAAGTATATTTTCATAATTATACTGTTTTAAGGCATTTCGGGGTGTTAAAAACATAAATTAATAGTGTTTAAACTTTATTTTTTTAACTTAATATAAAGTTACTACTACATTCAAACAGTGACTGCAAATATATTTTTACCCTAAGCTAATGCCCAAATATCTTAAAAACTTCCCTAATTAATGCAGAATTCAAAAGTACTAACACATTAACAAATTCGTTAGCTTCTTTTGAGAATTGGTGTATTTTTCTAAATAAGTACACGTTTTTGCGGGCTGGCCACTTGCCCACCCTCGCGTTGCGGCGCTTATTCGCGGAAGTTTTACGCAAGGACAAAGCTAACAAGTCATTTCAAAAAGGCTAGAGCAATAATGTAACTGCTATTTAAACACACATTTTGTGCTGACGTTATAATTTTATTAAGTAAATAATTTTATAAATATTTAGTGTAATACAGTAACATTAAAGTTTATGAATTTTCATGTAAAATTAATTGTTACAAGCAAACAATAAAGAAATTAGAGATAATATCTAATAATGTAAAGGTTAGATAAATTACAATACCATTTTTTGAAATATACCTATTACAATAAAATTTCAAAATTCCGACCTTCTTTCCTGATGCAAATCTGACATCGACGACAATTTCTCTTTAGAGAATGAAAGGATTGTTCATTATTCTTAATTGTGTTGGTAACTGTTATTCGTTGTCTTAGTTCATCTTGTGTATGGGAATCAGAAGAAATCACCAATTCCTTGTAGTATCCCCACAAAAATAAATCCTTGGAGTTTATATCAGGTGAACTGGGCGGCCATTCCATGGTTCCTCGTCTTCCAATCCAGCAATTTTGGAATTCGGCATTTAGAAAGAATCTAACTTCATGAGAATAATGGGCTGGAGTGCCATCACATTGAAACCAAATATTTTCACATATGCCAAATGTATCTTCAAGGATTTCTCTAAGGTTGTTTTGCAGAATGTTAAAATAATTCACTCCTACCAGAAAGTTAAAATAAATTCAGTTTACTTGGCAACTCAATGGCCCAACTAAGTTGTGTGGTCTGAAGATGGATTCTTAATTTCTATAGTCTTATTATATAATTAAATATTATTTATTGCTTAATACTCGCAGTGACATAGTCCACTAAATTTGTAAATAAATTGTTTGGTTCGTTAATAATTTCCTACTATATCGTATTTTAGAAGTTAGAATTTTGTAAATTTGTGGAACATTTGAATAAAAAAAGTTACAAACTTTAAATTTTACTTTCATTTAATTGATATTTTTTATATAATTGTATTGCACTTCCTTTTAAATATTTATATTACGTTAGACACACTTTATGAGACACTTGCGTTCCTTCCTCTATGAGACTCATTTCCTCCCTTTCCTCCTCCTCCTTAGAACCTTTGTGGGTTAGCCTTTGACCCCGTAATTGAATTCGGCCTAAGTCCTCGGGAGGAAAACATTCAGGCACAAATCGCCAAGAACATATTTCCTTGCAGTTACCGTATCTTATTTCATGATAAGAAAATTCTTATTGAAATCCTAACGACTTTTATTTATTATTAGCTAAACCTGATCACGATTTGCTGTGGCTGTCTTTATTGACTATAAGTTTTTATTTTTGACGAAAATTGTTAGAAAAATATAAGTTTACTGTTTATTCGATTTTATAGGGAATAAAGTAAGTTACATTTGTTTTCATAAATAAGCAATCATTTGGTCACAGTAATAAACTTACATGATATGATTCGGATATAATATGGTCATAAATCAGCTGGTCAAAGTAGCACTTTTTCAGCACAGACATTTATTTTCATTTGTGAAAAGTAGGTAGGTCGGGAAATGCTTGAATGTCCTGTTCCCGTTCACAATTTTTTTGGATTTAAATAAATAAAAACACCCTTGAATATAAATAAAATGTTGTATAAAAACTCCAAGCTAATCCACGCCCTACTTTTTAAGCTTTGTTCATAAAAATGTCCGGAAGTTTGGTTTTTATACAAAAAGTTACTGAACAGAGGAGTCTCGTTAAATTGGAGTCAGTCGATTAACATTAGCTAGATCTTTACCATCAAACATTACTTTTATCAATAAAATATAATTGCATCAATTACATTTTTTATAGATTTGTCTAAAAATTTGAAAGCAATTGGAGCGAATCATAAAATCCATTCTTAGTGTGCGTCTACTGCTCAATGTACTAAATTTCATTACTCTTTGTTTAATAGTTTTTGGTTCGTCTCGAATAGTTTGTTTGTCAGTCATTACTTCCCACCTAGCTAATAAGGCCTCGTTTCATCGACACAAGTCACACAACGTGTTCCGGGCTCAAGGGCTGCGAAAATGATATGTTCATTTCTTCTTAGAGCTCTTTATTGGAGATTTGTTAAATTATAAATAATTAAAAAATTCTCAGGTTACTCCAATAAAATAATTTATTTTCGTGAGGCCTTTCGCATATAATGATATCATAATTTAAATAATATGTTCTTTACATTTTATTCTAATCTGTTGCAATGCGACAGCTTGGCAAATTTTTGCTCCCGGAACTTGTTTCGCAACATGTTGCAAACAGTTTCCATACGGCAACTTGTGCAAGCAACTGTTGTACAACTTGTTGTGAGACAGATTTCTACTAATAAAAATGAGGCTTAAGCAAGTTCTGTAACTTTAGCTCTATAAATTGATCTACTACACCGTCCAATATTCAAATGTTAAAGGTAAAACGCAATTGTTGTTGGCACTCGAAAACATATCCTAAAATATATTTCAAGCGTATAATGTAAAATATATAAAGTGTGTGTTGAGATTTTTTAGTTTCATTTATTTAATTTAAGGCAAATTAGAACAGTTTTATATTTTATTTTCTATAAACATAATCAATGATTAATATTATTTTAATAATTATTCTCCAATCAACTTATTGTGGTTTGATAAAATCCTTTTCTTCTATGTGCTTCCTGCGGTAGTTGCAGAGCCGGACGTTGGGGTCATGGTTCCCGCTGGTGGGGTTGGGGTCTGAGTTCCAGAACCGGTGGTGGGGTACATGGGGTACTGTCTGGCCACCCTCACTCTTGTCCCCTCTGCAGGAGACGCTTCACTGAGGCTGAAGAGTGTACAGGACAGAAGGACAAACAGGATTACAGCTGCAAATATATATCAAGTATACAGAAAAGTATTGACTTAAATTTTTTATCAATCACTAAACAGTTTATAAAACTTAATAATATTTTTATTGAATTAATGACCCAAGTGGGTTATTAAGTGTCACTAAGTACAGTAAAAGATAACGAAAGACAACATTTAAATATGAGAGTTTTTTTAAAAATTTGTTTTGAGTTTCATTTTTCAAAAGCCCCTCTTAAGTTGCAAGGATTCGGTACACCAAATTGTAGAAGTTGTCATTAATGAGATGTGATTGTGATATCAATGAATAAAGGTACCGTCATTTTCATCCCTGAAAAATTATCATTTAACCTTTTAGTTTGTGAATTGTTGTCGTACTGGAAAAATTATATTTTATTATTCTAGGGATTGCTTTTCCAAAACCCCTTCCCGTGCAATCAATGTCTATTTTTATCGTCCCTGAGATTGTTCTTATGGGAAATAGATTTTTAGATATTAGAATTTTAACTTCTATGAAGTCAACCCCACGGACACGAATCCTTAGAAATTTTGAGGCAAAAATACAGAATTTTACAACAAAATTGCAAATAATGGAAAATTAATTTTTACACAAAAAATGATATATTTAACATTAATATTGTGAAGATTGCCCTCCTAAACGTGAATATGACATCCATGTATTCGTATAACGAATAAAAATGTATGTATTTAACAAAACATGTTAGGTTAAGAATTAATGGTGAATGTATACCAAACTAACGTAACATTAACCACTTTTTTGTAGAATATAATAGTTATTATTCGTAGTATGAAGAAATTGATGTCATTTTCGTGTTCAAGTAAAAAAGTATATATAAATTTTAGTGGAAAAATGTTTTCTTTTTTGGACGTTTTACTCAAAAAGCATTATTACCACCGGGAAATTCCTCGGGATTATTTTTCGTTGAGTTGTTACTGACTAGATAAGATTACGAAAATCGTGCGGGCCCCTGTATTTCATATTTATCTCAGGGTAATCTATGGATAAATTATGACATTCATAAACATAATAAATATCAACTAGTATTGTTATTCTAAAATTAAATAAAAAGAAATATAAGCAAAAAAAAAGGTAAATATTATTATAAGATAAGTTAACTCACATTTCATGGTATTTGCTGTTGAGTGTGTCTACTCTCTAGGCTACTATTGAATGGGAAATGTGTTTTTTAACTTAACTCGTCCAACTTATATACATTTTACAATCTTGGTGATTATAAGTAACGACTACAAATTATGGTTGTAAGCTTGAACAGGCACATTAATTATTTTAAAAACTGGTTTTAACCGGCGACCATTGTGCACTGCTGTTTACAGGTTGTTCAAGAATACTAAACTAGTTGTATCACATTTTAGGACTAGCTTTCTCCAAAATAATTAGTCATGATGTACAACAAGTACGCCCCGCCCTGATACTACACTGTGTTATCTAAAACGTGTTTAACAAAATCGAATGTAGTAACTATAGAATATAGAAGTATAATGATTTTTGCTTTTTAACTAGTCAATATTAAACCCACTAACACGAATCCATAGACATTGGTATAGTAGAAAAAAATCGAAAAAAGGAAAAAACATGTTTACACCAAAAACTATGTACAATACACTAATCTCATGTAGTTTTTCTCTTGAACAACAATATGCAATAAAACATTTCATACTAATAACAATAACTGATATATTCAACAAAAATTTGCTTTTGTCAATTAAAGTTAGGTTATTATACGTTAACCATTATTACATACTGCCAACCTAATCTAACCTAACCTAAAATAGCACAACCAAACCTGTTTTAGTATACATTACTGTTTTTATTTGTGGAAGAAAGAAATTTGTATCATATTTGTATTCAGGAGAAAATTTACAGAAGATTAATGTAACATGCATCAGTTTTGGTGTAAAAAATGTAAATTTTTTTCGAAATTCTGTATTTTACCTGATCTTTTCTGTGCATTCGTGTGTTCGTGGGGTTTATATTGACTAGTTTAAAAAAATCATGAAATTTGGGGGAACTCTGTACATCATATTTTATGGATGACGTAAATTACATTATTTTAAAAATAATTAAGTTTTGTTGGTTTAACAAGTTGCTTTCAACTCTCGCGTTCCTTTGTATAAAAAAACATTTGTAGACCTTTAAATCTGACCTTTTACATCTTTGAACGATGTATATTTAAAAAATCTTATGCAATTCCTTCTCTGGACACGAATATGACTTCAAATTATTCATACGGTACAATGAATAATAACAGATATATTTTTCAAAAAAAAGAGGGTTATGTTAGTGTAAGTTAGCCATGAATAACTTAATTGCTAACCTAACCTATAATATCACACAAACTTACTTAACCTAACTGTTTTGTTAAATATCTCAGTTTTTATTTGTCTTAAGAAGAAATAGATATCATATTTAGTAACACAGAGAAAACTACATAATAATAATATTATATACGTACATACTATTTTGTGCAGCAATTTTGTTGTATTTTTTACATTTTTTTGTTCATACAACTCGTTATTTTCACAGATAATTTCCCATGGATACGTGTTCGTTGGGTTAATATTGACTGGCAAAAAACTTGTGGAAATCGAGAGGGACTCCCATATTCCGTATTTAACGAATACATTGTATATTGTACATTACCAAAGCCTATATTGTACTTGGAATACATTAATCTTGTTTATTTGTCATTCACATGTCTGCCTATTAAAATAAATTGTTTTTCACTGTTATCTTCTGCATTGAGGTAAAGTTAACTCAGTATTTTGTTCACTAACAGCTGAGTTATTTAATTAACGTACTTAAAAAGAAACGTCTTTATTAAAACTATTGTTTATGCTTAAAAAAATGAAACTGAAACCAATCATAATACGTCATAAGCATTGTATTACCTAATAGAGTCTGGAAGTTTGGATGGTTCTAGAATCCTATTTATGAAAACAGCTTGGTTTAATTTTGAAAACAAAATTTGTCATTTAATAGAAGAAAAAAAACTCTTTTATAATACTTTTAAAAATGATTAAATTATGTACTTAAAGATGAAAATTATTGTTGAACTAAATGGTATTTCACAAAGAGTATTTGTAACTTTTAAGAGGTTTTAAAATGTCTATATAGTAATGAACATCTTAATTTAAATTAAGACTCTGCAGAGACTGTCGGCCATGTTGGTTTTAATCCCATAAGAACAATGTTATTTGTGAGTCCGTACTTTTTGGTTATTTATTAACCAAAAGTTGTTTGTTGTCATTTTAAACATTATCATATTGCGCGTTGGGTTTGCTTTTGAATACATAGCTATTTGAAATATAGGTAAAATTATAAACTTCAAACAAAATATTTTTTTATTTTTTCTATAAAACTAATTAGGAAATCGCAAAGAAATTGAACGCGCAATTTCATTCTTGATCAAATGTTTGGAAAAATCCGTTTATAAGTAACAATTTAATTTGGATACGTGTGATCGTATGTCCGGTTCGAAAATAACATTGTTCATATGGGATTAAAACCAACATGGCCGACAGCCTCTGCAGAGTCTTGAATACATATACTTTACACATACATTACGAGACAGTTAGAAATAATAAAAACTACTGAAGACAATTTATTTGCGTAAATTAAATTTGATTGCTATAAAATTAAAAATACAGCTCTCAGCTGAATCTTGCAGCTAATTTCCTTGAAAAAAAATAATAAGAACGTCTATATTTTAAGATAAAACTAATGTTTTAATATATGCAAAATAGAGGTCAAACTGGTCTGTTTAGTTTGTGATTGATTAGTCACAACTTAGGGATGAAAATAAATATTAGAACCGGTGAAATTGCTAAATTGTATTCATGTTTAATTTTTACTAAAAAATAAAGGCTGTATGTTACTGTTTTTGAGTTTTCAAACGGACCATTTTAAAAACTGACTCTAGACATAATTTTGTTGCGTAAGAATAATATTGTTAGCAAGTAACTGTTCATTATTTATACATTTTTTAAAATGTATCCACTCAATTCCTTTGAAATTTTGTTAAAAGAGTATATGTTTAGTTGATTTTAGTCATTATTTTAATTGTCAGTCTTGTGGTTTATAGGTAATTAATACTATCACCTGAACATGATCACTCATACTCTTTGTTAGTCTCTGTGTTTTGTCCTATTCAAGATGGTGACCGATCAGCTGTCACTTTTTCGTTACATGACACATCACGTTCTAACATAACAGCTGATTTTATACGTCATCATCACACTCCTATACGATGTGTATTTTTGTTCATATAATATCACGTATATACGAGAACTAAGCACAGTCGTAAACAGTGCTTGGTTCTTTGGCGATAGTCCACATCACTGCAAATGTTGGTCAGAAATGGGGTGATAGTTTTATATTAATTTTTCGTAACATATGTTTTTTTATTTTTAAGATAAATCTTAGTTTCTTATTTAATATGGATTAGATTATTGTAAATAATATAGCAAAAATAACTTTTTTATTAAAGTATTAAAAAACAAGAGATTGAGAGAGAGAGAGAGAGAGAGAGAGAGAGAGAGAGAGAGAGAGAGAGAGAGAGAGAGAGAGAGAGAGAGAGAGAGAGAGAGAGAGAGAGAGAGAGAGAGAGAGAGAGAGAGAGAGAGAGAGAGAGAGAGAGAGAGAGAGAGAGAGAGAGAGAGAGAGAGAGAGAGAGAGAGAGAGAGAGAGAGAGAGAGAGAGAGAGAGAGAGAGAGAGAGAGAGAGAGAGAGAGAGAGAGAGAGAGAGAGAGAGAGAGAGAGAGAGAGAGAGAGAGAGAGAGAGAGAGAGAGAGAGAGAGAGAGAGAGAGAGAGAGATAGAGAGAGGAGAGAGAGAGAGAGAGAGAGAGAGAGAGAGAGAGAGAGAGAGAGAGAGAGAGAGAGAGAGAGAGAACAAGTACAATACAAGGTGTAAATTACTAATTAAAACTTATAGTCTAGGCAGTAAACTCTAGACAAACTTCATGTTACGACAAGGTCTTCTTCTAATAAGTATACGTTAACTAGCATTGCGTACTTAACATTACACATGTACAAGAGGTTGATAACCAAATGGGGTGATGAGGGTTATCAGTGCTTCCTCACTGCAAATCTTCTACCACGGATGGCTTCCAGTGATCCAATATAACTTCTCTGGATATAAAACGCAAAGAAGCAATTCTAAGAGAGTTCACAAAGATCATATCCTTCTGAATATTACAAGATATCCCGCAACGTGCAGGGTGACTTAAATTTAGAAAACTACATCTTCGATTAGCTTTCCAGTTTATCTCAAACAAATTTTTTGCTGAAAACCATTAATTTGGGATATGTTACGGCCAAAATAAGTGTCTGGTGTCAGGTCATATGACAGTTATCGGTATATGGAGCCTTCCTCCAAGGAACGGAATGTTTTGAGTCTCTTTTGCACGGATCTGGGAAGATGTGGACCTTTTCCGTTAATTCACTACCAAAACTTTTTCCGTTACTTCACTACCATTACTTTTTTATCTCAATTACGGGTAGGCCAGGTTAGGTTAAGTTAGGTTAGGTGGCTAATAAAGTTGATCACAAACTGGTAATCTTAGAACTTAGGCTTAAGCGGCCGGTGTCATAACTAGAATCTACAATTTTCCGGTGACAACCGCGTCAAGGTACTATCTACAATATTTACAAGATGACCAGACGTTTCGCCCATACTGTGATGTGGCATCCTCAGTGGTTCCTCTGAGACTGAAATCGGCAAGTGACCTTCCAGCTTTATAACAGGTGGTGGGGTGGAGACTGGTTGGCAGGTATGCTGGAGAGGGGGGCGGAGGCACGACCCACGTGACCTACGGTCATTGGCCGAAAAATTAATATGGCTGACTCTTCCATTTTATTTCCATTTACTTAAAATGGGTTCCCATGTCTTTGGCAGCCGTATACTATCATCCTTATTAAAATTATTTCTTCTTTTATATATTTCAATGGCTTCCCTTACGATTCTCGGGTAGTAATGTGGGATGTTGGCAAGGACTTTAGTTTTGTCAAATAAAATTCCATGATTACTTTTTGTGCTATGTTCAGCAACAGCAGACTTTTCCGTATCTTCATTCTTAGTATGCCTTATATGTTCCTTAATCACAGTATGGGCGAAACGTCTGGTCATCTTGTAAATATTGTAGATAGTACCTTGACGCGGTTGTCACCGGAAACTGTAGATTCTAGTTACAAACTGGTAAATATAATGATTGACTTTTATCGGCGTAGCCCCTCTTCGTGTGTAAGTTCTTGGAAAGCGATAAGATAAGGCCAGCGATATCGGATTCCTAGTGGATAAGGAATACCACAGTGGATGTAAAAATGGTTGAGGAACAGTTTCTAGAACAATATAATATTTATAGAGTGGTAGTGAATTAACTAACTGAAAAAACTAGTGGTAGTGAAGTAAAGTTGATGTGAGGCATAGTTCAGCTAGCTCTGCTAAATCGTTGTTAAGAATTTCCTTGATTATTTCAATTGTTTCAGGTACTGGAACCTTAGTGAACAATGATTCTACATCAAAACTTACAAGTATGTCAGTATCTTGCAACTTCTGTTGGCTGATAAGGCTGATAAAATGTCTAGAATCTCTAACAAATGACTCAGTTTTTCCTACAATTTCACTTAGTTGTTTTGATATAAACTTGGCTAAATTATAAGTAGGTGATCCTATGGAACTTACTATAGGTCTCATCGGTATATTTTCTTTATGTATCTTAGGTAATCCTAATCTTAGGTACAATAGTGGTGGCCTAGGTTCAGAATTTATTAATTGTCCTTTTATCTTATTGTTAAAATTAGGGTTTGACTTAATCAATTTTGATACACTTGAAGCAATTCTTTTAGTCGGATTTCTTACTAATTTATACCACTTTTAATAATTTACGAGTGAGGATGCCACATCACAGTATGGGCGAAACGTCTGGTCATCTTGTAAATATTGTAGATAGTACCTTGACGCGGTTGTCACCGGAAACTGTAGATTCTAGTTACAAACTGGTAAATCTAATGATTGACTTTTATCGGCGTAGCCCCTCTTCGTGTGTAAGTTCTTGGAAAGCGATAAGATAAGGCCAGCGATATCGGATTCCTAGTGGATAAGGAATACCACAGTGGATGTAAAAATCGTTGAGGAACAGTTTCTAGAACAATATAATATTTATAGAGTGGTAGTGAATTAACTAACGGAAAAAACTAGTGGTAGTGAAGTAAAGAAATGATCCAAAGATGCAAATACTGGAAATATAAGTGGGGAATAAAAATGATCAGTCATGTGATTGCGAATTAAATGTTCAAACTATGGATAACAAAGTTAATGATTGCCCATTGCGTTCTTTTCAGGAGGATTACCTGGTTTTCATTCAATCAGAGAAGCAGGTGTTGAATGGTTACGGGACCTGGATTTACCTCTGGAACGGGAGATCAGTCAATTAAAAATTAAGACCCTTTGTTCCTATATTGCTCTAAAAACTGTTCGCCAACCATTTTTATGTCTACTGTGGTATTCCTTATCTGCTAGGAATCCGATATCGCTGGCCTTACCGCTTTCCAAGAACTTAAAAAAGGAGAGTGCAATCGGCGATAAGTCAATCATTGGATTTACCAGTTTGTGATCAACTTTAGTAGCCACCTAACCTAACCTAACCTGACCTAGCCGTAATTGCGTAAAAAAGTAGTGGTAGTGAAATAACGGAAAAGTGTATGGGGCATAAGTGAGGAATATTAGTAATTTATATTGAACGTAAGAGCGATACTCTTTAACAAAAAAGTAAAAATATACTATAACATTCTAATATTTATTAATAGTATGTATACTCATTATTTTTAGCTTAAATAAATATTTTAGGCCTAAGCGGCCGGTTTCATAACTAGAATCTATATTTTCCGTTGACTCAGCGACACCACTGAGGATGCCACATCACAGCATGGACGAAACGTTTGGCGATCTAATAAATATTGTAGATAGCACTTTGACGTGGTTGTCACAGGAAACTATAGATTATAAATATACATTATTTTATTTTAAAAACTATGTAGTATATTGTATTGTTATTTGTTTATTTATTCATATCTTTTTAATGGAAGGTAAGACATGTTTGTTTTATTTCTGTCCTTTTTGTTAGTATAAACAAGTGGAACCTTTTAGCAGGGTTAAGAGTCCAAGCGGGCCTCTTAAGAATGTTTAAATGTTTAACAGTTTTTGTAATCAATGCAATATGTTAATGAGGAGAAGTTTTACAATCCAACTGGAAACAAAAGAATATTTTATACAATTTTCACGATCTCTACATATAGATAATATATCTTAAGGGTTGTTTGTTTGTTTATGTGTTTACATATACATTTTGTATATTTCTGTAGAAACTGGACACCATTACGAAATTTCCGTTGTAAAAGCTAAATAAATATACGTTTAGTTCATTTATTTTTTCATACCATTACTACAATTTTTTATTTTGAACTTTACGCAAAAGAACATATGCTGTCTTTTGTCCGCCTAAGAGAGGGCTAGAGAGCTTCAAAATGTGAATATCATATTCAAAAATAAATAACTTAAATAAAGGAACTTATATAAAATGTCAATACAATTTCAAAGCTTCCTTGGAAATTAAATTTAACGGTATCAGAAATAAGATTAAGGTATGATAATTGACATATTTTACAGAAATAAAATTTATAGGCCTTTCAATTTCGTAAAAGTTATTTTATTACCAGATCTAAATCGCTTGATTAATGCAGCTGGCTCTTATCTTTTTCCATGTCAACAGTCCCTTCTTCAGTGGTACTCGAACTATATATAGGTTGAGTAGCTGCTGGAAGCTGTATAACTGAGAGTGCTACTGTAAGTGGTAGAGCTAGGGGACGTAGAACTGGTGGTGCTAGAGGAAGTGGTAGAGCTAGGGGACGTAGAACTGGTGGTGCTACTGTAAGTGGTAGAGCTAGGGTACGTAGAACTGGTGGTGCTACTGCCAGTTGTAGAGCTAGATGAAGTAGAACTGGTGGTGCTAGAGGAAGTATAAGACGGATTGTCGCCATATCCATAGTAACCCTTGCCTTTCCGTAGGTCGCCAACTGCCGCAGACTCGCTCAGTTGGAAAACAACGCAGAGGAGTAGAACCAGAAAAATGAACGCTTCAACAAAAAGACAAGAATTAGTTAAGCAACTAATAATAAAACAATCTATAAAATATTCTGCTTTATTATGGAAACATATATATAATATGTATGTCATCTGACGTAGATACAATTAGTTTAGAAGCTCGGCCAGTGACAGCTGGACATAGATAAGGAGTGAGGAGGGGGCTCTTTTTATGAAAAAATTTTCCTACTCAACAAGTTGTTGTATATGGAAGAGATCTGAATATCAGGCTTATCAATTACCTGAAATTGGACCGATACACATGGTTCGGATTCCACGGAAAACTGTAGGTCCCTTAGTTGTCTTGACAATTGATATAAATTGTCCTTTCTGAACAAGTCAAACACAATTAGTAACAAAACTACAGTTATCCTACACTCAAGTAATCAATCTTAGCTGCCTTAGATAAGCACAAGCTGTGAAACCATGTAAAATATGAATAATAATAGTATTGAAGAAAGTTTTATTATTAGCTGATGTTTACTGTTGTAATATTTATTATTTTAGATTAAAATAAAGGTCTGAAAGGAGTGATTCATAAGATTTTCTTATGTGTACATAATGATGATATTTATTTGTTTGTTTTATGTATATCTTTATTTTTGTAAGAGCTATTTTGAAATATCATTTACTTCTTCATTAAATATTGTTGATTTTTGAATGAGTGATGTTATAGATTGAACATTAAAGGGTAAGTTATACACCGTCAGAGTTGAAAAACTAAATTACATTTACCAATTCATAAAAAAAATCTATGACAAAGCTATGAGATTTAGAGAAATCTCGTCTTCGGACCAAAATGACCTCCGGAGGTTCTGAGCGAGTAACCTATTTTCTAGTATAAGAAAACTTACTTATAGCTGCGGGAGATCTGTTCCTCCATTACAGAATAGCTCAAAAGTAAGAGGAAGAACAACTACAG
Source organism: Stictocephala bisonia (assembly GCA_035578905.1). Classification (NCBI taxonomy): domain Eukaryota; kingdom Metazoa; phylum Arthropoda; class Insecta; order Hemiptera; family Membracidae; genus Stictocephala; species Stictocephala bisonia. The sequence continues at coordinate 1,293,125 of JAQJVL010000148.1, read as the reverse complement.
GAGTGGATGATTTCGACAAAATCAAGACAAGATTTGTTTATGAATTTTAATCTAAAAGACGTAAACTTCCAACCTAAAACTGTAACTAGAACAATTGGAAGAGCTCATAGTTTCAAATGTGCAATTCAAGTGTAGTACTATTTTTAAGATTCAGTTTTTGATGAGAAAAGACCCTAAATAAACGTTGAGATTCAACTGTAACTTTTAAGATAAGAGAAAAAGATGTTTATATTTCCGAACTTTGAGACACTGTAAAGTCGTGTATTTGATTACATAGTGTAAGTTGAAGAATCTTATATTCTCATAACTCATACATCACAAATATATCTTGGTTTGATGATTATAAAAATGAAATATGTGTTCCAGTATCTAAAGGAGTGCGTCTAATAAAACTATACATGCCGGATTCGTTCCCAGTGTCTTGAAAATATTGAACGTATCATGTGGGATTATCATGACAAAGTAAATACTGATATTATGATTAATATATTGATAAAAAGATCTTCCCAAAATAAAACCGAGATCAGTGATTATTATTTATAGTGTCCCATATCACAACGTAAAAATGATATAACACCATTTAAACACTTATAAATGAAGAATTGAAAGAGTCTATAATCAAAACGTATCAACATCTGATGACACAGTTGTCTGAGTTATTCTTCCCAATAAGCTCCAAGTTTATAGTGTAGTCATAGATAACATTTGTTAAGTTATGTATTTTGTCTACTAAATGCTCACTTACTTAAATGCTCTTAAATCAACATTTCTGCAGTAAATAAATAAATCTAAAAATAGTCAGATAAGAAGTTTTGTACGATCTGATAAACAGCTATGCAAGTCTACTGGACATTTTCTACGTAGGAAAAACTCTATAAAGAAATTAACTATCGAATTTAATAGCTAGGCGAACCTAAACTTACATGTCATGTCTGTTCAAGCAGCTTGCACAACCAACTGATGGTATTTCATCCATGTGTTAAGACTTAAATTAAAACAGATATTAAAACCAAGGTAAGAATATGAGTTGATAGTACTGTACATAGTTAGTGGTTCGAATTAACCGACAATAATCAATTACTTTGCAGCCTTGCTAAGATAGTTAGTCAAATTAAATATCGTACGTTAACAAGGTTTTAGAAAGACGTTGACACAGATTTATGAGGAAAAAACTTGAATTTAACCTAAAAATGAGTAACCTTGAAATGGAGATAAATTGTTTGTTAAATATAACAATGACATTTACAGGATTTTTATTGTTGGTTTTAATTTAAAAATCTTATTCGATTTAAACTTAGGATCACAAGATTAAACTTTGATTGATGAGTAAAATAATGGTACTTATTTTCAATATATTTAAGATCAAAGATTTATTTAAAGTTACTTTCTAGTTAATAATTCAAAACATTATTTTACACTTATTTATTTATTTTCATTACATTTCACAATTGTTAAAATATTGCTGAGTTTTAGTAAAGCATTAATTTAATGTATCATTAAAAAGAGTTAAATACATAATTTTCAACAAGTTAGGATAAGAAATCCAATTGCATTGAAAAATCGGTAACGTTTTATTAAAGCTTTCTGGAAACCAAAAAACGTACTAACACGTTTTTCAAAAAGAATAAAAGCATTATTATGAGCTGGAAATCAATCGGGCTATGAGAGCCATCAGTGGCATTTCATGGCAACTTCATTTCCTTGGATCTCGTTTCTGTGTATTATAGATCCTCCAGAGATAAGAAGTCAGAAGACACTACTGAAAGAATTTAATAAGATCTCGAAAGCCTCTTGACAGTGCCAAACTTTATTGACTATCCCAGTAGCATGATCATATGCTCACATCCATAATGGAAATGATTACTGCAGATCCTTCACTGCAGATATAGAAGACGGTGGTTACGTCTCTCTACGTCCAGCCGGGTTTCCTGGTCACAGTGGATCTCGATAGGTTACTTCTTCCAACCAATAGTGAGTGAGGACCTCAAAACACCTTGCAAGAAAACCAACATATGTTCAACAAGGTTATATGATTTCTTCCAGGCTTGCCCACTACGACAGGCCGTTAGGACCTAACCTGGACTTCGCGGCCTTCAGTTTGTCTGCCGTGGTGAATTGTGTGGGTAGTCTTCTACTAGGAGAGACTACTAGGAGAAAGGAATTTTCTACAATTATGTTCTCATAAGTCACAATAGTCTCATAGAGAGAAATAACATCATCAACGAGGAAGCCAAAAGCCTTTGGGACTCGGAGGGAAAATATTTTGAACTTGCAATCGTGTAAACTTATTGAAAGTTAGTTCTAAGTTAGTCAACTTCGAGGTCAAGAGAAAATATATTTACTTTATAACATTTATAGGACCTTTTCCGTTAATTCACTAACAGTACTTTTTTCGTTAATTCACTACAACTAATCTTTCCATTACTTCACTACCACTACTTTTTTCATCGCAATTACGGTTGTTAGGTCAGGTCAGGTTAGGTTAGGTTAGGTCAGGTTAAGTTAGGTTAGGTCAGGTTAGGTTAGGTCAAGTGGCTACTAAAGTTGATCACACTTTACAAAAACATAGCTCTCAACACTTCTAAGTCCCACATCATGACATTCGACAAAACTAAGGTTTATTCCCACTTCAATTAATTTATAGATGGGCAACCTCCTCAAAGAGTGTTTTCTGTCAAGGACCTGGACATCAGTTTCTTTAGCAATCTTTCTTTTGATGACCATATCGATAATCTATGTTGTCGTGTTAACAAATTATTGGGCTTCATCTCAAGATCATCGCAAGGTTTGCGCAGTCCTTAGGCTCTGAAGACTTTGTATTCCGCACTTGTTCGCCAACTTCTTGAATTTTCAAGCGTCGTGTGGTCTCCCTACTTGACTGATCATAAGAAGAGGCTTGAATCCATTCAACGGAGATTTCTTCGTCTGGTTGCTGTTCGTCAAGGCTTGCCTTATAAAGAAGTTCCCACAATTCAACTCCAATCCGAGTTCAACCTCCACGATTTGCAGACGAGACGCTGTGTCAGTGACGCGTTCCTTTACAAACTGCTCAATGGTCACATCAACACCCCTGATTTACTAGGTGAAGATATTCTAGTACATTCACGAACTCGTTCACAGGAACTCTTCTGCAGGCGCCAACTATTCTAGAGACTACGAGCTTAACAGCCCAATGGCAAGAATGATGCGACTGGGGAGTTCTGTTTGAGCAGAGGTGGACTTCTTTCACGACAGCTCTCGTACAGTTAGAAGACGCTCCTTAGTTCACCCGTGGAGAGACCAGTAACACGCTGCTTTCCTGCCTAACACTTGTATTATTGTAAAGTATAGAGCATTATCTAACTCATATTGTTATTTTCCATCTTGGAAATCTTTAAAAACATAGTTTTACAAATATTATAGTTGAATGTAACTTTGTTGTCACACACTGTTTTGTAAAAGTTATGCCATTGTAATGTATAATAAAATACTACGACCACAGACGACTTGAATTACGACCTGATTAAATTCTAATTCTAATAGGACCACGTGGTGGCTCGGATTTCTCTTGCACGGTGGCCTTAAGTCAAATTTAGGGATCAGTGTCTGACTTTGGTGTTTGTTTACATGGACTCAAAGTTGGTCTTCTCCCAAAATACTTTAGTTGTATTGTTTCTAAAGCAAGGAGGACCTTATAAATTTGCTTAGCAATTGGACCCCCTGTTAAAAAACTACCTAGTCAGTATATTATTGAGTACACCTCTATTACTTGGAGTAGGGCTTGGTAGTATTCCGATAATTTATGTTCAGTACTAGCCACCCTGAAGACTGCCTCTTAGTTTAAATAACATAATTACTGTTTAGCAGAGAGAGTAATTTATGTTAAGCTCTTTAAGTAAATTTAAAACTGTAAATTTAAGAATATCAAAATGTATGTTAAGGTGGCCATTTCCCTAACTGCCAAGCCGTTTTCCAATCAGTGGGTTAAATCATTATTTTCTATATCAACTGTGATAATACTTGTGATAAAACTTTGTGATAGACATAGTCATCAGACACTAAATAAAGGTCTAATTTAGTGCAAAATAAGTTGATATGACATTTTAATAAGATAAAAAAAGATGACATTTTAAAACTGATTTGTATGAAGAATGATATCAAAGTTCTACATATTTAACTGTAAAAAACATTATAAAAACACTAAACATTTTTCAACAATCATCTTATGGATAATTAGAACAGGTTTTCACCTATTCAATTACACTTAAACGTTAGGATAAGATCATTCAGTTACAGACTGAATTGTTAAAATTGAAAACCGAATGTTTTGAGCGTTTTTCGAGGAACAAAACGCTCCCCTTAGTTAAGATATTATTCATTACTTAACCACCGATCGTACATATTTGGGTGGATATGAGGGGTGAATGAGTGTAGATTAACGAGTGTAGTCATTGTTACTAGCTGAGTTTGACTTAGCTCAGAAAGAACCATTTATTAACAGCCCAATAGCCAGAGCAACTAAGGGACCTCAATTTACGTGGAATCCGAACCACGTAGTATTGGTATTATTTTCAGCTATTTTGCAAGCTTTCTACACACTTTTCCTCTCTACAAAACATCCGTACACTTACTACCATCCAACATGGACACCCCAGACTTCTCTGGTAGGGTCCACGTCGATGGCAACCATTGAGCGGAGGTATAAGAGGATTTACTAATGGAACATAAATAATTAAGCTTTGAAATTTGTTTAAGTATTTCTTATATCAGATTTTGTTTAATAAATCTAAATCGAATGATTATAATATGAATTTTGGCACTTTCGTTTCCTATGTCAACAGTCAATTTTTTATAGTTGTAATTAAGTTTTAAAAATGAGCAAGGGGTAAAACAATGAGATATCGAAATTTTTGTATTTTCACTATTATTTTACTGGATAATAGGCCAATTGAAACATCTGGCTAGGTTCTGTAATATGTCAACAGTCACAGTATTCTTCTGTGGTAGTCGTACTAGAAGTTGTGGTTTCATCAGTGGTGGAGCTTGTGGTCGTAGAAGTCGAAACGTCGACGTAGCCATAGTAACTCTTGCCTTGCCTTAGGTCATCAACTGGCGCAGACTCGCTCAGTTGGATCATAACACACACGAGTAGAACCATAAATACGAACGCTTCAACAAAAAAACATGAATTGGTAAGGCCACCAATTGCTATACCTGGAATTATTTAAATAGTTTTGTGTGGCATCATTTGATTTAGCAACAAGATTTGAAATAAGTGACATTTCCAATTTAATTGGTATCAATCACTATCGTGGTCTTCTGGGTCCGACCGTGTCAAACTATGTTTAACATCAGGAGCCGAGATTTCGGCCTCGTTGTAGAGAGCCATCTTCAGGGCTTCGCACTACTACTGCTACGAAGTACATGATGATGGGTCAACACAGCGAGTCCGAAACGTCGGCTCTTGATATTGTACACAGTTTGACACGGGCGGACCAAGAAGACCACGATAGTGATATTGATTACATTGACCGTGGAAGCTTCTCCAGGAAAGGTATCAAGTATATTGTTAGAGTATACTAAACCTTATTTCACTTCCAATAATAAAGTTTTTATATTTATTCCTATTACCATGAAAGATGAAAAAAAAATCTTCTCATAGAGAGTGTCGTTGATTTATTTTTCAATACAAAATATGCTGTTGATCGTATTAGCCGATATGTTTCATAATTCTTACCTTTACCTGTTAAAATAAACTATATTGACAATTTTTTCATATAATACTTTATTCAATTAATTTTCCGACTTGAGACGAGGGTGCTTAGTGTATGAATGTCCCTTTGATGCGCTGTGTTGCCAAGAATATTGTTGGCGTTGAGTAGAGTTTGATGAACGACAGACAATAATTACTTGTTGAGGTAGAAATTTACTTGAAGAGGCGTCTTTAATTAGTTTAAACAATAATACAATACAACAATATATAAATAATATGACAAGAACATTCTTTAAACGGTAGGAAACAAAAACTTAAGGATATTTTCCGTTAATTCACTATCACTATCTTTTTTGTGTCCGTTAATTCACTACCACTTAATAAATATTCTATTGTTCTAAAAACTGCTCCCTAATCATTTTAACGTCCACTGTGGTATTCCTTATCCGATATCGCTGGCCTTATCTTATCGCTTTCCAAGAACTTACACACAGAGAGCGCATTCGGCGGTAAGTCAATAATTGGATTTACCAGTTTGTGATCAACTTTAGTGGCCACCTAACCTAACCTAACCTAACCTAACCTAACCTTGCCGTAATTACCATGAAAAGGTAGTGGTAGTGAATTAACGGAAAATGTTCAAATTAAAAATACAACATGAACAATAAAAAGTCGACGTACATAATATGCTTACTCACACTCAAATTCACAATACAAAACAAGTAATTTATAAAACAGGTGCATTACATTTGAATCGTTGCAACGATTCAAGACACAAGCGTTGCTATGGATACGGCTAGCTATCATCACGTCTAGGGTCCTAGCATTTACAAACTCCTCTTAAATTCACCATTTGCTTTAAGGCGGGACATTCAATAAAGAAAGAATAAGCTTTAATAACCAGTTACTTGTCCTACAGGTGGCTATCATTTTTGCTACACATCGCCTTGGAAAATTTATTTATTTATAATAATTAAATAAAAATGCTTGTGTATGAGTATGAATTAAAAACTCCTTCAATTCCATTAATTAAATGTTAGATTATCTAAAAAACTTGTAAACTATCAATTAAAAGAACATTTTTGAATTGAAATCTATTTTATGGGTAAATCTTGCTGTGTTGGCAAGACAATATAAATATTACATTCATGATTGAGAACCTTGTTTAAATGTAATAAATCAATATTTATTGTGAAGTAAATACGTGAAAGACTATCTGAATATTTTATTGTTAACTAATTATAGACAGACCCACCCATTAGCTAGGATGAATGCGAGGTATTTATTGTTCTATTAGTTACTAGCAATAATCGTCTTTAGATCGCTATCTTATGGTAATTGATTCTTATTATTTAGTGCAAATTATTCATATCTATATCATTTTTACTAGATGGTTAATTTAAGGACTTTTAATAATTAAATTTAACAAAGAAAATGCTTTTACACATTTATATAGACATTTATGTCCGTTATACATTACGTCTAAATCTAAGTTTAAGTTTACCGTAAAAATTTATTTTGAGGTTAATTATAAGAGAAGATACTGGTCCTAACTTTGCCACGATAAATAAAGCGTGTTGTATTTAATTTCTAAAAACTAAAGCTCCCGGTAATCACCCCGTCAAGGTGTTATTTACAATTTTAAATCACCAAACATTTCGCCCATACGAATGCTAGCCAAGCTTCTTAAAAAATACACGCTTGAGGAAGCTTGTCGAACGCGTTCTGACAATCTAAATAAATAGTATCAACCTGTACGTCGAGTACAGTGCTCGACCGCAGGATCAGTGATTGGCCAAGTTCGTAATTATTAATTCTGTTTGATGACGGCCCTATATACAGTTCCGCGAATACTTCACTAATACTTACATTTCATGTTTGTGCCGGCTGCGTTGCTAAAATACTAACAACTGGTCATCTATATATAGGAACTTTAGGGAATATGGACGAAGGTTAAGGGCTCGTATTGATAACATTTAACTAGTATCCGTCTTTCCTGAGTATCAATTATATGCCAGCCTTGCTAAGGTTACTTGTCAAATAAGTACCGTTAATAATCAGGAATTTTTTATAAGTTTGACATTGACTTAGGAGGACAACATGTTTCCAACTTAAACATAGCAAGAAATAAATTAGTGAGTATTATTGTCGATGATATTAATTTAAACATTAATATTGTTCCATTACACGAATTGATATTAGGGTATTCCCTGTATATTTATGGGTTAATTCGATGGTCTTGCTCGATTTATTCTTATGTGCATACAACAAATCACACAAATTACACCATATTTACCTGTATTACAGGTGTCGTGTTGAATACATGCTTAATATTTATATACTATTCATAAATGTTATAAATAATAACCAGAACATTTTAATTTATCAATTTTAATCTTTTACTCTATATTTATCAGATTATTGACCAAATAAGATCAATTTTTTATAACCATAAATTTTTTCACTGACCATAAACTTTTCAGTGAATTGAATGCTAATTCACGACATTATTTGAAATAAATAAACTGTACATTTCTATATAATTTGAGGTGTTTTATTACAAATCTTTAACCCAATGTACTTTGCTGGGTTTCCTTATGTCTGTAAAGGATAGACATTTTTACAGTTTTAGCATTTGGTTTAATATAACTTTCAAGTTTTAAAATATGACTTTATAGAGTTATTTTTTTTTTTTAGATTTTTAAATAAAACCTTACAAGGAGTCCAGAGTGAAAATTGTTCTACCGTATATTGTAGATGCAAATAATGTAGCTTGAAAGTAGTTTCTTAAACTTATCATTATATTTTAATGATAGGCAAAGAAATCTTGACTAACAATAAATTAGACAGTTAGTAATGTTGTGAACACATACGGAATGACTAGTTTTCACTGTAATATTTTTATGTGATTTGACTATTGTAAACGCGAATAATTCTAATAGCTAACAGAAAAGTGGAATGTTAACACTTTAAAAGTTTTTTATCGATAGTTAAGTTAGATTCCTGTAAATTTTGATCTGGATAGAAATTCTTTAAAATGTTTGCATTGGATTTTGCGAAGAGGCCATTGACCTGCCATCAGTTACTCTTTCGAATCATGGATACAGTATTAAAATTGGACCAAACAGATTGCAGTCTGCGTCTTATAATAACCACATATATGGGGGTTTAGCAGCGGAGGGGAGAAGTTCCACCACTTCACTGCCGTATATCACGGGCACGACTAACTCCACCTTCAGCCTCCGCAGCAGAGAGTTAACTGTAAAAGTAACTGTGAATAACCTTACACGATTGTTTTATTGTTATTTATCACTAATAATTGTATTTAAGTTACTATTAATAATTGTTATTTGAACAAATATTATGTAATTTAATCGTTTTAACCTGATTCATTAGTGTAATGTAGTGCGGATGACACTTCCATGGCTGTTGGGGCTCCTGACCAACACCAGCTTGAAGTAAAAGCATGCAATGAAATGTAATCAGTAAGTAAATGGTTTCAGAAAAATTATCTTACAATGAATACATCAAAAGGTTATCTTGTTAATTTCAGTATTTCGAATTTGTCTTATCCTCCACACATTTACTTGAGTGTTGATGGTTCTGTGTTACCTCAGTGCAATGAAGTAACATTTTTAGGAATAGTGCTGGATAACAATTTGAAATGTCATAGCCACATTAATAAAGTCAATAGAAAAATAGCGTCAGGAATATTTGTAATCAGAAAACTTGCGGCCGTGACTGACACGTCACTTCTTCTTACTGCGTATTATGGCCTGGTTTTCCCCTATTTAAACTATGGAGTTGCAGTCTGGGGAGGTGAAAGTGCTCAAACCAACATTCTTTTTAGACTTAAAAAAAAGCGATTAGGGCAGTTTTTAAGAAGCAATATCGACACTCCTGTAAACAGATTTTCAAGGATTATAGAATTTTTACATTTTTCTTTCTAATGTAATTCTAGTACAACAACCCATAGCCATAATTTACGAAATAAATGTACACTCACCATTCCGAAACACAGAACATCATTTTTTATACGACACTTAACCTACACAGGAACTAAACTCTTTATCGTTTTGCCTGCATCAATAAGGGGGGACACTTGTACCAGGTCGTTCGAACGGAGAGTTAGAGACTTTCTTCTGGACGGGGTCTTCTAGGGCTTTCGAGAGTATTGTCAGGCAGAGACTGACAGTAATCTGTATATTTGTATATAGATTTAGTATTAGTTTAGTAATATTTTATTATTAAACAAAATTTTCGTTATGTAAACTGACTCATTTCATGTAATTTACATTATCAACGAAATAAAGAAGTTTGAGTTTGTAAATCAAACCAACCAACGATCACTGCTGCTGATGACATAGTGGACTGGGTTTGATACTGCGCTGGCAGCATACGGTCTACCGTCTACCTAGTTTCCATAACAAAACTAAATGGAATAGCTCGGTGGGGGAAGAGTGGTAATCTCTCTCACTTCCACCACTCATTGCATCACTTTCTCACACTGGTGCTTTCAGTAGGTTACAATACTGTACATCTATAATCTAAAGGATATCAGTGCCTGGTCTCCTTCACGCCAAGGTAATCTGTATAACTAAACATTTACAATTTTATAAGGCAATTGCACGAAACTCCACTCTAAAATATTTTAATAGTCCGAGCACTCACATTAGGTTTGGTATGATTAGTAATACCTCTTTAATCTGAACTAATTTAAAACGGGGGTTGTTTGAATTAACAAATTGTTCGGATTACAGAACATACTGTTATTTTCACATAAGTTAAAATATGGCTAAAATAGACCATACTTAAGGTTTGAAGAAAAGAGAGAAATGCTTTACAATGTAGAAGATTGAATTGTTTATTCAAAAACGTACACACAAAAATGAGAAACTGGTGCTGGTAAATATTTATGTATAAACTGGAAAATCATCAATACATACTACAGTAATTATATAAATTACTGAAAAAGGCAGGCATTTTCTTCTGAATCAATGAAAATATGTAAATGCACATTTTTTTTTCTCACTGTGGCGTTCGGATTAGTGGACGTTCGGATTAAAGAGGTTATACTGTAAAATGAAACAGTAATAATTAAAATAATATAAAGTTATCTGAAATATGTAAGTGTCTTGTTACAATTAAATAGTCATTTGTATTTGAAAATAATATATTTAATATCAATGTTCAATTTTACATTGATTGCACAACGTCCTTCATAATGGGGAGCCAGTACTCCTATCTTTTCAATGTTAACAATCCACCAATCAGCCTATTTTTTGTCTAATATAAATAGGTATCTAATCACTACTGAGTGTTTTTGTGTAAGTATGATGAACAATTAGATTTTACAACTTGGCTAAAGCGGCCGGTGTCATAACTAGAATCTACTTTTATGGTGACAAACGCGTCAAGGTACTATCTACAATATTGTATTGTTGACGTATCGCCCATACTGTCATGTGGCATCATCAGTGATTTCTCTGAGACTGAGATCGGCAAATGACCTTCCAGCTTTTATAACTAACGTACTTCCTTGATACTTGATATCTTCGTCTATAGCCCAACTTGGGATTGACTGCGTCAGGGGTTGGATGCCACTAGTATCCTCTTGCGAAAATGGGGACCTCCCCCACTTCTCTCAGGGAATACAAAGGCCAGTTAGTCAACTCTCTTCTGAGAAGACTGCCAAATTTATCCTCTGGGAGGGCTCTGATTTCTCCAGGAAGGTCATTATACAGCTTGATAGCCACTATCGGGAATCAGTTCAGTGTTTTGCTCAGTCTGCAGCGGTTCACTTCGAGATGTGTAGCTCTCCTAGTTTTATGTTGGTGGATGGCACCTCTTGTTTCAAAGGAATGAATCTTGATGTAAATCAGTGAGTTAAAAATGTATTGGTTGACAACTGTAAAAATACGGAAGTTTTGAAAAAGTGGTTTGCAATGTTCGAGGTGACTGGCTGAAGCTAGAATCCTTAGTGCCATCTTCTGCAGAAGAAGGATGTCACTGCAAGCCGCTGCATGGCCCCACAACAGAATGCCGTAAGTTATATGGCTATGGAATAGTGCATAGTAAATATTAACAAGATGTTCTGATGTAATTTCTCTAGACAGTTTTCTCAGAAGATGGGTTACTCTGGAGAGTTTGGCACAAACTTGCTGAATGTGGTGGTTCCACTCCAACCTATTGTCCAGCCAGAATCCCAGTAGTTTGGCCGGTTCCGCTGTCTGGTTCGTGATGTCACGCTTCAATGACATGAGTATGACTTGAGTCTTATCATTATTCAATTTTAATTTGTTACCTTGGAACCAATTCTTCACTGAGCCTAGCAGATTATCGGCACGGAGCAGGGCCTCTTGTCTATCCTTCCCCCGGTTGATGAGCGTCGTATCGTCAGCAAGGAGGAGTGCTTGTCCGTCCAGGTGGATGTCGTTGACATGGATGATGAATAGCAGGGTTCCCAAAACACTCCCTTGCGGCACGCCATGGTATACAGGCCGGCTCCGAGACAGGGCACCCTCCAAATAAACCGCCTGTTTCCTGTTTGAGAGATAACTGATTAGCATTTTCAAGGCTTTTCCACTAACTCCATAGGAGGATAACTTCTTTATCAAGATTTTATGGTTGAGACAATCGAATGCCTTACTTAGACCATACATTGTTAAGGCTAGAACTTCACCCTCCTCAAATGCATTAATTACTTGCTTGACCAAAAAAGGCAGTGCCGACACTGTGGATTTGTCCTTGCCAAAACCATTTTGGAAGTTGCGATGAGGTTGCTATTTTCAAAAAAGTCTAATTACTGATTTTTTATGATTGACTCAAGCACCATAGACAGTACAGAAAGGACAGATATTGGTCTATAGTTAGACGTAGAACTCAGATCGCCCTTCTTATGAATGGGAACAGTTCTTGCCGTTTTAAGACAATCAGGGAAGATACCCTGTGCTAAACAGGCATTCATAACTAAGGTCAGTGGAGTAACAATTTGAGGAAATACTGATTTTAGACAGAGCAAGACATTCCATAAAAGTCGTGACTATTTGAATGTCTATTGAATGAGGGTTTGAAATTTTTGACAATGGTAATAACTTGGGTGGGGTTCACCTCCTTCAGTTGGGTTAGGCTACAACCTGTACTTTGGATGTCGCTTGCAGGTTCCACTATCTCTTCCACTGATCTAACAAAGAAATTATTAAATTCGTCAGGATTGTTGACAGAGTTTGTGAGTTTTGGCTTGGGTTTTTTTAACTTAACAATATCCCAAGCGCCTTTACATTTGTTAGCACAGGAATCAATATATTTCATATTAGCGGGCATTTTTGCTATTTGTACCCTCCCTCTGTAGGATCTCTTAATTTTTAAATAGGTATAGCATAGTCTCTCCTTGACTGCAGTGTCAGTTTCAAGTTTAAATCTGTCGTGAAAGCTTCTAACCAGATTACCAAGATTTCTAAGTTCCTGAGTGTACCAAGATTTATCTCGAATTTTGGGTCCAGATTTGTTATGTGGCTTTTTACTCAAGTATTTACAGGGAAAAGTAATGTTGAATTTGTAAAGAAGAGTTTCAAAGAACTGTTCAAAGGCTAGGCTGGGATCAGGTTTTTTTATTTCCTCGTCCCAATCAGTAATTGCAAGATCCCATTGGAGAAGGGGAAGGTGTTCAAGTTTTACAGTTCTCTTTAGAAAACTGTAGTCATCATGCCAAGTATGATAAGATTGAGTACTCACCACCTCCGTTGAGACCTGTATAGTGTACAGTAACCGCCAGGTGGTCAGCGACCAGTGGATTCACAACTGAGATTTTGTGGTCCCATGTGTCCAGGTTGGTGATCATCGTATCCAGGCAGGCTAGACCCCTTGTAGGCAGCCTATTTCCAATTAACAGTCCAAACGATCGAAGTAGGTTGGTGTAGATAGTCTCCTCTTTATTCTGGGACTCCAGGTGTATGTTGAAATCTCCTAAAAGAATAATTGTAGCACCCTTCCTTGACAAAAAAATCAAGACACTTTTCCAAGAGGGCAATAAATTCATCAAAAGCTCCGTCAGGTGAGCGATATACAGAGACAATGGTAAGGGGCGTGTCCAATACAAGTTCAATCTCAGCGAGCTCGATTGTCATTTCTACACAAAATTTATTCATGCTCAATTTATTTATATGGTATCTGACACAAAAATAGCGGTTCCACCATTTTTAAATGTAGATCTGCAACACCCAGATGCTTAGTTAAGGTACTGTAGGCTAGTGTACGTGTCCAGTTCTTCCTCGACTAACCAGTCACAACACATTAGGCCTATCGTCCTCAATGAAGAGAGACATAACTTCAGTTTTATTTCGCAAACACTGGACGTTTACTGTGGCTATTTTTAGATTGTGACGATTATTTATTTATGTATTATGATTAACGGCATATGCCTTTTTAACTAATTTGTATACAAGAAAACTTATACTGAAAATAGAGAACAGAATGTATAAATAGAGTAAATGCTGGTCCAATTTCTTCCAATCCACCCCTACTTAGTTGGTACTTGATCTTTTGTACTTCTTTTGTTTTGCAATTTATTGTTCGGAGTGGTTATGGGTAACAAAGAAGGGGCATGCATTGTGACAAAATAGCAATCGATACAACATAAGTAATAATTGATAGAAAGTGGACAACAAAAAAAAAAAGATACATTATTAATTTAACACAGGTACGGTAACAGTTGAGATATGATAACGTGCAAGTTTATAACTACTAGTGCATAAGGCAGTAAGATACAGTACCATAGTGGTTGAAATAAAAATATAACATGAGGCTAATAAATATGGTAATTACCAGTGCTTAAAGAATTAGTTGGATAACAATATACAATTGAGAACAATCAAGTTAACATGCACAAATAAATATATGCAATAAATATACAATAAATTAAAGAATTAGTATTGATATAGTATAAGTGATATAAGCGATAACAAGGATAAATATTTTGTAAATATAACATAAATAATATCTAACAAATATGCAAATTCGAATATGAATCTATAAATAAATACATATAACATGATAAATGGTTTGACAATTAAGATGACGTTTAGACTGTAATGGGTGTGAATGAATGGTAAAAATATGCGAATGAGTGTGATGAAATAATAAGTTACAACATTGGTAAGGGTGGCGGTAGTGATTGAGTGAGCTACAGCTGGAGATAGCCTCAAGACTCACCACTATCCCCCTGTGTGATCATCCTCTTGAACCGAGCAGCACTATAGTTAAAGAAATCAATGTCTGAAGGTAGGGTGTTTCCTGTGCGTTGCAACCGAACCATGGTACTGTGCTGCGCATATGATGTGGTGTGGTGTGTTCTGGCAAACAGCTCCCTGGATCTGGTAGAAGCTGGAACGTGGAAATAAATCAGTGCTAGAAGTTCCGGACTGCGAATCTCACCATTGATGATCTTGAAAAGAAACATAAGATCAGATGTCCTTCTTCGCAACTCCAGCGATTGCAAGCCCAGCGTTACAGCCAATTCATCAACAGGAACTTCAGAGAAGCGATATCCCAGTCGTAGACCTACCAGCCGGATAAAGCGAGTTTGAATGGATTGCAGTCTTTCGATAAGGAAACCCTGATACGGTGACCAGACGGTTGAACAATACTCAAGATGGGACCTGACCTAGTGACAGTAAAGAGTCTTCAAAGCTGTTGGGGAAGTGAAGAAGCGAGAAAACCTTATTATCAGGCCCAGGATACTGTTGGCTCGTTTGCAGATGTAATTCACATGTAGCTCGGGGCTCAGATTCGGGCAACACAGAACTTCGAGGTCTCTTATCTCATACACTCTCTTCAGATTGACACCATTGAGTGTATAGTTATTATGTATCACAGACTTAGTCCTATGGAAGGTTATGACGACACACTTGGATACATTGAGGGTCATGAGGTTATCAGAGCACCATTTCTCCACGACCAACAAGCTATTTTGAAGTGCTACACAATTATCTATGGTGTTGATGGACAAGTAGAGCTTGATATCGTCTGCATAGAGCAAATGCTTGACTTCTAATGCCTCTGACAAGTCGTTAATGAACAGGTTGAATAACACAGGACTCAGATGTGAGCCTTGTGGTACTCCAGATGATGCAATGAACTCCTGCGAGTTGGCAAAAGCGTATTTCACTATGAGCTTGCGATTATCCAGGTAAGAAGAGACCATTTCAGGAGCGGCCCATGGACTCCATAACGGGACAACTTGGTGAGCAGAAGAGGATGGCAGACTCGATCGAAGTCCTTTGCAAAATCTAAATATATTGTCATTATTATTGCCTAGCCTATTTTGTGAACTTGGTGGTATAATATCTTTTGTTAGGTTTGTTGGCCTTGGAAGGCCCTTCTGAATAAAAAACGTTTTATAGTTACGTTTTTTGGCCAGTGGGAGCTGTCCAACACAATATCTTTAAATTCAAAGTCAACACCTAATCGGTAACTATCAGTAACTCCTTTGTTTTGTTTGTTTTCCTTTGTTTTGTTTGTTTTCTCCTTTGTTTTTATTTCAATTTACTTAAAATGGAAGAGTCAGCCATATTGATTTTCTTCTGCCAATGACCGTAAGTCACGTGGGTTGTGCCTCCGTCCCCCTCTTCAGTATACCTGCCAAACCAGTCCCCTACCTTTTTATTCATTTTTAATTAACAAACTATCCAACAAAGAAAATAAAAATGACAAATATGAACAATCTGGAATATATAAAATAAAATGCTCAGAATGCAATTATTTTTACATAGAACAAACCGGAAGAACGTTTAATTTACGTTACGCCATAAGAAACAACAACTCAACATCAATTAAATCCAACTTTGCTGAACATATTCTCTAGTCAAATCACAGTTACCAAAATATAAATGAAAATGTTACAATTTTAGAATATGAGAAGAAAGGAGAAAAATGAATTCCAAAGAAAATTTACACGTATAAATAAACAATTATAATGAACCACAGAACATATTAAATACACAAATTAACATAAAAATCCTATGTTAATGTTAAAAAATAAGAGAAATTAAAAAACATAAGAATCAAAGTAAAATTCAATTTAACCACACACTAAATTAATCATATGTTATGTTATTTTAATTTGTTTTATTTTTATAATTGTTCATTTATTATAGGTTATATTATTTACAATCTGAAGATGGCCTAAGAGCCGAAACCAGTCATGTATTATTATAAAAATGAATAAAAGGGTACTTAATTATAGTTATTATTCAATTTACTGTAGATTTAATAGTATTTCTACAGTATAAATCATATAAGGTTGTTATTTGGGGTCACGAAACAACTAAAACCCAATTCTTATTTAAACGTCAAAAGAAAGCAGTCAGAGCCGTTTTTAAACTACCTTTCATATAGTCTTGTAAACCAATGTTCAACAATTAAAATATATTAACTTTTCCATCTATTTTTATTCTTTATTGCGTTACATTTGTCAGAAAAATCCCGAACATTTGGTGTTTCTTCTAACCGGTATGACCTCCATAACCGACAAAACCTTCCCATTCCTAGCCATAAAACAAGTTTTCTTGAAAGCCGTTTAAGGAGCAATGCAATTAGTCTCTACAACTCACTGCCTGATCCTGTCAAAGCGGAAAATGATGCAACGAAGTTTGGCAGAATGACCAAGAGAATGTTGTTATCTCGTTATCAGTGTAAATATTGTAAATAGTTATAGAATGTTGCCACCTGTATATTATTAATTTTCTATCTTCGGATATGTCCCAATCAAGTCATGCTTGCGGCGTATTATGGTCTCATGTATCCTCACTTGTCGTATGGAGTTGTTCTTTGGGGTGGCTGTTCCTCAGTTGACTTAATGAGACTCTTTGGACTGCAAAAAAGCAGTAAGGATAGTATCCAAACTAAAGTCTAGAGAGTCCTGCAAACCCGTGTTTAAGTCGTTAAACCTATTGACATTGCCTTGCATTTATATCTTAGAGGCTGCATCTTATTGTATGTTCAGGTTTGTCCTCACCAGAGGCAGTGAAATACATAATTATCCAACCAGACAAAGAGAAAATTACAGAATCGCACAACATAGGACAGTAACCTACGGGCACCTTCCCTCACAAGCAGGTGCTCACTTGGTCAATAGTCTTCCAATAGAATACAATATTGAACCAAAGGCTTTTAAGGCACGGTTAAAAGGGGTTCTCATTTCTGAAGCCTTTTAGTCCGTGAGAGATTTCTTATCACAAAACTGGGAGACCAATAATTCGGCGGTTTGACGTTGGAAGCTGGAGTATCTAACTTGGACTATTTGTGTGAATGTGACGAACGTATAACCCTAAATGTATGTACGAATGTGGAATTCTGTAGGAATGGCTGCTTTAATTTAATCAACATTATAATTTAATTCAAGTCTGACGATTGCGATACATTTACTGTAAATGTCCATGCAATAAAAAATTATTCTATTCTATTGTAAGTTTTAGTTTACGTTAGTAATAGTATGACTCTATTATGCAACTTTGTAATTGTTAAAATAAAGGAATTTTGAGTTTGAGATCTACTGAAACATTATTAAATCTACAAA
Source organism: Stictocephala bisonia (assembly GCA_035578905.1). Classification (NCBI taxonomy): domain Eukaryota; kingdom Metazoa; phylum Arthropoda; class Insecta; order Hemiptera; family Membracidae; genus Stictocephala; species Stictocephala bisonia. The sequence goes on along the minus strand of JAQJVL010000148.1, from coordinate 1,274,859 downwards.
TTATTATTAACTCGTGGATTAGACACATTTAATATTCATATACAATAAATTACCTCTGTCAACAGTTCAAATTTGTAGTGATAAACAGTTATTAAATTTTTTTTAATATTCATGTTAGAGATAGTATATTTGATTGTAGAAAAGTTGTAATTCCTAGGGCTGCTATTTATAATAATGTTATAATAAAAAATAATAACTGAGCACCCTTAAATAGTTTTTTATTAAATTAACACGACTGGTTTCAGCATTTATGTCATCTTCATAGGTGTATATGTGTTTACAAAACAAATAAAAATAGGTGTATATTTGTTTTGTAAACACATATACATCTATGAAGATAGCATAAATGCCGAAACCGGTCCTGTTAATTTAATAAAGAACTATTTAAGGGTGCTCAGTTATTATTTTTTTATTATAACATTATTATATTTTATTGATTCAGTGGAAGTTACGTTTTATCCATAATTATAAAAAGTGAATGCGTGTCCGCCTGTACCTCTGTCTGTACAAAATTAGACTAAGACTTTGATTAATTATGTATTTTTCCGTCTTTTTAGCGTGGGTTTGTCGCATTCGACTCACCCGGCTCTGCTTCACTGTCTTTTAAAGTTTCAATTGTAACAAAATGGAGTTATTTAATTGAATTGGTCTTCATCTTTTAAATAAAACAAATGAAATAAAAAACTCTTAAAATAGGCTAAGTAATAACATTGCGTGTTTATATTTAGACTATAAATTGGTTGCAAATTAAATGCAGTGAGTGAAATATTGCAATGACATGTACTTTTTATAATTTTACTTAGTACAATTTAACCATTTGAAGTAAAAGTCGAGTGCAGATGCCAAAGGCCGAGGTACTACGAGTGCAGCGAGTGGCGTGTTTGGTACCCGAAGTGTGTATAAAAATATTTACGTATTGAAATATAAATTGGAGATTATCAGTGGGCAAAAAAATGTTGTAGATAACTGGACTGTGTAAGTGTCCATTGATTTATCATGGCCAACGTCGCCTAACAAAACATTTTTCTTTATTCTTTACAATATCATGACTCTTATTGTTATGAATACTACTATTTATTGTTTTCCGTATTTATATATGTCTGTTCCTAAATGGATACAAAAGTAAAAATTGTCAATTAGTTTAGTAAGATAAAGTGACTAAATGTAAAATAACATGGCAAAAGCCTTACATTTTCCGCTTTCGAGTAAGCAATTACAGTACTATAACAATTTGCAACAATCTAACCGTTCTACAATTACTCCCGATAATGGGTTCGTTAGTTATCCAAAACTTCCTTAAGAAAGTGAGATAACAACTTTCCCAAAGCTCATTTACGAGCCTATATAACCTCCCGGGGCACAACGTGTCCCTTTAAGTTGGCGTACATTTCTGCAATGATAAAGTAAGGTTGACATCTAAAATTGTCATGAGGATAGGGGATGTTTAGTATGTTTTGTTGATAAATCGTACATTATCATACGTCACGTTAAAGATTGTACCTTTTTCTTTAATGAATAATTTTTAACGTAGGATTCTCCCAGACTAAGAGAGTGCCAGTTACTACAGTTATGTAAACCAGAATATCTATAGTGATTCATAAACATTGCAGGTTTTTTTAAAGTTTCAATGGTAACAAAATAGAGTTATTTTATTGTTTTGGCCTTCATCTGTTAAATAAAACAAATGAAATAAAAAACTCTTAAAATAGGCTAAGTAATAACATTGGGTGTTTATATTTAGACTAAAAATTGGTATTAACAAAAAATATTTTAGAAGACGCTTGAAAGTTTGTTGAACATTTTTCCAAATACTTTTACAATATACAACTAAACTTGCCGATTTCTTGTTTTGAGATTTTCATTGTTTCCTGTTCAATTATTGTTATAAAACATCTGTCTACTTTTTATACTAATGAAAATATGAAAATACAGACTAGAAAATCGCAAAAGCAATACTCAGACATCAAACTAATAAGAACAGATAAGTATAAATACATACTTACTCAAAGAAATTAATATTTTTACTACCACTACTTTTTTTTTTGTTTCCGTTATTTCACTACTCTAAAAATTTTTCACCAAGCATTTTTACGTCCACTGAGGTATTCCTTATCCGCTAGGAATCCGATATCACTGGCCTTATCTTATCGCTTTCCAAGAACTTACATACGGAGAGCGCATTCGGCGGTAAGTCAATCATTGGATTTACCAGTTTGTGATCAACTTTAGTAGCCACCTAACCTAACCGTTATTGCGATAAAAAAAGTAGTGGTAGTAAAGTAACGGAAAAAGTAGTGTTAGTGAATTATCGGAAAGATTCAAAGAAATGCTTTAATAGGAAAAAATTATTTAAAAAGGAAAAACGTAGAACAATCACTCCCACCACAAACACATCGATGTATACAAAATTGTGACAAACATCCCCTTTTCTTAGGTTTGGCAGTTCATTCCCGGTTTCAGTTAAGCAAATTTATTGATCTTTAAACTGTTGCTAGGAACTATCATAAAAAGATAAACAAAATCACATCTACTCCTACACTCACCCACTTACTCACCCTTACACATACAGTGGTATTGACTCACCTATCCTCCTATAAACGTATAGTGGTTTTTGACACACCCACCCTCCCATACACTTAAAGTGGTATTTAAATTACACGCAACGTGGTTTTGACCCCTCCACCCACCGAATACGCAGAGTGGTACTGACTCACCTACCCTGCTACAGCGGTAGTGGCCATCCCACTAACCCATAAACTTAGGGATGGCAAATATTTTCAACATATCGAATTATCGATACATCGCAAACCAAATATCGATATAACGGTATTATCGAAAGAAAAATATCGAGTAACCGATATATCGAACTATAAATGATTTATCTGTTTAGTTATGTACTAACTCTTATGTGATGACCAAAAATACACTCATGTGTTAATGTCACTATCTAGAATAGCTTACTGAATGTAAAAATTAAATACATTTATCTACACGAAATAAGTTGTGGTCTTTGACATTGTATAAAAATTCAAAATAACTATACCGGTATCTTTAATTATTATGTTAATTATAAAATAATAATGTAATAACATTTTACTTTTGTTTTAAACGTTTAAAATTCTCTTTAGGCTTCTTATAAACACTAACAATTAAACAAACTAATTCACTAAGGTACCCCAATAGGCATCTTAAGAGTCAGCGTTATCAACTCACACAGAACTTCATTTACCCGTTCCACCGACTGGTCTACAATAAACTATATTTAAGTGCATTAACCTCACGTAAACAAACTAAATAAAGTTACTTTATTACTTAAATACATGTTTAGTAAGCAAAAGAGGCAATTTAATTGTGTTTGTTCGAATCGATGATTTTAGGAGAAGGAATAACGTCATTATATAGTGATATGATATATTGGACCAAAATATCGATATGTCCGATACTATCGAAAGAAAATATCGATCGTAATATATCGATATATAGCAACATATTTATTGATATTTCCGATATATCGTTGCCCTTCCTACATACACTCTACAGTGACAACCCCTTTAATAAATATCAAAAATTGTTTAATTTTGCCTTAAGTTCGTGGTCGTAATGAGATTTTTACAGGGTAAATAAACATGGACTTGCCTAAAACTCTGAGAGAAGGTATTCCTAACAATCGTCCTGTGTTTTCCAGTCCGGTAACCGTCTACCTTTAGTTGCATTACTATGGCCTTCATTGTCTGTCGTAATAACACATACAATAAGGACATTCTCTGGAACGTTGTGACTCTCATATTCTATTTTAGTTGTGACAGCCCTGGGCTAAATATAGACTTTAGCAGCCACAGCTAAAGGGTTGATTACAAAAATAATTCCGCCTCAACATAATCTAGTTACAGATTTATTTCTCTATTCAAAGTTATTAACTAGTTTCGTTATTTTTAAGGGTACAGTATCATAACATTAATTATAGTTTACTCATTATTTTTACTTAATTTTATCTTTATGTTGATTGAAGAAAGTGGTTTTTGTGAATTATGTCTATATTAAAAACTATTTTAGATCAATGTAACGTAAGTCTTTTTCGCTGCAAAATTTATTATTTTTTAAACATCTGCATTTCTGCAAAAACGTCTACAGGTTCGAGTCCGTGAGGTTGATATTGACCGGTTAAAACATCATGAAAATCAAGTGGAATCCCTACATTTCACACTTACCTATTTTTTGTATGAAAAATATTTATTTATAATTGTAATTAAGTTTTGAAAATGAGGAAGGGGTAAAAACAATGAAATATCGAAATGTTGTTATTTTTACTATTATTTTACTGAATATAAACAGACCAATTGAAACATCTGTCAACAGTCGCAGTCTTCTTCTGTGGTAGTCGTACTAGAAGTTGTGGTTTCATCAGTGGTGGAGCTTGTGGTCGTAGAAGACGAAACGTCGACGTAGCCATAGTAACTCTTGCCTTGCCTTAGGTCGTCGACTGGCGCAGACTCGCTCAGTTGGATCACAACACACACGAGTAGAACCATAAATACGAACGCTTCAACAAAAAGCAAAATTAGTTAAGCTTCTCTTTGCTATTCCTCTTTGTATTCCTCTTTGCTCTCTATCTTGCCCATGTTAAATTATGAATTTTTAGGTACACATTACTCAAAAACTAATAAATATAGTCTTGTGAAACAGAAAATAAATGAAAGTGCAGGATTTAGAGTATAAGGTAGACCAATTATATTTTATTTTTCATGCCACAAACATTTTTTCTCATTTTTTTATTGATGCCTTATAATTTTTCATGTATTTTCATATTATTTACATTAAAAGATTTTTTCAGATAACTTAATAACAATACAGCTGCTCTACCTTGTAAAGCATATTTTGTTTGATAAGTTGTGGCTGTTGGGCTATTAATAAATTGCTCTTTCTGATGAACAGTTGAACTCAGATAGTAACCAGACTACACTCATCCACACTCATCTTACACTTATATAATCATTCATATTCGCCTTAAAATACCAACAACGTTGTGTCGGCGTCTCATATGTAAGAATGTAAAAATTTGAAGACCCTAGCTTAAAAATTGCCTTAGCTACATGTACCTAAAGTTAACAATTTGGCATTTTAGGAAAAACGTGGTTTAATCCAAAACATGTGACATGCAGTAGTAAAACAGCTTTAACTTACATTAAAAAAGCCGTGGGCCATATTTATATTTATTTTATTTCCATAAACGTCTTTTATCAAACTTCTCTACTCTAGGCATTTTATGAAAATAAAACACTACAGATCAAAGAAACCAAACACTAGTTTTAATAATAATAAACTCTATACACTTTATAGCACAAAAAAAAACAACACAAATGTAAACAAACACTGTCAATAAACACAGGTGTCAAATATGATTTACTAACCAAATTACAGTGTAGATTGCTATTGGTTTGGAACAGTAGATAGTCTAGTAAGATACCAGGTTAGCCAGCTGATTATCAGTCCCGACTAAAATGTGTCTATGCACTATATAAAATGAAACCAACTACTCACTTTGGGGTGGCGCTAAATTTTCGGGTGACAGTGTCATGTGTTTCCTTATAAGTTATATAAAAACATGTTTTACACATATAATCTATATATCTCCATATTCAGGACAACATTCTGAACAACTTACAATAATAAACCAAATATGGAAATATTAAAAATAAATTGAGGTCCCTACCTCCTTACTATGGTATTTTTATCTAGCATTAGCCATAACAAAGGAAGTATAATAATTTACAGCACGGCGCATCATTTTACTTCCTATAAATATGTTGTTAGTTAGAAAATAGATTACAAATTCAGTAATCCTTTTTAAAAGAAAACACGGCTCTTGGTGACTTGTACCAAAGAAAGAAAGAAAGAAAATCAATTTATTTCCCTTTTAAGTTTACAAAGGTTCAAGTTAAACAATTTAATACATCGGAAAAGAAAGTTTTACATAGGCTTTTTTATGCCTGTGCGTAAAACTAGTCATATGAATATTACATTACAATTTAATCAGACAAATTAACTTAGAAAGGTACTTGCATATAATTTATTATTAGAAAAAAAAATAACAAAAATGTATATTCTATACTAAAAAAAAAGTAATAATAATAATTCGTTAGATACTGACTATTACATAGAAAAAATCATTAAAAAAAAGAAGACATATTCCTATAACAGTGAAAAATAAAAATAGATTATTCAAATAAAGAAAGTAAGTGAGTACCGTGAGTTTTTAATTTTAAAATATATATTAGTTACTTATGAGGGTTTGATGCCATTGGATGGAGTCAAGTAAATTACTATTAGTTACGGAAGCAAAGCATAGAAGTAATGAGGTCAAAGTAAAGTACCAGAGTTATAAATAGCGCAGGTTCTAATACTGGCCTTGACTGTTACTGTTTATCGATAATGTTCACTTTGTACTGTACTGGTTCTCCCCTTAAGTAGGTCTGATAAGTTCTGAGGAATGGGTAGAGTAAGGTCAAAGTGGAGAACGGCCTCTCCTTACATAAAAAAACCCTATGAGTAGCCGATCGTGTAAAAGTTAAACTTAGTAAATATTGGAATTTATTTGCAATTTATAAAGACAATTTTCATACAGTGATAGTTATCTCTAATACCAACTGTTGCTGGTAAAATATATTACGTAGCTAAATAATGACCTTTTAATGATAATAAAATACTATATAAAAAAGAACAAAACATTTCAATACAGTACAATTTTTGGAAGGAACATGAGCAAAACAATCTTAATGAGTAATTTGTTTATAAAAATTTAGGTTAGGTTGAAGGGAAATAGGCCAGAAATTAGTATATTAGGAGATATTGGACATCAGCAAAAACTTACCTAAGAAGAAAAAGTTCAATAACATCTTCCAGTAGTAAACAAATACAGAATCTACACAGTTCACGTATGTTCAGTGGCATAAGTCTGTAATGTTCATGTTTCTTCCGAAAGATTTACTGTATTCAAATTTTTATTTTCTCTCTATCTACTCACCTGTGGGCCAGTGGCACTGTAAATGTCTGTCGTGTGCTGTTTCTGTTTTGTTTATTAGTGTATGGTGTTATTGAACTTGTCTTTTTAGATAAATGTTGTTATGTCCTATCTCTCCTAATATACTAATTTTAAACACCGTATTCACTGAATGTATTTGTTAATGAATAATCAAATGCTTACAAAGACAAAAATCATATTTTAATTACATTAAACTGGGATTAATATTAGCTATTTATCACACATAATTATTGTACTATCGGGTTTCAAACACTGATCCACAGAGGTGCCAACACCGATTGCCGATTGCACTAGCATATTTTAATAACAATAGAATATGCTAAAAAACATTTAACATTAAAAAAGAAAACATATAAAGATTGAAACAGTAAAATGACATTTGAACTGTAAAGAAAAAAGATTTAATAATACTGTAATAATAAATGTTTAACGAGGAAGTTGTAAGTCTTTATAACTACCGCAACGTTACTGTAATTTGTTTATTTTAATAATTCAAAATACATACAGTCAATTTATAATCATGGTCTAGGTAATCTTTTTTTATTTTTTAATGTATTTTTATTATGGACCGACATGACCAAAATAATTTCAATTACTCTGCCAAGAAAGTATGTATACATAATTTTTACTTTATTGATTATGATTAGCGTTTTAAGCCTTTTTAAGTGCACTTAAGATTTTTATGATTAGCCACTGGTTCTTCGTCAAATTTAAATATATAACTACGTGTGGTTTTTTCAGTAAAGTACCTATTTCAATTCATAATTCGCCTTCTACCTTTTATTAATATATTTTAAAGTGGAAGTTGTCTCTTTAAATGTTATTGCTGATACAAATGAAATTATTCGTTAAAAACCATTTTTGTAGTTTTAGTAAAAATTCAATCTTTGTTATCTATTTTGATAATATTTACTGTCGAGTCATTATATTTAAAGATATCTTTAGAATATGAACAAAATACAGTATTCAGCTAAAGAAGAAAAATAAAAGCTCTTAAAATATCGATTTGATTAAAAGTTTCAGATTTGATATTTGGAATATTGGCTATGCGAGAGTTAAATTCAATTTAATTTTTATTTGTTTGTTTAAATATTACATAATCATTAAAAAACATAATTTTACAGCTTGTGCGAAAAACGTAATACTACAATGAATGTAAACATTTCAGATAATTCCGTAAAAAACAAAAGTTATTTCAAAATAAATATTTATCTTAAATAGTTTGTAATAAAATCTACTACTTATAGAAGTAGGTTTTTTACTTTACTTTTCGTTATTTTCCACTTGCTCGAAGTCGATTGTGATTTATTTTGTGTTTCTATCTTTTTCTAATATCTTTATCTCAATTATATTATTACTTGTAAAAGGCACAAGTGTATGTAAACTTTGTAGTACGAGTATTATATTTTTTACTATAATATTAACAAAAATTACAAAATATATTTTTCGCGGATTTTAGTATCAGACAAGTCTTGGTAAGAAAAACTTAGGTTAAAAACCAATGTTTACACATTTATGTATATTGTTAATTTATTATTATTACTGTATTACCTTTTTAACAAAAGAAATATACTGATGTACATTAATTTTTCACTCACAAGAGATGGTCAAGCCATCTGTACGTGGGAAGGGCAACTAGAATGTAAATGGAAAACTAATTAATGACCTACAAAGTAGTATATGGCTATTCATGTTGAGGTCAGAGGGTCCAGTGTTAGTATAACATTTCTAAGAGAAGTTTTAGTCATATTAATGCTTCCTGTTAATGTGTTTACTTGGACGGTAGAGCGTCGTAAACTTTACAAGCAACATAGTGGCTGGTTCTTTGATATAGGGTTTTGTTTTAAAAAAAGGTAGTTGGAGTGATTTATATCTTATTTTAGAAGTAGAAAAATTTAGTTTTTAAATTGTTCATAATTAACTGTGTATTAGTGTAAAATTCCCAATCGGTTAAAGTTCTCAATTTGCAGTTTTTCTTGAACATTATTTATTATTTAATTACTTAATAAATAATTACTGTCCTATATTCGCCACTACAGCTAATAATTCTATAAGTTGATATGCTGTGTACGATGACATAATGTATAGGATGTATTGTCTGTAGCTTTAACTATTTATTTAGTGAAACGTGTAATGATAATGTCTGAGTTTTTTAGTACTGTTTCAATATCTATGTTCCACTTCAAATTATCATCGGAGGTGACTCTCTGATATTTATGGTATTTTACTTCTGATTTCTTTTCTTCCAATAAATATAAGTCATGTATTCTGATAACTGTTGACCTGGCATCCTATTGCTATATAAACAGTCTTTTCAACACTGTTTATAGTTTATGAATTATTTTGTAGGATTTTCTACATTGTTGTTCATACTGTTAAATAATATAAATATAAAATAAAATTTATTATCATGATCTTGCTTTGTTCAATCTGAAGTACTTACTCCTTATTATACGTATTAAGTACTTTCGTTTCCATAAATGTACTTTTTGTGTGTCTTTGGATTTTAAGTGGTTATTTAAATGAGAACGTTATAATAATAATTTAAATAAGTCCTAAAGGCAAGTGAAATATTCTTTATTACCTTTATTTAATATTTGTAAACATACACATTTTTTTATGATCCAATAATTAGTGTTCTACAGTGATGTAAGACAATTTCTAAATAATAAACAGATACTAAGTCATGAACAATATGTGTTCGAAGTATATACTTACATTTCATCTTTATGCCAGGTGTTTGCGTTGTGTACTGACGACTGTTTTGTCCATTTATACGGATTTTACGAAATAAAAACAAGAAAACCCATGGTCAAGGAAAGAATTTATGGTGTTTAGTATTAACTAAAACTTAACCTTGTTAGATTGTGTCTAACAATCTATTTATGTTAAAAAGCAATTTTAAAATGCGTGACGTTAATTTGGGAGGACATGCATTTCCAATAACCTTGAATAGCTGAGGAAATAGATTAAAATGGATATAACACTATCTGAGGGTTAGTTAGTGAAATAATATGAATATTCTATGCAATTTTATTGATTTATAGACGATAAAAATTGAGTTTGCATGATTTTACTTAAAATAAAACAAAAGTTTCTATTTCAATGTCTTAGAGCATTATTTTTTTTAATATTATATCACATCAAAGACTGCGAGAATATTCTTTGATGTGATATAAATTAAATGTGATATAAATATAAATATAATTAGTCACACACTTATAAAAATTATAAAATTCACAACACTAAACAGTAAGTTGGGGTATTCAATGCCCCAGCAACAATATGAAACACTGCTTACATACAACAATATCGTACTGACACACCTGCTTACACATACACATACAGTGGTACTGACCCACCCGTCCACCCATACACAAACCGTGGTACTGTCCCACCCACCCACACATACACAAACCATGGTACTGACCCACCCACCCATACACAAACCGTGGAACTGACCCACCCGCCCACCCATACACGTACAGTGGTACTGACCCACCCACCCACCCATACTCGTACAGTGGTACTGACCAACCCGCCCACCCATACACGTACAGTGATACTGACACACCCGCTCACCCATACACATACAGTGGTACTGACCCACCCACCCACCCATACTCGTACAGTGGTACTGATACTCGTACAGTCAATACTACAGTGCATGTATGGGTGGGCGGGTGGGTTAATACCACAGTACGTGTATGGGTGGCGGGTGGATCAATACCACAATGCGTGTATGGGTGGGTGAGTGGGTCAATACCACAGTGCGTGTACGGGTGGGTGGGTCAATACTACAGTGCGTGTATGGGTGGGCGGGATGGTCAATACCACTCTGCGTATATGGGTGGGCGGGTGGGTCAATACTACAGTGCGTGTATGGGTGGGCGGGATGGTCAATACCACAGTGCAGGTATGGGTGGGCGGTGGGTCAATACTACAGTGCGTGTACGAGTGGGCGGGTGGGTCAATACCACAGTGCGTGTACGGGTGGGCGGGTGGGTCAATACTACAGTGCAGGGATGGGTGGGCTGGTGGGTTAATACAGTAGTACGGAAATATATGCAAAAATTTACATAGACAATTTTTTTCTTAAACGTGACTTATAATGCACTGATTATAATTACATATATAACATATATACATATATAATAAATATAACATATATATTTGTTATCCCAAGATTTGTCAGAAGTACAAATAAATTCACGTACAGTGGTCAACCACGCCCAGTCATAGAAAATAAGTTGTAGTGGCCCACCCACCCAGACAAAGACGTACAGTTGTAGTGATCATCTCACCCATCCATAGACGTACAGTTGTAGTGATCATATTATGAAAGTACAGACGTACATTTGTAGTGACCCCTCCTACTCAGCCATAGGCGTACAGTTGTAGTAATCATCTCACCCATCCATAGACGTACAGTTGTAGTGATCATATTATGAAAGTACAGACGTACATTTGTAGTGACCCTCCTACTCAGCCATAGGCGTACAGTTGTAGTGATCATCTCACCCATCCATAGACGTACAGTTTTAGTGATCATATTATGAAAGTACAGACGTACATTTGTAGTGACTCTCCTACTCAGCCATAGGCGTACAGTTGTAGTGATCATCTCACCCATCCATAGACGTACAGTTGTAGTGATCATATTATGAAAGTACAGACGTACATTTGTAGTGACTCTCCTACTCAGCCATAGACGTACAGTTGTAGTGATCATCTCACCCATCCATAGACGTACAGTTGTAGTGATCATATTATGAAAGTACAGACGTACATTTGTAGTGACTCTCCTACTCAGCCATAGGCGTACAGTTGTAGTGATCATCTCACCCATCCATAGACGTACAGTTGTAGTGATTATCTCACCCATCAATAGACGTACAGTTGTAGTGATCATCTCACCCATCCATAGTCGTACAGTTGTAGTGATCATCTCACCCATCCATAGACGTACAGTTGTAGTGATCATCTCACTCATCCATAGACGTACAGTTGTAGTGATCATCTCACCCATCCATAGACGTACAGTTGTAGTGATCATCTCACCCATCCATAGACGTACAGTTTTAGTGATCATCTCACCCAACCATAGACGTACAGTTGTAGTGATCATCTCACCCATCCATAGACGTACAGTTGTAGTGATCATCTCACCCATCCATAGACGTACAGTTGTAGTGATCATCTCACCCATCCATAGAGAGTCACTACAAATGTACGTCTGTACTTTCATAATATGATCACTACAACTGTACGTCTATGGATAGGTGAGATGATCACTACAACTGTACGTCTATGGATGGGTGAGATGATCACTACAACTGTACGCCTATGGCTGAGTAGGAGAGTCACTACAAATGTACGTCTGTACTTTCATAATATGATCACTACAACTTTACGTCTATGGATGGGTGAGATGATCACTACAACTGTACGCCTATGGCTGAGTAGGAGAGTCACTACAAATGTACGTCTGTACTTTCATAATATGATCACTACAACTGTACGTCTATGGATGGGTGAGATGATCACTACAACTGTACGCCTATGGCTGAGTAGGAGGGTCACTACAAATGTACGTCTGTACTTTCATAATATGATCACTACAACTGTACGTCTATGGATGGGTGAGACGATCACTACAACTGTACGCCTATGGCTGAGTAGGAGAGTCACTACAAATGTACGTCTGTACTTTCATAATATGATCACTACAACCGTACGTCTATGGATGGGTGAGATGATCACTACAACTGTACGTCTTTGTCTGGGTGGGTGGGCCACTACAACTTATTTTCTATGACTGGGTGTGGTTGACCACTGTACGTGAATTCATTTGTACTTCTGACAAATCTTGGGATAACAAATATATATGTTATATTTGTTATATATGTATATATGTTATATATGTAATTATAATCAGTGCATTATAAGTCACGTTTAAGAAAAAAATTGTCTATGTAAATTTTTGCATATATTTCCGTACTACTGTATTAACCCACCAGCCCACCCATCCCTGCACTGTAGTATTGACCCACCCGCCCACTCGTACAAGCACTGTAGTATTGACCCACCCGCCCACCCGTACACGCACTGTGGTATTGACCCACCCGCCCACCCATACACGCACTCTAGTATTGACCCATCCACCCACCCATACCTGCACTGTGGTATTGACGTACAGTTGTAGTGATCATCTCACCCAACCATAGACGTACAGTTGTAGTGATCATCTCACCCAACCATAGACGTACAGTTGTAGTGATCATCTCACCCAACCATAGACGTACAGTTGTAGTGATCATCTCACCCATCCATAGACGTACAGTTGTAGTGATCATCTCACCCATCCATAGACGTACAGTTGTAGTGATCATCTCACCCAACCATAGACGTACAGTTGTAGTGATCATCTCACCCAACCATAGACGTACAGTTGTAGTGATCATCTCACCCAACCATAGACGTACAGTTGTAGTGATCATCTCACCCAACCATAGACGTACAGTTGTAGTGATCATCTCACCCATCCATAGACGTACAGTTGTAGTGATCATCTCACCCAACCATAGACGTACAGTTGTAGTGATCATCTCACCCATCCATAGACGTACAGTTGTAGTGATCATCTCACCCATCCATAGACGTACAGTTGTAGTGATCATCTCACCCATCCATAGACGTACAGTTGTAGTGATCATGTCACCCAACCATAGACGTACAGTTGTAGTGATCATCTCACCCAACCATAGACGTACAGTTGTAGTGATCATCTCACCCAACCATAGACGTACAGTTGTAGTGATCATCTCACCCAACCATAGACGTACAGTTGTAGTGATCATCTCACCCAACCATAGACGTACAGTTGTAGTGATCATCTCACCCAACCATAGACGTACAGTTGTAGTGATCATCTCACCCAACCATAGACGTACAGTTGTAGTGATCATCTCACCCAACCATAGACGTACAGTTGTAGTGATCATCTCACCCAACCATAGACGTACAGTTGTAGTGATCATCTCACCCAACCATAGACGTACAGTTGTAGTGATCATCTCACCCAACCATAGACGTACAGTTGTAGTGATCATCTCACCCAACCATAGACGTACAGTTGTAGTGATCATCTCACCCAACCATAGACGTACAGTTGTAGTGATCATCTCACCCAACCATAGACGTACAGTTGTAGTGATCATCTCACCCAACCATAGACGTACAGTTGTAGTGATCATCTCACCCAACCATAGACGTACAGTTGTAGTGATCATCTCACCCAACCATAGACGTACAGTTGTAGTGATCATCTCACCCAACCATAGACGTACAGTTGTAGTGATCATCTCACCCAACCATAGACGTACAGTTGTAGTGATCATCTCACCCAACCATATACGTACAGTTGTAGTGATCATCTCACCTAACCATAGACGTACAGTTGTAGTGATCATCTCACCTAACCATAGACGTACAGTTGTAGTGATCATCTCACCCAACCATAGACGTACAGTTGTAGTGATCATCTCACCCAACCATAGACGTACAGTTGTAGTGATCATCTCACCCAACCATAGACGTACAGTTGTGATCATCTCACCCAACCATAGACGTACAGTTGTAGTGATCATCTCACCCAACCATAGACGTACAGTTGTAGTGATCATCTCACCCAACCATAGACGTACAGTTGTAGTGATCTTCCCACCCAGAGTAAACTTATGGAAGAAGTTAGGGTATGTCTAGTCTAAACCTTAATTAAAATAAAAATAAAAATTGGTCTACCTGGCTTTGTTTTATTTATTTATTTATTTTTGTTTACATGTACGGGTTGTTAATTTTGATAAAACAATAGTACAAAATTAATATTTTCAATTGATCATCATGTTAAATATTGTATTAAATTATCACATTATGTATGTACTCTCTAAATCAAAATAATTTTTTTAACTTCGTTTTTTATTTTTGCATCCTTTATTTTCATGTTTAGCATTTTCTTTAATCGAGTTACGGCAGATGCTTCTCTAAAGATAAATGTACAAAATAAACCATTAAATTATCTTACAAACATAAAGCACACAAATATAATCATAAAGTATACTTTTACGTAAATTTAATTATTCGTAAATAATTGCAGTACAGTATTTCTATAAAAGGCCAAATTAATCAATTTATGAGTTTTATGAAACTCAATAAGTTATTGTGTAATATTTCATTCAAAATCAATTATTTTGTAAGGTAATCAAACGCGTATCATATTTTCATGACATGAATGGATTTTAAACAATTGAAAAGCTGTTCCGTCTCTTAATATCTAAATTTCCATATTATAGTTGATTGGATATTGTATACTAAGTAATTCTGTATCTGTGCAATACATGTATGAATATTTACAGAGCCGTGATGACTTCATTTCCAATGTATATAAATCTATTACTTAAACGTCTCTTTGGAATGGATTATGGTTTAGCATTACAAGTGTGGATGAGTAGGTGGGACGTCAATAGTCGTGCTCCTACAAAAAACATTTTTAACATATTACATTATTTAATCGGGATTCAACTTCTTTAGTTGATATGAAAATGATGCCAAATATTTATTTTTTATAGTACATTAAAATAACAATAAAGTAGTTATGTGAAAATATAAAAAAAATTGTTGTATACAAAATTGGTTTATTTCAAATATCTGCTTTTAATCTCCTTTTAAATGTGAAAGTTTTTCATTATTTTAAAAAAAGTCCCTAAGTGATATATTTTCACCAGTACTAAAGTTCTTTTTGTTATTGTGGAGTTTCTGGCTACCTAACAAAATTTGAAAAATTGTTTATTTGAAATTGGCCAAGAATTGGGGACCTTTTCCGTTAGTTCAAATCCACTACTTTTTCCGTTACTTCACTACCACTACTTTTTATCTCAATTACGGTTAGGTCAGGTTAGGTTAGGTGGCTACTAAAGTTGGTCACAAACTTATAAATCCAATGACTGTTTTACCACCGATTGCACTCTCCGTGTGTAAGTTCTTTGAAACCGATAAGGCCAGCGATATCAGATTCTTTAGTGGATAAGAAATACCACAGTGAACGTAAAAATGAGCGGAGAACAGTTTTTAGAGAAAAACAATGTTTATCAAGTGGTCGCGAATTGATGGAAAAACGTAGTGGTAGTGAATTAACTGAAAAGATTTTGAATTGTATATGTTTTCACGATATTTTTATTTTCGTGAAATCACGGAAATCACGGATTTTACCGAAAAATTATAAAAACCAATATCATAACCTATAGTATTTTTGACATATTTCCGTTAATTTAAATTATATTAATTGGTGTGCCAAAAAAGCAATGAATATGAATTTTAAAATTATTTTAGTCTTTAACAATTATTTATCGAGATATAACGAAAAAGCTACTTTCACTTTTTTTGGGTTTTTTTAATCGGTTATTTTACTATTTCAAAAAAATAGTTTTTCGAATTTTCGGTAAAAACGATTTTCCGTGGTTGAATTCAACCTCCTCAAGAGATATAAACTCATATTTCACAACTTTTTCAGTAAGAAATTGTATTTGCAGATATTCATTTTCACCAAAAACATGTAAAGTAAAAAAATTTGAAAACGATAATTTAAAAAAAAAAGGTTATTTCACTATCGTATGAAAATTATCGTCTCCATGAAACAAAAATGATTTACATTCAGAACTTCCATCCTCAATATTTTAAGTTTTTTACTTAATGAACGTTTGTTATGTAAAATGCTGTGCAATCCATGCTTTGCCATATTCACTCTAGATTGCAATATAGGCCTATAAGTTGGTGTAGAACTTACTCAGATTTAATTGACAGACTGAGAACAACCTAAAAATATTAATTTGTTCGAGTCATTTAACAGTAATAAGCGAGAAAGCTCTTATTCCTTTTTGAACATATGCTTCCTATCTAGCATCTCTTTACTTGTACATTTTTTTAATTCTTTTATATTAGAAGGGGAAGTAGAAGCAACATCAATCTCTTTCCGATAAGTTTTCAACTCTTTTTGAATTTTTTTATTGGCTTTTAACAAAGCAAGATTTTTTTGTAAATTTTAGTTTAAATTGAAGCACATAGATATATTCTTGCATCTTTCACTTCATAAATTTAGTTTAGCTGCATATTTTTTTCCTGAACATATTATATTTAAAGTAACACTTTTGCATTAAATTCTCGTAGCATTTATTTATGATTTGTTATCATCAAATTTTATCAGTTTGTGATATATTAAAGATCTTCAGCTAGGCCCATTAAGTATTTTATGTTTCCTTATTGATTTTTGTCTTTTTATTACGTATCACCACATTACTGGTAAAAGTGGCCAGTAAATTTCTAGTAATTTCCTTATAAAACACTGTAGGTTTTTGAAAATAAATTTATTAGTTTATTGATAAATGTTTTTAAATATATTAATAGAAGGAGAATTGTATTAAATCGAAACAATATTCTAGTAGTTTCAGAATAATTGCCAACTGCTGTATTATGCACCAACCCCCCTCCCCCCACCTTTGACAGTAAACCACCTTAACAATTCAAGGGCTGTATGTGAGGGGGTTGAGGTATATGCAGGCTATTCAGACCTGAGAAGACAATAATTAATTGTTGAATTATTGATAGAATGTTATCAGTAACATATATGTGGTTCCAGATAGTACTTGGACCATCTAGATCTCATAGGTTAGACCGTACAGTAAATAAATAATGAAATTTGTCAAATATTTTTGGTATTTATTATTATTATTCATCTGTAAGACGCGATCGTAGTGATATTGGTGAATATTAAGGACGAATGAGTGTAAATAACGGTTGTTCGAAAGTTATTTATTAGCATTGGATTGTACATTATGTGTAGATAATATATGGAGATTTCCAATGCTTCGAGTTTTTACGAAACAAACACAACGTTTCACAGTTATAACAAACTCCTGCCATCTTCAGGTGTACTTAATAACTTAGCCTACATCTAAAACTACATTCCCCCCCCCTTAACCCATACTAAATCAGAAAAGACTTACTACTACATGCTCAGATACTAAAGATTACTGTTGAAAGTCAAACGTTCTTGTGTATTATATTTTGTATAATTATGTTATGTGTGATAGTTTTTTAAGAACGTTTAACTTTCAACAGTAATTTTTAGTATCTAGCATGTGGTATTAAGGCTTTTCTGATTTAGTATGGGTTAAGGGGGGGGGGAGTAGTTTTAGATGTGGGCTAAGTTAGTAAGTACACCTGAAGACGGCAGGAGTTTGTTTACCTGTCGAAACGTTGTGTACGTAACGATTATAACTAAGATCGACTGCTCCTCAGAACGAGCTATTTATTAATAGCTGAATAGCTAGGGCAACCAAGGGACCTAAAGCTGTAGGTGGGATCCGACCGACGTAGTTTTGTCGTGATTTTCAGCTAACTAACAAACCAGATACTCAGTTCTCATCCTCACACACAATCTGAACATTGAATATCACCCAATATGGATACCCCAGAATTATGTAGTAGTGTCGACGATAATGACAATCATTCAGTGTACGTCGTGTCCGACGTCTACAATCTCCACAGCACTTTGTCCCCAAGTAGCTGGGTTACAGCACTGCGCCTCTAGTGCCGACCCAAATACGAAACTATCTGGAAAGTAAACGTTTAGATATATGTTCAGTGAAATTGATGTACAATTGTTTCTTTTGAAAATAATATTTGAAAATAATATCTGCATTCAAATACTACAGCTATTTCATAGTCAGTAATTCAGAATATAAAAAATATGAAATCATATCTTGGTATTATGTTTATTTAAGTAAGATTTTAAAATAATTTTGTCTACTGAATTGATTTAAATTTTTATATTATTTCGTCTGTTTATCAAATTGGACACTTTATACAGTTGTGAATTAAAATAACCTAAAAACCTTGTTACAATTTATACTCCTCTTATTGTATAGAATATTTTTCACTACACTACTATGAGCTCAGCTGTTTTCGTTATGTGTTTACAACCTGCGAAACATCATATTTTCAACAGCTGTCTATTGTTTACTACCGAAAGTAACATTGTTTACAACCGACAATTTTCCACAGTCAACAACACCTGTTTTTATTCCGTAGTGTAGTGAAAAGTATCGTTCAAAACTCAAGTGAATGTGTTTTGTATGTTCTCGACCATTTGAAGTGCTTGACAAGTCTCGCACTTCAAACATATGGTCTCGAACATGCAAAACCCCACTTTCCACTCTTGTTATGAAATATACTATTTAATATTATAATGATATCAATAACAGATCTGTAGTTCGAGAGAGCATTAAGAAGTCTTAAACAATCAAGGACTTGCAGGTTTGATCATTCAAACAATACATAAATAATAAAAACTGTTAAAGATAATTCTCATCGATAAATTGGTCAACATATATTTGTTTACTAGGATCTTTTCCGTTAATTCACTACCACTACTTATTTGTTTCTGTTTATTCACTATTTGTTTCTTGATAAATATTCTATTTCTCTTAATACTGTTCCCCAATCAATTTTACATACACTTATCCGCTAATAATCCGATATCGTTGGCTTTATATTATCGCTGTCCAACAACTTACACACGGAGAGCGCATTCGGCAGTATTTCAATCATTGGATTTACCAGTTTGTGATCAACTTTAGTAGCCACCTAAACCTGGCCTAACCTAAACCGTATAGCGATGAAAAAAGTAGTGTTAGTGAATTAACGGAAAAGGTCCTTTTATTGTAATGCTAACCAAATCAGTCATTGTTAATTTTAAATAAAATGTGTTCATAATTCAACATAGTTTTTATTTATAGATTTTTATATATACTCTGCAATCTTTGCTTCTAAATCGTTATATCATGGCTTTAGTCTTGTTTTTAGTTTTCAAATGAGGAGTTATGAAATGTATTTAATCCTTTTTTTGTTTTTATTTTCCATTTTTATACTTATTTTATAAATCCGTATACGTATTTTCTTAATTTTTTTATATTGGTTTAAAAAGGTTTTATTGTCTTCCTTAGTAAAGTTTTGACTCAAAATGAATATTCTAACGTAAATTTCTTTGCTTAAACTCGTTTTGATATACTTTTCGCCAATCTATAGGTTATTAAATCTCACCGATCAACAATGTTACTATAATGTATTGTTGCGACGTAGTGCAGTTCGTTGTGATGAAGGACAGTCAACACTAGACAGTTACAATAGTGTGTCAAGGCTATAGATAGCTCTGTTCTAACGAGACCTGACCCAAGGAGATAATTACTTATCTAACGTGCGTTTGTCATTAGGGAAATATTTTCCTTGAGTCCCAGATAAACTAAGTAAAACTTATTTTGTAGTTGCCTTAGGACTGATAAACGAAAGTTTAACTTAGGTGTCTTTGAAAATAACCTAAATATCAGCCTTCTAAATGTGAGTGTAGATCGTCAAAAAATATATAAGTTAGTTAAGGCTAGGAACCTGGGTGAACTAGTGACTGGGCAGGCGTGCAAGGACGGGATCACTCAGCCGGTCACCTATCAAAGGAACAGCCACGGTATATTGCTTGACGCCGTTATCTTGAAACCTTATTGTGAAAACCAGTAGCCTGTATCAAAATGAAAATACTTGTGTTTAATAGTAACCTTTATAAATTACTCAGTTGAATATAATAGTTTAACATATAGTGTTAAAGGTATAATAATTGGTACCATAAATAGTAGAAGCACATTTATCTTTAATTATAAAAATTTTACTTTTTTTACTATGGATAGTGAGTATTTGCAACTTTACATACTAGAATTGGGTGCAAAATTATTAAGGTGCTACAATCGGTTTCATCGAGTTAATTATTTCCCAATTTTATAATCGAATTTAGTTAATGTAAAATCCCTTCAGATAGGGGGGAAAAAACATTAACAACAACATTAGAACTGTTGGCCTTATGAAGTGATGAATTTAGCTGATTTTAAATTAACTAGAGACAAGACATTTCAAAGTAGAAATGTAATTTTTTATAACTACGTTTTTTACATATAACTGAAAGAATTAAGATGTTTTTAAATTTAAAAAATGTAAAAATATATATAATTTAAAATGATAATGGTATTTTTTCACCTTTAAAATTATAATTATTTTTACAATTTTCGTTTAGTGAAAAATATCGTAATCCCCTCAGTTTTGTGTGGAAAACGTAGTTATAACAAATTAAACTTGTACTTTGAACAGTTTTGTCTTGTAGTTGATTTTAAATCGGCTAAGTTCACCACCACTTCATGAGAGCACAAGTTCTAATATAGTGATTATTTTTTTTTTTTAATTTTCCTGTCTCAAGGAAGGTACATTAACTAATTTTGACTATAAAATTTGGAAATAATTAACTCATCGAAAACCAATTGCACCTACTTAAGTACTCTTCTTATTTTTAAGATAACATAACCATCTCACATACTATTTAGTTAGTACGTAGTTTATTTATACGATGTAATTATAGTAATATTCTTCCATTATCTCAAGATGTACCTTTATATCTATACTCAGTTACTATACCAATCTAAGTTATTATCCATCCTCTTATCTTGCATGTGATGATGATCCTTCGATGTCCTCATCAAATATACAATAAAATTACTCATTTGCAGATATCCTAACTTAACAATTTGCTGCTGGATGGATATGATGGTTTTAGTCTTTTATTTAATATATTTACTATCGTATTATGTATTGTTGCAACAAATAACTCGAAAACATTGTCATACAACACAAGTATGCTAGTAATGCTAGTATAATATTTTGTTCTTTTAGTAATAAATAGTATAAAGAAACGTTATTATTTAAATGACACGACATAGTTTAGTTCCAATAATAGCAAAGCCAATAAAATTAATTTTAAAATACACATACGGCGTATAAATGTTTTCAGGAAAACAAGAAGATTATAACGGTAATTAGTTATTACATCGTGAATTGAATCAACTATACATATATGTATAAAACATGAGATTAGGTAATTTTTTTTAATTATTCCTCACCAATTTTATTTTTCGATAAAATTATAACTGAATTTTAGATCAAATGTCTAAGTTTTTTAATGTTATTTTTAACGTTTTGAAAATTTGATATCATGTAGTGATAAATAACTTATGTAATTAAAAATACAACACTGCAAAAACTTTTTGAAAGTTGAACAAAGACTACGGCTTTTATGTCGCAAATAACAATACTGCGCGTAAACAAAGGGCTTTTAGCTTCCGGACCCTTTCATTTACCCTTTTCGAATAAACAATGTTACGTTCATCCACCTCTAGTCCAAATATGCACAGCATACAGAGCACAAGGATGGGGCCAACTTACACAAGTATTCCTTCATTCTATACTTTCAAGGTAGTTAAAAGCACAATTACAGATGACTTCCCTACTAGTACTAGAAGTCAGGATAAGCGTCCTTTGCAATCTGTCGTACACGCACGTCCAATACCACTGAACTTGTATTGGTGGATGGGTGGGAGGAACAATACCACTGTACGTGTAAGGGTGGGTGTGACGATACTACTGTACGTGTATGGGTGGGTGGATCAGTGCCACTGTACGTGTATGGGTGGGTGGGTCCGTGCCACTGTACGTGAATGGGAGTGTGGGAAAATACTACTGTACGTGTATGGGTGAGTGGGACAATGCTACTGTACGTGTTTGGGTGAGTGGGACAATACCACTGTACGTGTATGGGTGAGTGGGACAATACTACTGTACGTGTTTGGGTGAGTGGGACAATACCACTGTACGTGTATGGGTGGGTGGGTCAGTGCCACTGTACGTGAATGGGAGTGTGAGAAACACAGTACGTGTATGGTGTGTGGGACAATACTACTGTACGTGTTTGGGTGAGTGGGACAATACCACTGTACATGTATGGGTGGGTGGGTCAGTGCTACTGTACGTGAATGGGAGTGTGAGAAAATACTACTGTACGTGTATGGGTGAGTGGGACAATACTACTGTACGTGTTTGGGTGAGTGGGACAATACCACTGTACGTGTATGGGTGGGTGGGTCATTGCCACTGTACGTGAATGGGAGTGTGAGAAAATACTACTGTACGTGTATGGGTGAGTGGGACAATACTACTGTACGTGTTTGGGTGAGTGGGACAATACCACTGTATGTGTATGGGTGGGTGGGTCAGTGCCACTGAACGTGAATAGGTGTGTGGGACAATACTACTGTACGTGTATGGGTGAGTGGGACAATACCACTGTATGTGTATGGGTGGGTGGGTCAGTGCCACTGAACGTGAATAGGTGTGTGGGACAATACTACTGTACGTGTTTGGGCAGATGGGACAATACCACTGTACGTGTATGAGTGGGTAGGACATCCCATAGTAGTACAAAAAAATATATTTTTCTACTTAAAAACTGTTGTGGAAGTTGAACACTTAAGAGTGGAAGTTAAGTCACGCCCGTGATGTACTGCAGCTGGACGTTAAAACGATTTCCCTCCGATGATGGAATCTTTATGTGCACTAAATATTATTCACTAATGAATACGTAAATATCATAGTTATGAATAAACTAATTCAATTCACCATATAATCAAACTATAGTAAAAAATCGTTCCCAAAACGTATTATTTAAGTACGTTATCGCAGGTTGCTCAGACACATTACATTTCGAAAACGATCAAAATATGTTTACCAAATTCTGTAATTGTTTGGTTAACATATTCTTAACATATCCCCGTTTGTGTGTTTTGGAAAAATACATTCAAAGTAAAAAGACCAAATTATGATTTACTTATTTCTGAATATAGGATTTTTAAAAAATATCGTTGGTATCCACTTTGACTTTTTACTGATAAAGTAACAAGTAATAGGGGCTTTTTCACATTTAATTTTGCAATGAAACTATTTAATTTTATATGTAGTACATATGGCCAAGAAAATTCCCAGAAACACTCAAATGTCCATGGCAAAATTTAAATGAAATGTTTTGTCTTACAAATTAGTAACCAAGCAAAAGTACAACATCTTTGGTTTACTTGAACATTTTTATTTAATTACATGGATTTTTTCCAAATCAGCCAGACATGGTACAAAATAAAATAATAATTATTAACAGATTAAATAATTACATCATAGATAATACGAGCAGTGAACGCGTACAAAATCTATTTATTTTACTTTTGTTCCTAGTTTGTTAGAAACAATCGGGTACCTCAATTAAAGAGCTTTGTTTCTGAAAAAGAAAAAAAACAAAGACCAATGCACTGAGGGATACAATTGGGAGCTATGTTATCTGCTTCTGCCAGCGTGTGGGGATTGATTCGTCTGACCACCTTTGTTTCACTTCAACTTACAAAGAAAGAAATATTATCAGGCCACCAACATGGTCAAAGTTTAAACTTGATTTTGTCTTAAACACATCAAACTGTCAAATTTAATATAACAATTTTAAATGTAACTACTACAATATCAAATAGTACTGCCTTCACACCTCATCCATACACGTATGATGGTGATAGTTCTCCTTACCACTCATACATTTACGGTGATGATAGCTGTCTCAACCACCCATACACGTACTGTGGTTATAGCCCTCCCACCCACTTATTCAAGCACTGTGGTTAAAGCCTTCCCACCCACTTATTCAAGTACTGTGTTTATAGCCCTTCCTCCCACTCATACACGTACTGTGGTTATATCCCTCCCACCCACTTATTCAAGTACTGTGGTTATAGCCCTCCCACCCACTTATTCAAGTACTGTGGTTATAGCCCTTCCTCCCACTCATGCACGTACTGTGGTTATATCTCTCCCACCCACTTATTCAAGTACTGTGGTTATAGCCCTTCCTCCCACTCATACACTTACGGTGGTAATAGCCCTCTCACCCACTAATACACGTACGGTGGTTATAGCCCTCCTACTCACTCATACAATTACGGTGGTGATAGCCCTCCCTACCACTCATACACTTACGGTGGTGATAGCTATCCCACCGTCCATACACTTACTGTAGTTATAGACCTCCCACCCACTCATACACGAACGATGGTGATATGCCTCCCACCCACTCACACACATACGGTGGTGATAGCCCTCCCACCCACTCATACACGTACGATGGTGATAGCCCTTCCACCCACTCATACACGTACTGTAGTGATATCCCTCCCTCCCACTCATACACTTACGGTGGTGATAGCCCTCCCACCCACTCATACACGTACGATGGTGATAGCCCTCCCACCCACTCATACACGTACGATGGTGATAGCTCTCCCACCCACTCATACACGTACGATGGTGATAGCTCTCCCACCCACTCATACACGTACGATGGTGATAGCTCTCCCACCCACTCATACAAGTACTGTAGTGATATCCCTCCCTCCCACTCATACACTTACGGTGGTGATAGCTCTCCCACTCACTCATACACGTACTGTGGTGATAGCCATCCCACCTACTCTTACACTTACGGTGGTGATAGCCCTCCCACACACTCGTACACGTACTGTGGTGATAGCCATCCCACCTACTCTTACACTTACGGTGGTGATAGCTCTCCCACTCACTCATACACGTACGATGGTGATAGCTCTCCCACCCACTCATACACGTACGATGGTGATAGCCCTCCCACCCACTCATACACGTACTGTAGTGATATCCCTCCCTCCCACTCATACACTTACGGTGGTGATAGCTCTCCCACTCACTCATACACGTACTGTGGTGATAGCCATCCTACCTACTCTTACACTTATGGTGGTGATAGCCCTCCCACACACTCGTACACGTACTATGGTGATAGCCATCCCACCTACTCTTACACTTACGGTGGTGATAGCTCTCCCACTCACTCATACACGTACGATGGTGATAGCTCTCCCACCCACTCATACACGTACTGTAGTGATATCCCTCCCTCCCACTCATACACTTACGGTGGTGATAGCTCTCCCACTCACTCATATACGTACTGTGGTGATAGCCATCCCACCTACTCTTACACTTACGTTGGTGATAGCCCTCCCACCCACTCATACACGTACGATGGTGATAGCTCTCCCACTCACTCATACACGTACTGTGGTGATAGCCATCCCACCTACTCTTACACTTACGGTGGTGATAGCTCTCCCACTCACTCATACACGTACGATGGTGATAGCTCTCCCACCCACTCATACACGTACTGTAGTGATATCCCTCCCTCCCACTCATACACTTACGGTGGTGATAGCTCTCCCACTCACTCATACACGTACTGTGGTGATAGCCATCCCACCTACTCTTACACTTACGGTGGTGATAGCCCTCCCACCCACTCATACACGTACGATGGTGATAGCTCTCCCACCCACTCATACACGTACGATGGTGATAGCCCTCCCACCCACTCATACACGTACTGTAGTGATATCCCTCCCTCCCACTCATACACTTACGGTGGTGATAGCTCTCCCACTCACTCATACACGTACTGTGGTGATAGCCATCCCACCTACTCTTACACTTACGGTGGTGATAGCCCTCCCACACACTCGTACACGTACTGTGGTGATAGCCATCCCACCTACTCTTACACTTACGGTGGTGATAGCCCTCCCACCCACTCATACACGTACGATGGTGATAGCTCTCCTACCCACTCATACACGTACGATGGTGATAGCCCTCCCACTTACTCATACACGTACTGTAGTGATATCCCTCCCTCCCACTCATACACTTACGGTGGTGATAGCTCTCCCACTCACTCATACACGTACTGTGGTGATAGCCATCCCACCTACTCTTACACTTACGGTGGTGATAGCCCTCCCACACACTCGTACACGTACTGTGGTGATTGCCATCCCACCTACTCTTACACTTACGGTGGTGATAGCTCTCCCACTCACTCATACACTTACGGTGGTGATAGCTCTCCCACTCACTCATATTCGTACTGTGGAGATAGCCATCCCACCTACTCTTACACTTACGGTGGTGATAGCCCTCCCACACACTCGTACACGTACTGTGGTGATAGCCATCCCACCTACTCTTACACTTACGGTGGTGATAGCTCTCCCACTCACTCATATTCGTACTGTGGAGATAGCCATCCCACCTACTCTTACACTTACGGTGGTGATAGCCCTCCCACCCACTCATACACGTACGATGGTGATAGCTCTCCCACCCTCTCATACACGTACTGTAGTGATATCCCTCCCTCCCACTCATACACTTACGGTGGTGATAGCTCTCCCACTCACTCATACACGTACTGTGGTGATAGCCATCCCACATACTCTTACACTTACGGTGGTGATAGCCCTCCCACACACTCGTACACGTACTGTGGTGATAGCCATCCCACCTACTCTTACACTTACGGTGGTGATAGCCATCCCTCCCACTCATACACTTACGGTGGTGATAGCTCTCCCACTCACTCATACACGTACTGTGGTGATAGCCATCCCACCTACTCTTACACTTACGGTGGTGATAGCCATCCCTCCCACTCATACACGTACTGTGGTGATAGCCATCCCACCTACTCTTACACTTACGGTGGTGATAGCCATCCCTCCCACTCACTCATACACTTACGGTGGTGATAGCTCTCCCACTCACTCATACACGTACTGTGGTGATAGCCATCCCACCTACTCTTACACTTACGGTGGTGGTAGCCCTCCCACACACCCGTACACATACAGTGGTAATAAAGTAGTGAAGTCATAATTAGTGGAAATTACCTACATGTCACACTGAAAACAAATTTACCGAAGTATTTATGTCATATTTATGTTTTTCACTGTCCATTGTTTGAAATAAATAATTAAACTAAATTAATGGAATTGTTACTCGTATGTAAGAAAGGAAACGTTGAGGAGCTGTTTCTATGCTGTAGGAATGGAATTTCAAGAAAACATTTCTTATGGGGTCTCTTTGATTCAAAAGCTAACGTTTTTCCAAATTTAATCAAAATCTGTTCATAGCCCCGAGGACATCGTGATGAGTGAGTGTGTAAGTTTTTGGCTTATATATGTTAAGATTTGTATTAATTGATTTCACCTTCAGAACCTAACTCCTCCGTTTTTACATCTTAATCGTATGGCAAAGTTTTGAATGAAGGTAGAATTAATTTATTATGTTTTAGCTATAGCTAACAATTTCTTGACAAATTTGCAGTTAGTAAAACTCTATATTCAAAAGAAAAAATGTAGTTACTTTAACGCATCACAATCCAACCATTACTAAGAGTTAATTTTGATCACGCTGCAAAGTGTGAGTGAACAGCTACTTACCTTTCGTATATCGGTCAAAATGTTTTGTTTCCTTTGCAAATTATTTGTTAAAATATCTCTTTATTGGTGGATCTACTACAGCGAATGAAGTATGTGTTGCCTCAGTTCCTTTTTATGTGGGGGCCTCAATAGTTTGATTTTAGTTATATATAAACGTCAGAATAGTAATTTTATTAATTAACCATAACCTCAAAGCGTAATTATTGAAAGAGTCGTTGGATCAAAACTTCTACTATGTCATTCATTGTGTATGATTAAGAGATCGTACAGATATGGGCAAGTATGAGTGGCGGATGAGTGTGATGAGTGAAGATGAACGAGTTAGTTATTTTTACTAACTAAGTTGACTCTTCCTTAGAAAGAGCCATTTATTTATAGCCCAATTGCCAATGCATCTAAGGTATCTACAGCTTTACGTGGAATCCAAACCACGTAGTATTGGTCAGGTATTCTTCTGATTGACAATTCAGATACTCAGTTCTCTTCACAACATCCGGACTCTGGTTAACACCCAATATGGACACCAAAGACTTCTCTAGAAGTGTACGTCGATGGCAACCATTGAGCTGACCTTACGTCAGTATTGAGAGGACCGAGTATAGAACATATCGCCTTCAATCTCCTCAACACTTTGTCTCTAAGTAGGTGGGATACAACACTGCGCCACTAGTGGCGACAACTGGGTTGGGATAAATACAACGCTTATATCAATATCTTCTTCCTAAAATAGTAAATACAGTCCTAAAACACAAATTTCTCCAGTGTAAATAAATTGGCTTTACTTTTATTTACGTAAATAAACGTCAATCCTGTAAAGAATTCTTTCAAAATTATAAGGTTCTGACCTTTTCTTCTCTATTTATTTTTGAAACCCTCACTTTTGTAAAATTACATTTCCTTGTCTTTTCCACTTTCTCTAACCACTCTTACACCCTTCGTGTCAATCACAGTTTAAGAATACCAAAGCATTCTACTGCTTTCTTTGAGAAACATACCCTTTATAATGCTGTAGCTTTTTATAACTGCCATCCACTCTCACTTAAACTGGAGACTAACCATATAAAATTTAAGAAACAACTGAAAAGCCTTCTGCTCGACCTTTTTTGTTACAGCGTCCATGAGTTTCTAGCTGGCCATAAATAATTCTGATTTACTGTGATTGTTGCAAACTTTGAAATATAAATAAATTGTTTTTGCTCTAACTTTTCACATGTTCTAGTCTTAGTTGATTATTGTTTTATTGCATTTACTATGACTTAGCTAATGCGTGTATATATGTTTACTGGCTTAATAAACGATTTGATTTGATTTTACTTTTGTCACATAATTTGAAATGATACAATAATATTATGTTTTACACATAGTAAAGTTACATATTTAACTTTTGAAATGTACCTAGTCTCATTAAAAATCTGAAATCTCTTGGTAGATAAAATTAAAACTAGTTCCTGAACCCTTAATGTTATCTTGCAAGAAAATTTTAAGATACATAATCATTACATTTTCGAAAGTTGTGAGTTTAGATAAATATTAAAATGAAACTGTTTTTAGTACTAAACATTACTTTACAAATATGTTAATATTTTTGTCTATCTACAAACTAGATACGTCGCTATCTTTAAAAATGCAATATATTTCTCTAATTGCCTTGTGAATACACCTCTATTTTCAGAAGAACTTAAAAGCTTTCTGACTTCAGACAACAATATGAGACGTAAGTGACACAGTTGTACTTTCTGACTTCAGACAACAATATGAGACGTAAGTGACACAGTTGTACTTTCTGACTTCAGACAACAATATGAGACGTAAGTGACACAGTTGTACCTTTTTAAGTTGAGCGTGGTAATATCCAAAATAGATTGTGTTGTAAATATTATTAATATTATTGTTTACATTTAAATAAGTTGACTTTCAATGTAGTATTTCAACGTGTTAGGTCATAGCCTGGTTTTGTCCTAATTATATATTATTAAATGTCATAAATTGAAGATTATTGAACAATACTTAATTTGTTAGTTAAATATTTTCTTAAAATTTAAGAGCAAGCTCTTTAGATCCGTTAATTATCACGTTTAGTAGTGAGTAGAGCGAAGAAATTGTTATTGTTTATTTAATGAATGTCCCAACTTGACATGAGTGCGCTTAGTGGAATTTGAGTGAAGCTCTGACGCGTGATGTTGCTAAGGGTACAATAGATTATAATTTTACTTGATTTAGAAGTCCAAATGAAGAGGTATTGTTAATTCCTAATGATAATTAAATAGAACAATATATAAATAATGTGATAAGAACAATCATTGAACTATAGGAAACAAAATGTAAAAGACAATATAAACACTAAGAACGTTTGTAGAACTGAAATGTGGCAACAATGCAAGAGATCTTTTCTGTCAATTCACTACCATAACCATAACTTAAGAACATAACCAAGCCAAACATAACTAAACCTAATATAACCTAACCAAACAAAATCTAACATAATCTAACCAAACCTGACATAACTTAACCTAACATATCCTAACCAAAAGTAACATCACCTAACATAACATAAGCAAACCTAACATAACCTAAACAAACCTAACATAAGCAAATCTAACATAACCTATACAAACCTAACATAACATAACCTAACCAAACATAACATAAGCAAACCTAACATAACCTAAACAAATAGTGGTAGTTAATTAACGGAAAAGCTCCCGTAAAGGCGTTGCTACGGCTGCGGCTGGCTAACATCCTCACGCCATTGACTGTAGCATTCTCAAACTCCTCGTAGTTCCCGCATTTACCTTAAGATCGCTCTGGAACCAAGACGGGATTCAATAAATAAACAATAAGAGCAAGTTCAATAAAAACTTAAGTTTATTAACGAATATAGTGCTATTGGAAGATACGTGTTGGCGTAATTGGAAAGGATGATAGTGAGGAGAATTGATAGAACGTAATTATTTATTTTTTAAAGTTAATTATTTTTTTAAAGTTATGATCGGTGATTAAAACGTAATTTTTTAAAGCAAACTGACTCTTTTATCAGTAATTAAGCGCTGTAAAAATTTAGGAGCACTATGGTCCACTATGCATGACTTGTCAGAGGATTAGGTGCGAGAACTATGCATATGGATTCATGGAATAGTTACGATTATTTTTTATAAAATGTTTTCTTTCGGCCTACTTAATCTTTTTCCTTAAAAGGCCACAGTGTTACATCAAATAAATTGAACTAGGGGCACACCTGATGCTTCACGTGCCAACCCCGTCACTCGCTGCTCCTTACACCTCAGCCTCCGGCCTCGGGCTGTTAATTTTCACTACAAATAATAATAGGTTAACTGTATAATATAAAGTCACAATATTAAATTTATTTACAATATCTCACTCACATTATTGGTGTTGCTACCTATTTCTAAGTATAAACAACCAATAATATTACTTAGCCTACTTCAAACATTTTCGTTTCATCCTTCCCTGGTTTATCGTTATGAAATATGTAACCTCACTATTATTACAAACACCATTGTTTACATTCCAACAGCTGTTAAAACTTTTTATAAATCATTATTTACATTTGAACAACTCTTCTGTTCGGTTCATTTAAATCTCTCCCCATGTTATGCTTACGGACAAAAAAACGTACATTGAAGGCTTCTCATGCCCTTCAGGGTGAAAATATTGATAAATTAAGACCTTATTGCACAACTACAAACCAAGGTAATTTTTTTGACTCCTCAATCGTTTAAATTGGTCAAGAAATAAGGGAGGAGTTCCGTTGACAAAAAACTACTTCACGTATCATATATAAGGATTTGAGTATTTTTCCAAATTATTAATTTCTACTTTTTCCCATACGTGATAGCATAGAGAATATTTTAGGGTTCTCTGAACCCAAAAGAGTGGGTTATCGAAAAAAATGTAGTATCTCTCCGTCTGTGTGTGTGCAGTTTGCTTGAAACCAAACGGATGGGTAAATTTTTATTAAATTTGGTATTTAGCTTTTGAACTTTTGGTTTTATTTTTTATTTTTATGGGCAAAAAACATACTAAAATGGAATTTCCTCAAAAACAGCTCTTACGACTTTGATTAGATTTTTATGAAAGATACGAATTACAATTTAAAATATTTTACTTACCGCCCCACTAAGTTGGGGCTGGAGGCCGAAGGCCGGAAACCACAATTCAAGTTGTTGAAGGTTGTTTTCATATATTTTTTCCATATATTTTATAAAATAAGTGTTTCGTTCATACATTCCTTAGAAATTTAATTAATTGAATACATGATTTTATTTAGGTATGTTTTTACATCCGTTAATTTTAATTTTTTAAACAATCTGACATAACAAAGGGAAAGGGAGAAAGTTTGTGACAGGTACATGGTACCATTATTTAATTAAAATTTTAATTAAATTAATGAATTGAATTATTTGAGTGTCCAAGTTAATGCCATCTTCATCGTCCAAGGGAGTGATCCCCGAGGTGTATCTGTAAGTAGAAAGGGAAGACTGCTCGACGTCATTAGTTAGCGCCCTAACAAGGAAACTGTTCTCAGCTAACGAGAGCTAGCTATTGTACTTGATATAACCTCACATCAATAACCCTTCAAAATGGCCAACATAACACTCCTTATTTAGCAATGTTATTTAAAACATATCTATTCTATGACATAGTTCTCAATAGTTACAACTAATTAAAAACTCATTATACAGAGTGTTTCAGAACTCTCTACCAACCTTTTGAGGTATTGATTCTGGGCTAAGGGCGAAATTAAATATCACATTTAAATCGTCCAAGGTTCTTAGTTATTCACAGAGTCGCCGTTTTATTCAAAATTATTTTTTTAATCAAAAACCTTAAAACGTAAAATTTTGAAACTCGGCATACACCTTATTAATAGTAAGGCAAACCTATGAAAAACATTTAAATCGTTTTAAATTAAAAAAAAAAAAAAATGGCAGCCATCCAAAATGCTAAAAAAAGAACAACTTTTAAAATAAAAGTCGTATAACACTTTTACTAAAATAACTTTGTTTAGACAACGTGAAAGGAAATCGATCGATATCATGTTTATTTTATTCATTTCTAAGACGCCGATCGTAGAGATATGGGTGAATATGAGGGGTGAATGAGTGTGATGAGTGTAGATAAACGAGTGTAGTCATTGTTACTCTCTGAGTTCAACTTAGCTCAGAAAGGACTATTTATCAATAGCCCACTAGCCAGGGAAACTATGAGACCTACAACTTTACGTGGAATCCGAACCACGTAGTGTTGGTCTGATTTTCAGCTAACTGACAAGTCTGACACTTAGTTATCTTCACTACACAACATCCGAACCTTGACTACCATTCAACACGGACACTCCAGATTTCTCTAGTAGTGTCTACGTTATGGCAACCATTGAGCGGACGCCGTGTCGGTATTAAGAGAACCGAGCATGGAACCTTTCGCCTATAATCACCCAAACACTTTCCCCAAGTAGCTGGGTTACAGCACTGCGCCACAGTGCCAGATCGATTTAAAAAAATAAACAATGTATGACACTATGTGGTGCGTGGCAGATGGTGCAGGTCAATGTACGCAGCCAATACAACAATGTGACAGTCACATAACCCCTAAAAATGATTTTATAAGTTAATTAAATTCGTTTAAATTTATTCAATATTTATTAACTTAGGATTTATTATTATTTTGTTAATACAATTCAGGGTTTAAATATTTTCTATTGTATTTTCATTGCAGAATGTAACGAAAACATAGGAATAGTTTAATGGAAAACAAATAAGGTCGTTTTAACTATTATTCTTATTTTTTAAAGAGAAAACAAATTTGTGTTAACTTATAAAAATCATTATAAGGTGGTTGTCTGAGGTGGGAAACTGAATGTCCCAGTAATCTGTTGTGCAGAGCTGTCCTCACGCCAATTACCGTGGGTTTATGTGTGCGTGAGGTTCTCTTCATATTCCATAATCCACCTTACACTGGTAGTATGGAATATGCTTGTAATGATTCATCTAAGCTTTTGCCAACTACTTAACAGCAGAGAATATAAATTTAAAAAAAATAATAAAAAACTAACATTAACAGAGAGGTAATGCTCCATTTTATCGTGTAACAAAATTGTTACAAGATTCAACCTTCTATTGTTGCTGTAATTATAATATTATTATATTTATGAATTTGATTGTAAATTTGATTGTCTGTTTGCAGGTGTAGCTGTGTTTATTGTCGTGGCTTACGCGCTGTACCAGTACGTGAACGCCAACGACCGCCGTAGAAGAATGGAGAATAATGACTTCAGAATGAATTCACGACTGGTAGACATTAACGATTCTGAAGAAGAACCTCGAACTCTTTTTGACGGTTTTTTTGATAGATTTATAACTTTAATACAGATTCTGTACCAACTTTTATAAACGGTTCTGGTGGTGTTACCAACTTTTATAAACGATTATT
Source organism: Stictocephala bisonia (assembly GCA_035578905.1). NCBI lineage: Eukaryota > Metazoa > Arthropoda > Insecta > Hemiptera > Membracidae > Stictocephala > Stictocephala bisonia. The sequence goes on along the minus strand of JAQJVL010000148.1, from coordinate 1,240,047 downwards.
TTGAAGGATTACCAACTTTTCTGAACGGTTCCGATGTACACTTCTAACTGATAGGACGGAACTTACCAATATTTGGAAATATTAAAATGTAAAATAGTTTCTAAATGCTTTATGGCCTACAATTACTTGTATGAATATTGTTGTTATAATTGGAAAATTACTGATAACTGGAAACATTTTATACATAAAAAAGATTACGCATAGCGATAGGCCTAACATTTTTTACATACATTTTCTTGCAGGTGGTGATTAGCAATATAAATCAGTTAATGAAGGCGCTAATTTATAAAAATATCTAAACGATATTTTATTTGTGAAACAATTCAACTTCGATTGTTGTAATTGTTTATAGGAAGTTTGAGTTGTTATTATTATATAAATGATATGTATTATATGATCTTTATATGACTTTATATCTCCTTTTTACCCAATCTCATTTAGTTTAGTTAAAATTAATCTCAAAATATAAAATTATTCGTGTTTTTTTTATGCTCTGAAGTTAAAATATAAATAAAAACAATATAAATAATATGCTTAACTATAAATTTAGTTAGGTACAAAACGATTTACTAAATGGAGAAGATGTCTAATACTTAACAATAGTTTTAATACAAAATTATAACCGTCGGCCTTGGTAAGTAACACTGACTCATCAAGCCAATTCACCCTTTATATTGACCCATGTAACTACGATAAATGTCAACAATCTCTAATAAACAATTGGTTCATGTAACAGACCATATTTTTATCTTCCATATTACCATGATCACTATATTATTATCTTCATCAAAGGAATCAAATTGTTAATCTTGAAGCATAGTAATAATACTGCAAAATAAAAGAGACTGAAGGAAACATTTACGACAGCAGTTGTTACATTTGGTTTGAGCACATAAAATATTTCCCCACTAATGTATAACTGAGGCATGTAATCATGTGTCTGTCAGCTGGAATTACCTTCATCACTTCAAGTATAACGTGTAGCTGGAGGAAACATTTACGACAGCAGCTGTTACATTTGGTTTGAACACATAAAATATTTCCTGAGACATGAAATCATGTGACAATCAGCTGGAATTACCTTCATCACTTCAAGTATAACGTGTAGCTGGAGGAAACATTTACGACTGCAGCTGTTACATTTGGCTTGAACACATAAAATATTTCCCCAAAAATGTATAACTGAGACATGAAATCATAAGACAATCAGCTGGAATTATCTTCATCACTTCAAGTATAACGTGTAGCTGGAGGAAACATTTACGACTGCAGCTGTTACATTTGGTTTGAACACATAAAATATTTCCCCACTAATGTATAACTGAGGCATGTAATCATGTGTCTGTCAGCTGGAATTACCTTCATCACTTCAAGTATAACGTGTAGCTGGAGGAAACATTTACGACTGCAGCTGTTACATTTGGCTTGAACACATAAAATATTTCCCCACTAATGTATAACTGAGACATGAAATCATGTGACAATCAGCTGGAATTACCTTCATCACTTCAAGTATAACGTGTAGCTGGAGGAAACATTTACGACTGCAGCTGTTACATTTGGCTTGAACACATAAAATATTTCCCCACTAATGTATAACTGAGACATGAAATCATGTGTCTGTCAGCTGGAATTACCTTCATCACTTCAAGTATAACGTGTAGCTGGAGGAAACATTTACGACTGCAGCTGTTACATTTGGCTTGAACACATAAAATATTTCCCCACTAATGTATAACTGAGGCATGTAATCATGTGTCTGTCAGCTGGAATTATCTTCATCACTTCAAATATAACGTGTAGCTGGAGGAAACATTTACGACAGCAGCTGTTACATTTGGTTTGAACACATAAAATATTTCCCCACTAATGTATAACTGAGGCATGTAATCATGTGTCTGTCAGCTGGAATTACCTTCATCACTTCAAGTATAACGTGTAGCTGGAGGAAACATTTACGACAGCAGCTGTTACATTTGGCTTGAACACATAAAATATTTCCCCACTAATGTATAACTGAGGCATGTAATCATGTGTCTGTCAGCTGGAATTACCTTCATCACTTCAAGTATAACGTGTAGCTGGAGGAAACATTTACGACAGCAGCTGTTACATTTGGCTTGAACACATAAAATATTTCCCCACTAATGTATAACTGAGGCATGTAATCATGTGTCTGTCAGCTGGAATTATCTTCATCACTTCAAATATAACGTGTAGCTGGAGGAAACATTTACGACAGCAGCTGTTACATTTGGCTTGAACACATAAAATATTTCCCCACTAATGTATAACTGAGACATGTAATTATGTGTCAATGAGCTGGAATTACCTTCATCACTTCAAGTATAACGCGGAGGAAACATTTACGACTGCAGCTGTTACGTATGGTGTGATACATCACATTTTACTGCTCTGACTTATAACTAACACATTAATTTTTTTATATTGGGTTACGCTTTCCTACAATAAAAACCAATTAAGAATTTTTTTCTAGAAAGGAAGTTATTTGTACCTCGAAGAAGTTATTCTCTATTTGATTTTACCTGTGTACTTTGGAATGTTTTGGGGGAATTTTACAATTTTAAAACAATATAATAAAACCTGGAACGGTGAACCCTGGAGCGTGTAGATGATAAATTGGCCTTCATGTGCCCTTATAGAAAACCATAATTGACATTTAATTATTGTAAAATCCATGTTCCTACTCTTTGAACACTTAGATATTTTACTTTACAGAAAGGTGTTGAAGCCTAGAATGGTGAACATAAGGTATTCACAGAATTTATTTTGTTTAACATGATTTTGGTCTCATATAATTAAATTCTCAATGTAAAATGAGAAAAGCAAAGTGATTTACTCTCTTGAATAATTAAAACATTAGATAATATTACTTACTCTAACTGTGTTATTCCATTAAAGGAATTTCATGGCCATTAGGTGGTAGACGGTAGTCAGTGGGCTGGCATCACAATAGAAATCCCCACCCATTACGTCATTATCAGGAGTGGTCATTGATTGGTTTCACTAAAACTATCAACTTTCATTATTTATTAACAAAATAACAATTGATAGTAATAATAACAAAATGAATACTAATTTAAAGGTTATTAGTAATAAAACAATATTGTACACTTCATTACAATTATATTTTCAACTTAACACTGTTGTGTAAGAGACTCTTGAAAGCGGAAGATAGTCATACCCATGATGTACGGCGGCGGAGTGGTGAACTATTTCCCTTCCGCTGCTGAACCCCTACATTTGCTAAATATAACAAGCAGGTCAATATCTGTCCTGCCCAATTATAGCTAAAATTATCAGGACTGTGGTATACTCTATGATTTGTCTTTATTTTTTTAGTGCTGCCCTAGTATTTTAAAAAACATGGCCGACTCATTCAGCCTTTTCAATTTAATCTTCATAACGATTGTAAGATTACAAAATGATTATAATTGTGCTTCACCTCAAGATTAAATGTGAGTATTTGAAACCAAACTTTGTAGTTTTCACGCTCTTTAATCATTCTTGATTAAATTAAATAATTAAATCAAATGAATCACTCAGCAGTAGTGGCACTGTGCTTAATCCAGCTACTTGGGGGATAAGTGTTTTAAAGATTGTAGGTGATAGGTTCTACGCTCAATAATATCTACATTACATCCACTCAGTGGCTGCCATCAACGAGGAAACTACGTGTTTATGTTGGGTGGTTGTCAGTCCGCTTGTTGTGTAGGGGAGAGAACTGAGTGTCTGGCTTGTCAATTGGATGAAAATCAGACCAATAATACTTGATTCGGAATCCACATAAAGCTGATGGTCCCTTAGTTGCCCTGGCTATTGGGCTATCAATAATGGCCTTTTCTGAGCATAAGTTAAACTCGATTAGTAACCAGACTATATAGGTCATCTATACTTATATAATCATTTATATTTCCCTTAAAATACGCAATAAGTTGTGTCGGCGTCTTATATTTGAGAATAAAGCTAAGAATGCATCTCCATAACGGTGATAGTCCGTGAAAGTCACACTAAGTTTTTCTAATTTTTTTATTTATCTATTATTATATCTATTTACAACTTTAATTATATAATTTTCATAACCTCACGTCATGAAATGAAGCATTTTCCTTCATTCAACTCTTCGATCTTATTTTCACAGGAGATACAGAACTTCATAATTATTTCGGAATCAGCTATAAAACATGTGGTCTTCCACAGAAAACTGCGTTTGCGTATTGGGGTTTAAGTTGCATTACTGTTCCCTCATCAAATTACATTTTTTTTATTTCTTGTGTGGCTGAAATAAGGGTTTTTTTCCATATCAATACCAACATATCAAGTTTTCTTCAATATAATAAGTTTTGTTTAAAATATGAAAAAGTATACAGTGACCCTATTGATTATAACTATTAATATACAGTAAAATTAAACGTCACACAACACAAATTTATTACAATATAAGCATAAAATGCACAAATATATATATTGTGTTCTTTTGTGAATCCCTCTGGGCTGAGGAAGGTGAGCGTGGTTCACCGAAATCGATCACCATATTATTTGTGAATTTTGTATTTGTATTGTAATAAATTTATGAATGTTGTGCTTATATTGTAATACATTTGTGTTGTGTGACGTTTACTTGTACTGCATATGTCTCAACACGTATTATGCTAATTAAAAAACTATTTGACTATGAATATGCACTTTTAAAAATAAAATGTAACGATTTTTTTCACTCCAAGACATATGATAAAAAAAATATACTAATGAATATATCGTATTAATAATAATATATTTACAACTATATTAGTTTAATTTATAATATTAAGTGTTGTATCTAGCTTGAATATTAAAATATAGGCTTATGAAGTAATCAAATTTAGAACCCTCAAAAGATGCTTTTATTACTCTGAGGTAATGGAGAGTAAATAAGAGGCTTAGTTCTAGTTCATTAAGTCTTTTTAACTGTGGGGACCAGGTACATCTAAGTATATTTTTTCTTTAAATAAAGTAATTATGAATAACAACTCAAAAATAATTGTGAACTGATTTAAATATGTTGTTAATTATGAAATTTGTATAATTTTATTTTTATATAATTTTATTAAGTGATAGTTAGATTGCTGTATAACAGAATTATATCATTTATGTAGGATCTTACATTCTTACATATGAGACGCCGACACAACGTTGTTGGTATTTTAAGGCGAATATGAATGATTATATGAGTGTGGATGGGTGTAGTCTGGTTACTAACTAAGTTCAACTGTTCCTCAGAATGGGCAATTTATTAATAGCCCAACTGCAAGGGCAACTAAGGGACCTACAGCTTTACGTGGAATTCGAACCACGTAGTGCTGGTCTGATTTTCAACTAATTGACAAGCCTGATACTCAGTTATCTCCCTCACACAACATCCGTACAATGATTACCACCCAACATGGACACCCCAGACTTCTCTAGTAGTGTCCACGCCGATAGCAACCATTAAGTGGACGCATTTCGGTATTAAAGAGGATCGAGCATCCAACCTATCGCCTACAATCTCCCAAACACTTTGTCCCCAAGTAGCTGGGTTACAGCACTGCGCCACCAGTGCCGAAACAGTAATATTTGTGTCTTGAGAATGAGATCTGCAAATTCTTTCAAGGTTTCTATTTGTTTCCTCGCTGTTTATTGGTCATCTATTAGGATCGCTAGGTAAGGTACGTTGAGTTTTATTCTGCCAAGGGTGACTGGTTTCCATGTGTCTTGTTTTTGAGTTCTTTTTCTCACTATTCCCATTACTTTGTCTAATACGATGTTTAAGAGTAGTTATGATAGCCTGTCCCCATACCTCACACCTGTTTGTATCTCGAATGTTTTTGGGATTCATCCTATGAATTTGATTTAGGTTTTTGTGTTTGTTCCATAATTCTCTTCTTTATTTATTACTATACGAGTATCTTAACTTAAGTATCTTTATAGTATCTTAAGTTATTTATAACATCTTATGGTTCTCAGATAAAACAACAAGCTGTGTTTTGTGAAACAATCGTGGCTAGAAGGTAATACTAATAAAAACCAAAACTATATTTGGAAATTATTTGAAACTTGTATTACAACGTGTGTATAAAACTTCGTTGTCAAAAGTTCAAAGTTAGAATTGCAAAACTGAAATTCCTTATCGTTAAAGTCATTTGATTTAATAAAAGTTCAGAGGTAATTTATAGTCGTAACTAGGAAGAGGTAAGTTACAACAAATGACACCATTCATTGTCTGTATCACCTGTAATAACCTAACGAAGCTTGCACCACTTGTTATAATGACACTGGTTATATCCTTAATTATACCTTTCTCTAATTACTATAATAATACTTTATTAGCAAGAGTATTACGTATAGTTTATTTTAGATAAAACGTTTTCCTTACATATTTATAACTACAATCATCCCAAATTGTATCTAAGAGTTACCATTCGAAGTACAATTGCATTGACATTATTTTTAGAGAAATTATTGACTCTAAAAAAAATTTAAGTCACTTAAAATTATAAAATTAAAGAATCTGTATATAATAATATTAATATTATTATTTAGTACACAGAGAACAAAGAAACAGAGATCACGTGCAATAATGCGCTGAATGTCTGTCAAGAAGTTATTTTTTCCAGTTTGCCATGCGGATGTCAGGACCAGCACCTTGTCAGTCCCTTCCTCTATGCCGCACAAATCCTGAAAGATAGTCACAAATCGTGATAATCATAATTTATACGTGTAAACTTCATTTATTTATAACTGCCACTGAGGCGTTCCTTGCAGCCATAAAAAGTGACCTCTATTTCTTCTCTTTCTGTGATTAATAAATGTACATATTACAACCAGCAATGGTGTTATGTCATATTTAGTAATCATCATCCATTTGAAGCTGTTTTAGCTGACAAATTTACCAAACTACTTTAAGTGACATCAAGACTAATGTTATAAATAAATCCACGGAAAATGGCGTGTAGACAGCGCATGCGCAATCGATTCTGCCTCCCACCGATAGTGGACAGTCTTTTGCAGCGTTCTCAATTTTTGAAAGGATAAGTAATAACACTGAATATTTGTATTTGGACTATAAAAAGGGTTGCAACTCGAATGTCTTGAGTGAGTTACTGTAAATAAATTTACATATTGTGAATTTACTTAAACCTGTTTAACCAAAACTATTTGTAGTCAAAAGTCACATATTTTAAGACCAAGCTGTACCAAGCGCAGTGATTCTCAGGGTTGGCACGCGAAGCGTGCAGGGTTGTCTCCTAGTTAGTGTATAGTCTGTCTGCAAATAGAATGTAGGAATGGAACAGAGAAATCATCTCATATCGAGATCAATACGTTCTTTTTTCAGAGAACACGAAAATCGCGATCGTTAACGACAAAAGGCTTGTTTCTTTCTTGTGACTTACAAACCGTGAACATTTGGTAGTTATGTTCTCTTTTCAACAAATTGCATACATAGAAAACATATTGTATACTATTTGTGTAAAATAAAATTGGTTTAAATATTTTTCTTGTTTAGTTTTTATTCTTTGTATATTTGTTTGTTTGTTAGGTGTTTTCCTTTGTCATTGGGTTATTAAGGATCATTGTCCACTTTCTAAGGAATAACTGGCCTCAGATATTACGAATCCATATTCACCCCTAAATGGATTCTTAAAAATAAATTATTAATAGTAGATAAACAAATTTAATAGACATATAACTTCTTAGTACTTTAGCTATTGTTCTACAATTTCTAATTTCATAACATTTATTCCTTACATATAGTAGCACAGACCACATCTTACGCAGTGATTTTCTTAAGTACTGAAAATCATTTTCCAAAATATAATTTATAAAATTTAATTTGATAAAATCCAATTCAAGAATTACCTTTAATTTACATAGATTTTGTAATTTATTACCTTATGTTATTTGTTTTATTCCTACGCACAGGTTCCATAATTAGAAAACTTTACATCATGAAGGCTGTCAATTTAAGTTAACTGCTCCATTATCAACTTAAATTTTGTGTAGGTACTTCAAACTTATAGAACAGCATAAAAGCTATTTAATACCATCCATTTCTTAATGAAGTTTATAAAACTAATTAAATTTTAAATAAATGGTTTACAGTTAAGTGCGTACAGTGTGTTGAATTTAAAAAAATAATATATATATACAGTATATATATACCATAGAAAACTTCAATTATTGAGAAGCCATAAACTCAAAATAAAAGAGAATGATAGTACAAGTTATTTATTTTACTCTAAATCTTGGTAATATACTTGATGGATCATAATTATAAACTGTAAAATAAGTTTATTCAAATATTAGTAATTAATTAAATTTAATAGTGTGAAAAATTCAAAAACATCAATAACTGTTAATTAAAAAATAAATAAATAAATACTGGGTCATTAAATCCTTTCACACTATCGAATTATAATCCCTTCCAGTAAGACAAGTTACTTATGTTCTCTCTTCAGATATTTTTGGGTAAATGAACTATATTTGATCATTAACAATAGAAACAACAAGACCGTCCACTCATATGAGTCCCGTGAAACCAGTTTTCATGTTCAGTGAAATTAGGTCATGTTCGGTTTTGGCAGGTAGCAGTCTCCCTCTCTCTTCATCCCTCTCTATGCCTCTCTGCAGCAAACGTTGAAGTGAGTAATAGCTGAGCTAATAGTACACCAAACACTCGTCCGAGCACTTATTTGTAACGAATCACCGTTAGATAGCAGCATACGCACTCGTCAACAGCAAATGCTTTGGCTTGGGAAGTCTATTTTTTTCTACTGTGTATAATGGTTTGATCCTTAAGGTACAGTACTTACGAAAGTGGTTTATGTAAGTTAGTTGTTTTAAATAGAAACTTAGAAGTCAACACAGAAAATATAGAACAAAGGGTTATAGAAAATTCACTAGTTTTCACGATTTTTTTTAAGTAACCAATATTAACCCCTCGAACCTTAATCAAAAGAAATTTTACAACTAAAATCAATTAAAAAAAAAATTATATATATATATGACAATAAATATAACGTAGTTTTTGCTGTTAAACACGAAAAACATATATTTATTACTGAGATAGGCCTAATTAACGAAACAATGTACAGTAGATTAGGTTATCAATATTTTTTCAAGGTCAACATATACTAACCTCACATAACCTAATTGTTTAAATATCTCAGTTACTATTCGACGTATAAATGATTCTATGCCACGTTCGTGTTCCGGAAAATGTTTATTTCTTTTTTACCAATTCTTTTTTAAAAATCAGTATTTCCGCCAAAATATTTTCATGGATTAGTCTTTGCGTGGTTTTAATATACAATAGAAAAATATCATGGAAATCGGTGTAACCCATATATTCCATATTTACCGTTAAAACTACTGCTATAAAACTAATGTAAGATATAACCGTTCAACTAAAAATATTTTTAGTTAAAATAACATTTATGTTAATTTGAAGTTAGTGTTCACAAATAACCTGCTAGTCACAGAATCTCCTTGTGACTCAACAGGTACAAATGACGCCTCAATTATTCAACCAAGTGATTGTAGACCTGTTGATTCTTTCCTTTGGACGAATTGAAGAAATCTAAATTGAAAGAAAAGAATAAAGCAAGAATTAAATATAATTATTCAAATATATTAGTACGTTTTGTCCATTAATGGTATACCAGACAACATGGACCACTCATAAATGTTTAACATATTATTAGTAGCCCATGCTACTATGTATATTCTTACCGTATAAATTTGAAATTAAAATAATTTTACAAATAATGTAGTAGGCCATGGTAAATATTTGCTTCATCTAAAGGTGGTTCAAATTTATAAGATCTTTTAATTTTTTCTCTATAATTGCGTGATAAATATACACAGTTACTGACTTACTCCCTCATAATGAATGGGCTATATCAGCCTATTCCCACCTCATGCCAAATTTCTCCTAATTCCATTTAATCGCATCACACATCACTTGAAATAGTGAACCTTTTCTCGCGTAGTTATCATTATCAAAGCTAATGTCACATCCGAGGTAAGTAAAGGTGACACATGTTCCAATAGTATATCATATATGCATAGTTTAGTTCTTACTGGGTATTGTCCTTTAAATTATTGCTTCATTTTAGTTTTATTCCTGGATATTTTCATTTTATATTTTCTGTTAAATTATTATTTAGTGATATTTGTAACTCATCTTCTGTTTCCTGTGATTTAAGTTGCTCATCTGCTAATAACATGTTGTTTAAATAACGCGTTATTACTGATAGCAATAACAGGGGCAGATCCTTCCTTCCAAAATGTTACAACTTAAGCTACGTATATATTGAATAGTATACGTGACAAACTGCTTCCTTGTCTCACCCCCTAGTTAGTTGTTATTTCTTCCAAAAGCTTACTTTCAGTTCTGTATTTATTACTATTTTTGTATTTGTACAAAACAACAATTTGATAGCTTGAGTATCATCGTCTTTCCAAGATTTCTAAAAGTAAAGCCCGGTTAATCCTTTTTTCATGAATGTGAAAAGTTACAATTAGAATAGTTTAATAGATTTAATATAGAAAATCGGGCAGTAGCTGGAAGTATCAATTGGAGTTCCAGTGGTCTGGAATGTTGACGCATGTGGTGGTATGCAGCTTGTTTTGTATACACCAAGATTTGTATCATAAGAGGCCTGGGACCCGGTTGGCCCTCGGATTAACCACCACAGGGGTTTTACTCGTCTTACGAGGGCAGTTGAGGGTCGTCTTACGGTTGAGTACAGTAAGTAAATATTACATCTTTTATAGTATAAACCTTCCAGGCCACGAGAAATCCATTTTAGGGTCCCCTAAACACAAAAAAAGTGGTTTTTCGAAAAAAAAACCATTTTGGTGTCTGTCCGTATGTGTGTCTGTCTCTGTGTATGCGCAGTTCACTGGAGACCAAACGGAGGGAGTAATTTTAATGAAATTTGGTATGTAGGTGTATTTAGCCAATATCTCCAGACTAATTTTTAACTTTTTTGGAATTTTAGGTTTTTTTTAATTTTCATTAGCAAAAAAACATACAAAAATGGAATTTTCTAAAAAAAGACTCTAACACCCTTTGATTGAATTTTTAGGAAAGATGTAAATTACAATTTAAAATATTTTATTAAAAACCGCATGTTTCTAACATGACTAGTTTTTGAGTTATGGAAACAAAAAAACAAACACATATTTGGAATCGGACTGGTAATTTTCATCGTTTTCATTTTTAGTGTTTAATATGGGGGAAAGTTTATGCCAATTGCTTTGAACCATTTTTTAGTACTTTTCCAACTAACATCTCATAAGCTTATTGGCCGGTAATTACCAAATATATACTCAGTTACCACAAGAGTATCATACAGAATACACATTGTGATTCATGAGTGATATTCCTCATCATGATCTGTGTGTGTAGAACAAACAAGGAAACAATCTACACTGTATCCTCGTGTAACCCCGTCACACAACACAACGGTTAGATTTTAGTCTACAATTCTGTTTGTAACAGTGCAAGTTCTGGCGACATGTAGAGATAAATGAATCACTCAGCAGCTAGTTACACACGTTGTATTTACACACGACACATAAACGTTTATATATATATTTTTTAATTATCAGTACCTCTGTGATAATTATACTGTTTTTGAATAGTAAACATAGTTATAACAAACCTGTGAATATAGTTTCATGTAGTGTGTATTCTTTTTTTAACTAAAATTTTTTTATTTGAATACTCTAAAATGAATATACAATGAAGAAGAACAGTCTAAAAACGATAGTTACGAATTTTAAGTTTTTAATTCGTTGTAGTGTTAAGTTAATATAGGACACATTCATTTACGTAATTCTGAGGATTAGTTTTGTACTTGAATGCCATAAAATAAAGTTATTTATAAAAAAAAAAAATAATAATATAATTCAATGGATGGTAAATTAATTTGTAATGTTCTAATAAGTACAAAAAAAAAATATACAATTTAGTTTGGAGGTTTGTAGTAGTAGCTTAGAAATTTCCATAGTACAAAATAGTTATATTCATTATTCATTTCTAAGACACCGATCGTAGAGATATGGGTGAATATGAGAGGTGAATGACTGTAGTTATTGTTACTGAGTTCGACTTAGCTCATAAAGGACTATTTATTAATAGCACAAAAGCCAGGGCAACTATAGTACCTACAGCTTTACGTGGAATCCTAACCACGTAGTGTTGGTTATATACTATACTCTCTCAAAGAAAAATTTGTTATTTAATGTTTATTACTATTACACGGAATATTATTAAAGAACTGACATTATTTTTTGTACACCAATCGATATATAAATATATCTTTAATTCATCAATAACTAAAAGCTTGAAATAAAATATTTACAACTGAAACACGGTGGTATCTGACATTAAATACTCTTAATGTTATTTAAGAGTAAAAAGTTGTTACATTTCTTGTAAGAGGATAAGGGTTGGATTACAATGAAAGGTTTCTTCTTGTTGTAAGGGACAAGAAACTGAATCCGTGAAGATTACGTGGATTTGTAGTGGGATGTATTGGGGAGAAAACACAATGCACGTTCAACAATACATTACAGCGCTACGTTTTCCTTCAGTTTCGATTCTATTATGTACGGAATTTACTCATGGAATAAGATTTCATTTTAATGTCAAGGTTTTCCTTGTAGTAATGTTTACATTCAAGTAATTTTACGTCAAATCATTTATTTACTTTTAATAAGGACGTGTATATTTGGTTGTATTGTATAATGGTTAGGTGTAAAAAAGGACTATTTAGTACTCACATCATCATTTATATACAATTAAGACTATTTTCATTTCTTTCATTTTATATTTATATCTGCAATATCTGCACAAAGTCATAAAAATCACCTTTCATAACATTTGACTTCTTATGGACCATTTTCTCTCTAAATAACTTATGTAAATAGAATAATACGGATATTTTCCGTTAATTCACTACCACTACTTTTTTGTTTCCGTTTATTCACTACAGCTTGATAAATATTCTATTGCTCTAAAATCTGTACCCCAATCATATTTACGTCCACTGTAGTATTCCTTATCCGATATCGCTGACCTTATCTTATCGCTTTCCCAGAACTTACACACGGAGAGCGCATTCGGCGGTAAGTCATTGGATTTACCAGTTTGTGATCAACTTTAGTAGCCACCTAACCCAACCTGACATGACCTAACCTAACCGTAATTGCGAAAAAAACGAAGTGGTAGTAAATTAACGGAAAAGGTCCAACAATACTTTTTTTACGCTGTATAAAACATTCATACGTTTATTATATACATAATAAACAAATAATTACAGACGGAACTGTTGGCACATTGCTGTAATCTAGCTACTTGGGAACACAGTTTTGTGGAGCTTATTGGAGATAGGTTCTTTGCTCGGCCCTCTTAATAAATAAATAACATTTTGCTGTCATTAAGTTAATTATATACTGTACAAACAATAGACATCGTCAAATTCTTTCAACTAATTACACATACACAACATAATATATGACTATTAAAATATACATTAATTAACAATATAAACTTTACATATAATATGCTATAGGTTCTAAATTGTTTGAACTATAATGACTTAACTACTAAAAAAAATATGCAAATAAAAATTAACAAATAATTATACGTACACAATAAAATAAATGACTTTTAAAACAAAAATTAACAAACAATAACAATTCTACAACGAGAGCTTAAATTGTATGAACTATAATAACATAAATACTGCAAGCAATCACAATAAAAATTGTATTACTGGAAAGGTGTCTATCGAGTGTGTGGACATAGGTATTAATACCGACATGGCGTCCACTAAATGGTACCTATCAGCGTAGAAACTACAGGGAAGTTTTGGGTGTCCATGTTGGGTGGTATTCTATGCCCGGATGTTGTGTAGGGGAGAGAACTGAGTATCTTGCATGTCAACTAGCTGAAAATCAGACTAATTGATGCATTCCATGTAAAGTTTTAGGCTCCTTAGTTGCTCGGGCTATCAATCAGTGGGATATTGAAATAATTTGCATCTACTTATCTGGCCAAATAAAAAAATATTGTTAAAACCTTTAGTTTTACAGTAACGATTCGATAATTTTGGAAGTCTTTTTAAACGAAATGTCACATGAATATTAGTACTGAAGTGTGTTAGTTTCGATCTGAATAAAAATTAAAAATTACACTATTATTTTTACGTTTGTAATTGCGAACTCAAAGCATTTGCGTTTTTAATATTTGTGATTTGACATTATTACCAGCATTTTGTAAGTATAGAAATGAATATTTCTCAACACTGGGGCTGTCACTATGTTTTTATAATTTAAATCTTTTTAAAACGTATTATATTTATTCAATTCAAACGCAATTTTATCAAATTGAAGTGAAATATATATTTTTTTAATCAACATAAGCATCGAATATAAAATATTTTGTACTCAACATTTCCTCTTGCGTTGTGAATTTAGTATTAATATTTATAATATATTCTCACAGAATGTTCAGATATATACTATCTATTTTTTGAGATCAGTTGTAAAATTAAATTTAATCCAATAATTATAAATAAAGCAAAGGGCAGAATTTTTGTGGGAAAATTTAAATTTTTGACCAATGGTGAATATTGGATAAAAAGTAATTAATTGATAAATCAATCATATAAACAAACACGATGTATTTACTTCCTTTTGACATAGCACTGACAGATTAAATCCAACAAAAACAACTGACGCTAATGACACAAACAACAGGATATTGGGAGGAATATTGAATATTTCAGTTGAAATCCACCAGTGCTGAAATAATGGATCGCAAATCATGATTGGCTCTCAGTGACGCAGTTCTCAATTTGGTTGTGTTCACCTGTCATTGTATAAATATAGTTTAAATGTTGCCTTCTGCTCGACATGATAGTTTTATTTCCTTCCATGAATATTTATGCATAGACGATTTTTAAGTACTGGGTTTGTCGGTTTACTCAACAGTTAATTCATCATCATTAAGGCGTTAATTGTAGAGATATGGGCGATTATGAGCAGCGAATGAGTGTGATGAGTAGATGAAAGAGTATAGTCATTGTTACTAACTAATATGAAATGAAATGAAAATTTGATTTATTTCCCATAAATAGAACCTAAATAATACATAGACTACAATGTTATTGATACTTATTTGAAAAATAAAATATAGGAAACATAAGTAGAAATCTAAAATAAATGAACTTAATACAACATATTTTCCTAGTTAACATATTAGCCATTGGGAAAAGGTCTGCATGGGCGGAAGCCTGTGCGCAGACCCGAGTTGCTAATATAAACTGTTCCTTACAAAGAGCCGTTTATTTATAGCCCAACATCTATGGCATCTGAGGGACCTACAGCTTTTTACGTAGAAACCAAACCACGCAGTATTGATCTTTTTTTCAGTTACCTGACAAGACTGATACACACTTCTCTCCCTTAAACAACATTCGGACTCTGACTACCACCGGACATAGACACCTTAGAGTGCTCTAGTAGTGTCCACGTCGATGGTAACCATTAGTATTAAGTTCGCTGTATCATCAGTATTAAGAGGATGTTTTGGAACTGTCGGAATAAAGTTACATTATGACATGCAGGAGTTTAAGTTATTTTTTCGAGCTTTAACTATTTGTTTTTGTAGTTACTGGTAATACGATACTAGTTATATCTAGCCAGAAACCATACAACAATAATTACACGTAGGCTAAGATATCAGTAGCATTGTAATGAGAAAACCCTGAAGATATGAACTCTAAACGTCATCGTGACTTAACAAAAAAATTTTTGTACTTTTATTACGCATAATTGGTTCCTTAAGCTTCTGCATAAAATATTATTATTCAACTTGGCATGAGCTGGGTCAAACTAATGAACTATTGAAACGAGGATTCCCAAAATGTTTACCAGATTAAAGCAAGAACATTGCTCGCGTAGTTGGAAATTTGTTCATGGACTGCCCACGTACTAAGAGCTAAGGGTTATTTTAGATACATAGAACATATTTTAAGATTACATTTATATTCTTCCAATGTTTATTAGTTTTAGAACAGGATTTCAGTATTCTAGCAATCATTGGACAAAAAATTGTAGATATTAATATACAGAAGTAATTAGACTACTTTAAAAAGTACTTCTTAGGATGATCCTTTAATATGAGGTACAGCCAAAAAGTTTCCGGAATCGATGTCCAGAGACAAACAGCGTGGTTGCCGGTGGGAATTTCGTCGTCTATCAGTTAGTACTACTCTTGGAGAAGGGATATAGGTAGCGTGAGTATCGCTAGCCACCATTGTTCCTCCGTGGAGATCACTTTTCGTGTATTTGATGATATCGCATATAAGGTAAATTTATCCACACAAAAGTTCTTAGGCGCTTACGAGATGCTATTAGGAGGAAACGGCCTAAAATATGAACAAAAAATATTGGATTTAGCTGCATGACGGTAGCCCAGCACATCAATTCTTGTTAATATGTAACTACCTAGTCAAACATCACGTTAGAACACCCTCCATATTCGCTTGATTTCATACCGGCCGATTTCTTACTGTTCACACTGTAAAAACACCAGTAAAAGGAAATCAATTTGCAGGTGCTAAAGCTGTCAGTAAAAATGCGATAAAAGTATTGAAATACATTTTTTAAAATAAGTGTCAAAAGTGTTTTGACCATCTGTATGATCGTAGGGACAAGTATATTGTTGTAGGAGAAGAGTATTCTGAAGGAACATAGGTTTGTAAGATTTTATCTTTGTTCAATAAACATATTTCAACCAATTCCGGGAACTTTTTGACTATACCTCGTATTACCAACAACACATCTTTTAACGTAACAGGGCTATCCCACCCATCCACTCATATATGAGGTAAGTAAAAATTTCCTTTTTTGTTTGTTGAGAGTCAATAAAATAAAATATTGGTAAATATGGAAAATAGGGGTCCTACCTGAGTTACATGATTTTTTTAAACGGTGATTATAAATCCATAAAAATATATCAGTGAAAAAAAGGATAAAAAATGAAAAGAGAAAAACTCATTTTTACGCTAAAGACTGTGTATACTACGTTAATCTAATGTGTTTTTTTCTCAAGAAAATGAATGTTAAATCATATTCTTCATGCGATGAATAAAAACTGAAATATTAAAAAAAAAGTGGGTTTGGTTGGCCGTGAATACGCTAACCTAACATAACCTGAATTGTTTTGTTAAATATCTCACTATTTGTTTATCGTCGGAAAAAATGGATCATATTTTAAAAACTACACAAAATTATTGTTATATACGTAGTTTTTTAATGATTTTTTTCTTAATTTTTTTGTCAGAATAGGTATTTTTGCTGAAAAAGTTCTATTAATTCATGGGGTCTATATTGACGGGATTAAAAAATCGTTACCATTCCGTGGAACCCTATATCCCATTTTTACCAAAATATTTTATAGCAAGTAGTAAATTGAAACTGAAGCCTACTCTCATTATCTTTCTAAGTCGCTATTCACTGCTACTAACTGGAAACCAAGGCGTGGGAGTGTCGCAAGATGAGCTGATCAAGATAACTAAGTCAGTTTCCTCCAAGTCAGCTCTAATCAGAGCATCAATTCACACTGTTTATAGAGTGGCGACACTCTGCCATCTTGTTACGCCTTTATCTTCAGCTGTATTTTAAAATAATCTCTTCGTTATGTCTTATTAAACTTTATTAACAAACTGTGAGAATAATATATTGTTTATTAGGCTAGATAATCAAGAAATAAACTTTTGAAAAATAAAAACCTTGTTTTTAGAGTTTTTTAATTAATTTTTTTCACTGGCTTTTTGTTTACAAGTAAACAAATACTTCTTGAAAGTTTCGCAATTAAATGGGTTTCTGTGATAAACTTCAATTTTTTTATTTATAAATATTTTAAAGTCTATAACAAATAAAAGTGTCATTTATGTAAATAAATGTAGTGTTATTCATTTTAAGCATAAAACTTTACTGACAAAATAGTAAACTAATAATAAAATTGGATATGTTCGAAATTTTGCCATCTTAACCGGTCAGTGCTTATGAGTATATTATAGCACGCTGATTAGGAAATAATGCTACTTTAAAGTATGGAGTGTGGGTGGGTCAAAACTACCTTTAATGTGTGGGTGAGTAGGAAGTACTAGTTTAAATGTATAGACGGGTGAGTGGGTTAAAGGAAACTTTGCAGTGCAAGAGTAGTCAAAAGTGTTGTGCAATATTTCCAGCGTCAATCTAAATGATCAATTTACGAAAAAAACTGTATTTAAATTAATTTTACTTGTTTGTACAAACGTTGACATTTCGATACAGTTGTAGCAATAAATCCATCTGCTACGATTTTCAAAGAAAAAAATATATAATACCACTCATTTCACTTTAAAAAGGTTGTTCCTGTTTGAAAAATAAGTATAAAAAGCAATAGAACTGGATTGTTTGATATCCTAAATGATATTTAATACGAAATAGTGGATATCGATTAAATGTTAAATTGATGCCTTTGATATTCAAATTGTGTTCCTCATGGCTTACAGCCTCTCCATCCCTTAGACGACATTACAAACACCGTTTGCCATGGATTACCCCGTTCACAAGGCATTCATAGTGTCAGTTATGATTTTGTTATGAAGGCCTCAAGTCCCGAAACTCATCCCGACGTTCCAAGCAGATTCAATTTAACAATTTTAAATTGCGATAGTTTATATATTCTTAAAACATCGATCGTCAGATGAATATTGATTCTCCATAACTGCGATGATAGTAGATAAGCGAATACAGTCATTGATACAGACTAATGACGACTATTCTTAGAAAGCGTCATTAAATAACAGAAAAATGACAAATAGTTATCAGCTGATCCCACTTAAAATGTGTTTTGATTCTGATTGGGATCGATCTGAGAACCTTAAGCTTGTTTAGATGGGTTTTAACCATTCAAGGTACCGACCAATGAAGATACAGTATTGGACAATGATAGATATATTTCAGCTTGTTTCATAAGCTCACACTTTAGGAAATAAGACAGTGTTCTAAACTGAATTTGGCCTCAATGTTAAGGATAGATTTCATAAGGCCTTCGCCCTGATGGCTTACGTCGTGTTTAATACGGCTTTTAGTCTTAAATTCATTTTAAGTTCTTGAGGCTCAAATTCAATTAAAAATAACTAAAAAAAGATGTATCAATTAAAACGTTTTCTCCACGAGGTTCTCAAAAGTTCCTAAGATTGAATTACAAAGGAGATTGAAAGTTCAAACTTTCAACCCAAACTTTGTTTCGGAAGTTTGTAAAGGATTGTCTCTAATAAATTGGTTTGGGGTGTTACTGTCAAGCTTCCTAACGATACAGGTTCTCTGAATTAACTACTAAAGAGACTTCTTCAAATTGTTAGTCAAAATGCAGCTGATTATGTTTGATGTAATATGAATAACAACTGCTAAATTGTTATAGTAAATATATGATGAGGCATTTAAGCCATGAGATTCTAACAATTACAACACTCTCAAACCTACAAATTAATGTAATATCTTCCACTAAAATCTGTTACAACGTAAACAAACTTTGTTAAATCATTTCATTTACATATTGATTGATTTCAAAGAATAAAATACCTTTGTGAAAGTGTAAAAATGAAAATAATAGAACTTTTACTTTAAGAAATGAAAATAATCTATGGAATCACTAACTCGATTTACTAAATTTGCTATGACAAATGGGTTTAAGTAAATTACATGATATTTGCATTTGATGAAACAAGACGCCGTGAGCATTAATTTAACAGGGTGGATGATCCGTTAAGTGATGAGGATTTAGCCTTCAAACCCCTTCATCCCAGCTGGGAAATTATACATGCATAATAACTACGATTAGAGTAATTTGTTTAACTTCAACGATAAGTCCACTTTTGAAATGGGAAAATTATAAAATACAGCAACTGAAGACCTCAAAATTCGTTTACAAATTTAACTTTCAGTGAGTCCATATTTTTAATTTTTTTGTCTTAGGTCATAGATTTGCTAGATTTAATATTTTAATCCGTGAATAGTATTTTACCGTTTTGTAAAGACAATTAAACCTGAAACTAAAATTATAATTCAATAATTGGCTTATATTTAATTGATTATCCATAAATTAATCATCTGTGCAAGCAATATTAGTGTAATTCATTTATATACGGTAAACAAATATATACAATAGAAATTGTTAATCATTTGGAATCGCCATTTTCTTAATGCTTATAGAAAAAACCAATCAATTTAGGCTAAATGTAATTTTCTACTTAATACTTACGTTCGACCTTTTTTTCCGTTAATTCACTACCACTACCTTTTCCTTTACTTCACTACCACTACTTTTTTATGGTAATACGGTTAGTTTAGGTGGCTACTAAAGTTGATCACAAACTGGTAAATCCAATGATTGACTTACTGCCGAATGCGCTCTCCGTGTGTAAGTTCTGGGAAAGCGATAAGATAAGGCCAGCGATATCGGATAAGGAATACCACAGTGGACGTAAAAATGATTGGGGAAGAGTCTTTAGAGTAATAGAATATTTATGAAGCGGTAGTGAACTGACGGAAAGAAAAACAAAGTAATGGTAGTGAATTAACGGAAAAGTCGCCTATATTAGTAGCTGTACCCAAATATAAAACAAGATATATAACTTATAAAATGCTCGTGATTTTTTCTCAAATCTTAGAGGCAGATTTAAAATCAAAGTTTAAGTGATTGTAATTTTTAAAACATGTAAATCGTTAATTTTAATGTTTTTTAATATTCTTATTATTGCTATACATTAAAAAAAAAACACAGTTGTAATGCAACTTATGCAACACAACAAAAAGTAAGGGACAGTCAATTGACTTCAGCAATCTATCCAACTTACGAGTATAATTACCATGTCTCATAACAGAGACAAGATGTTGCAGTATAGGTTTAACCGGGATGAGTTGATAAATATACATATAGTTGAAGATACCGACTTATTGGAAATTACCCGCTCAAAAATATAAAAATAACTGTTTCGTTTGATAAATATTGTAATTACAGTTGTTTACTACAAATGTTATTCATATTGGTTTTCAACTGCATATAATTTATATTTTAGAGTCCTGTTACTTTTTTTATAATATAGCCGGATCAATTCACTTGGACCGAACGTGATGGTGAGTACTCAAGAAAGTATAGGCTTAATCTAATTTGCAATTAGACTACCTGAGCAATACACTCGCACCATCCCAGGTAATCACTGTACGTGTATGGGTGGTTGGGAGAGTCATAACTACTGTGCATATAATATTAATACTTCTTTAATGTTAAATTTAGTATTACAATACTACGTGGTTCGTATTCCACGCATAGCACCTTTAGTTTTACTGGCTATTGGGTTATTAAAAAGTTGCTCGTTCTAAGGAACAGGCTATCTTAATTAGAAACAATGACTACACTCGTTCATGTATACTCACCACACATAATCATACATATCTTCACGATCAGTGTTTTAACAATTTATAGTCAATATTTGAAAATATTATATAGTCCGTTCAAGTATACGAACCATCTCATCCCAGCTGGGAAATTATACACTCGTAATAACTATAACACCAGTAATTTGTTATCTTCAATAGTAAGTCCACTTTTTATTGAAAGAATAAGATAAAAAATACAGCAACTGAAAACCCCAAAACGTTTAAACATATTTAATTTTCAGTGAGTCCATATTTGTTCAATTTTCTCTTATTTCCTAGATTTGCTAAATTTAATATTTTAATCTGTGAATGTCATGATACTTTTTCAAGGCCTGGAAGCAGAGTGCAAACTAAAGTTTTTGTGTTTGTAATTCTATTAACATTAAATCATTATTTAAAATGTAGTATTAACATTCATACTATTATTATTTGTCCTAAAAATATTTAAAAAATAACTTTAAAAAGGAGAAATGACATTAAAATCAATCATTAAATGAATCATGACATTAAAAAGGGACGACTGCGTTTCACACCATGTATAAATAATATATTTTCACCAATCATTAGAAACGAATAAAAAAAATACAAATAATTAAAACACTTTTTTCAATTTTTATCCATATATTTATTTATGTTAATATTTACAAATTATATTTTTTAAGCACATGTTTTATATTTTAGTACAGTTTGTTATATGATCTGATGATGTCGTAATAAGTAAATATTCATTTATTAAAAACTTTGTGGAGTTTTTAAATGTTTTTATTTTAAATCCATAAAATACCACCAAGAAGCAAATGAAGAAGACTATTAATAGGTAAAAACAACTTTTTATTTTTTTAAATTTTTTTTAGATTACAAGCAACGTGATTGGCTTACATTTCCGACATGATTTTGGAGTCTTAGTTGCATCGGTAATTTTTTCTCTCTTTTCATTAAAAGTAGATGAGCTTTATTTTCGTATATATTCGTAGTATGCTCTATTTGTGTTTTAAACACTTTACGAAAATGTGACATAGTAATTTAAGGATAATTCATGATATTGTAAACATTAATAGTTGAATAGTAAAATTACCAAATTACAATGACAAAAGTAAATTATAAAAAGAAAACCACGTATTTAAGATTATTTTTTTAACCATACCCTCAAACATTTCTACCCTAATTTCTTGGTCGGATTTAATTCTCCACGTGCTTCCTTCTTTGCTAGGTTCAAAAAATTTTCTCAGGATATTATTTTCAACTGTTATTAGTTTCCTTTCTGCTTTTTGTCAAGTATCCATGTCTCTGTTACATAGAGAAGGATCGGTCCGATTGTAGTTTTATATATATATATATATAAAAAAAAAAAAAAAAAAAAAAAAAAAAAAACACTAGTTGCAAATGTAGGCTAAGGTAGTAAGTAACAATTGAAGACGATGGAGTTTTATAACTGTCGAAACGTTGTGTTTGTTTCTTAAAACAGTCGAAGTGTTGGAAAGCCCCAAAAATATTTACTAATCACTAAAAGGAATATGTGAGAACAATTTTTTTTGTAAGGAGGTCAATCTTCTCTTTCAACCTTACTTCCCTGCCCATTCCCAAAGACTATTGTTCTGTGCGATAAACTTATCAGTAAGAGTAAGGGGGTGAACCAGTAGAGTACAAAGTGAATATTACTGGGGAAGGGGGGAAGAAATGAACAGTCAAGGCCAGAATTAGAGGCAACGAGTCAACAAAGTCCTCACTCCTTACACCGTTCGACCACTGGCTTTCCCAGAGGGCACAGCTCTTCATTATATTCTATTCAGCGACAGTTGAGAGTGGATTCCGCCCACTACTGGTTTGACGTAGGTGCTAGCCCGATTAACAAGCGTTGACATGTTGCTGTAGCGATGAACTGTCCATTCTACATGAGCCTAAATGACTGCAGTCTGGGGATGCCAACAAGTAGTTTTATCTTGTTGTAAATGAAGGTACACATCGACACCCTCTTTTTACTAGCCGGCACCCTTGTGACAGCGACAGTCTAGGCGGAGCCTCACTCTCAACTCTCGCCGAATGCAGTTTAGATGAAGACTAATCACCTGTTCCCTAACTGCAAAGATTAAAGGAGCTTTGCATCAATCAATTAACGTGCCGAGGCGATCTTTAGAAGATATCGACGGTATGACTTATTCCATAGTTAACAATTTAAGAAAAATTCCTCTTATTTTAAACACTATTAATAAAGTAGGATAATTAATTACTACATTACAATGACAACAATAGGTAATGGAAACAAAACCACGCGGTTAAGATTAATTACTAAACTAAACATTCAAGGCTTTCTCAAAGGTATTAAAAGGTTAAAAGGTGAAAATGTCTCAAAAGCTTGTGAATAAGTTACAGATACGTTCAACGATGGAATGGCCTCAGTTCATTATAAACACAGCAACCCTCTGGCCTTTATTAAATAAATAAGTTTGGGTCGAGTTGCACTTTGTTGGGACATTCATCTGTCACCAGAGTCAGCCGTAGGTATTTGAAAGTAATTTTTAGCTCCACTGACTAACGTTAACTATGAATAGCCTTCTAAACTAGTAATGAATGTTTGTTGTACACAAATATGATTGCAGTTGTGATTTGATGTATTTTGTTGTATGACAAGTAAACGTCCCAAACTAATATATAACAAACGTCATTTCATGGCTCATCGACCCTTTGTTAAATAAGTGTAAAATATTGATTAAGTCATAAGTAATTAATTAGTCCATAAGTAATAGACATACTTATTCTGTGTTTAACTTCACTCCCCAGTTTACATGGGCCTGCAAGCCTGTGCGTGACCTTTATTCAACGAGTGAAGTACCGACTGTTAGCTCAGTTGGTTATTCGAACTTGGAACCTGCCCTCTGCAGTCCGAAGCCTTAGCCACTAAGCAACCACGCCGGCATGTTATCAAGTTTAATCATACAAATTAGGATATAAGGTCAGAAATGAATAAAAGAACTCCATATATGGTGTGTTTATATAACTCAAGAAGTGTGTGTGTGTGTGTGTGTGTGTGTGTGTGTGTGTGTGTGTGTGTGTGTGTGTGTGTGTGTGTGTGTGTGCGTGTCTGTATACACACAAAGAACTCCATAACTAAACAAAAGTGTATTATATTTTTGTGATATAAATCGGCTTAAAAATAATTTTAGTTAATAAATAAAAACGTGGAACTTAATACATCAATTAAACTTGTATGGTTTCTGATAAATTTTAATTTATCAATGACTGTGAAAAATCCAAATTATTTTGCTGGGATAGAAGTAATTAACAAAATACCATTTACATTATTTTAAAGTGACCAACAATTATTATCTATTTGTGTTGTATAAGAAAGTTAATATTAATAACCTCAAAATAATCTAGGGTGTTAAGGTCCAATATCACCAATGTCCAAGTTGTTTAACCCTAAACTATCCTCAACAATGTTTAAGATTAGTTGACCTTAAACACTCATCACCAATGTACCAATGTTGGACCCTACACCATCCAAACCAATGTCCAAGATTGAATAACTAAACCATCAGCACCAATATGACAATATCCAAGATTGAATAACCCTGAATCATCATCACCAATGTGACAATATCCAAGATCGAATAACCCTAAACCATCATCACCAATGTACCAGTGTTCACAATTGTTGGACCCTACCCCATCCAAATCAATGTCCAAGATTGAATAACTAAACCATCAGCACCAATGTGACAATATCCAAGATCGAATAACCCTAAACCATCATCACCAATGTGACAATATCCAAGATCGAATAACCCTAAACCATCATCACCAATGTTATAATATCCAAGATTGAATAATCCTATACCATCATCACCAATATGACAATATCCAAGATTGACTATCCTAAACTATCATCACCAATGTCGAGTATTGTTTCACCCTGAACTATCCTCAATGTTTAAGATTAGTTAACCCTAAACCATCATCACCAATGTGACAATATCCAAGATTAATTTTCCTAAACTATCCTCACCAATGTCGACTATTGTTTAAACCTGAACTAACCTCAATGTTTAAGATTAGTTATCCCTAAACCATCATCACCAATGTGACAATATCCAAGATTGACTATCATAAACTATCCTCACCATTGTCAAGTATTGTTTAACCCTAAACTATCCTCAACAATGTTTAAGATTAGTTGACCTTAAACACTCATCACCAATGTACCAATGTTGGACCCTACACCATCCAAACCAATGTCCAAGATTGAATAACTAAACCATCAGCACCAATATGACAATATCCAAGATTGAATAACCCTGAATCATCATCACCAATGTGACAATATCCAAGATCGAATAACCCTAAACCATCATCACCA
Organism: Stictocephala bisonia; assembly: GCA_035578905.1. NCBI lineage: Eukaryota > Metazoa > Arthropoda > Insecta > Hemiptera > Membracidae > Stictocephala > Stictocephala bisonia. Next base: position 1,214,141 of record JAQJVL010000148.1, on the reverse strand, counting down.
ATGTACCAGTGTTCACAATTGTTGGACCCTACCCCATCCAAATCAATGTCCAAGATTGAATAACTAAACCATCAGCACCAATGTGACAATATCCAAGATCGAATAACCCTAAACCATCATCACCAATGTGACAATATCCAAGATCGAATAACCCTAAACCATCATCACCAATGTTATAATATCCAAGATTGAATAATCCTATACCATCATCACCAATATGACAATATCCAAGATTGACTATCCTAAACTATCATCACCAATGTCGAGTATTGTTTCACCCTGAACTATCCTCAATGTTTAAGATTAGTTAACCCTAAACCATCATCACCAATGTGACAATATCCAAGATTAATTTTCCTAAACTATCCTCACCAATGTCGACTATTGTTTAAACCTGAACTAACCTCAATGTTTAAGATTAGTTATCCCTAAACCATCATCACCAATGTGACAATATCCAAGATTGACTATCATAAACTATCCTCACCATTGTCAAGTATTGTTTAACCCTGAACTATCCTCAATGTTTAAGATAAGTTAACCTTAAACACTCATCACTAATGTTCACAATTGTTGGACCCTACACCATCCAAACCAATGTACCAATGTTCACAATTGTTGGACCCTACACCATCCAAACCAATGTACCAATGTTCACAATTGTTGGACCCTACACCATCCAAACCAATGTACCAATGTTCACAATTGTTGGACCCTACACCATCCAAACCAATGTACCAATGTTCACAATTGTTGGACCCTACACCATCCAAACCAATGTACCAATGTTCACAATTGTTGGACCCTACACCATCCAAACCAATGTACCAATGTTCACAATTGTTGGACCCTACACCATCCAAATCAATGTACCAATGTCCAAGATTGAATAACCCTAAACCATCATCCAATGTATGGGATTGTTTTTTAGCTGGAATATTTTTATGGTTTATTGCAAAATTAATAATTGAATCCCACTAAAATTGTCATTGTTTAACAGATTATAACATATGGATAAACATGGATAATGCCTCATCATCAGTACTGTCACTAATAAAAAATATTCGGTATAAAGCCCAAGAGATGTTTGTAAATATAGTAATTTCTAAAATGACAAATATAAATATTTGTATATAAGAAATATTTTATTTATATATATTATTAAACATAAAATGGTCTTGAACTTGTTCATTTCTCTTACAGAATTTTTCATTTTTCAAATTAATTTACCTCTTACATCATCAATGTTATATTAATGAGTTTATTATTTTAAACAAGAAATGTGTTATAACAGAACGCTTTTACCATTTATTTACTTCTGAAATATACCGAAAGCCAGTGGCACACAACACATTCTATTGATAATAAACCACAATACTCTTTATAGGGAACGTTGGAAATTGGTTTTCACTGAACAAACACTGTGGAAAGCTTTCCCTTGTAGCCACAATAGGTCAGAGCCACCACAACCTCACTTCCACGAGTTTACTCGAAAATAAACAGCTAACTTCCCTTCATACACAGACGTGTACGTATATTCCATAACGTACAATTTTACTTCAACAGTCCTTATAATCCTACAGTAAGTCCTCAACCATGATGGTATAGACTCAATTGTTTAGTTTGTTGAAAAACATAATGTTTATTAAAACAAATATATAAATTTGCTACTTCATCTTGCTTAATATTACTAAATACATTTTGTTATAAAAGTATAAGAAATGTTATTCATATACTCTACTTAAATATTTCAGTGAATACTAATTACATAATATTTATTTAACATACGAAAATCTATCCAAACCTAGATCGTAACACTGTTAGGCAAGAGTTAAATAATTTTCATCATAATGATCTTTAGTCTATGTTTTCCCTTTTCTTTAGTCAACACTTATAAAATGCAAATATCTATCTTCTCTCCCACCACCAAGCCATAAATTGAAGCAAATTGAAACTGGCCATGATATATTTTTCTTAGCTTTAAAATAATTATAAAACATTTTACAAATAAGCTTACGTCCATACCGAACTCAGCATTAATATATTTCTAGTGTACTACTTTTAGCCTGAAAGCAGATTTCACCACAACCTCTCCCTTGTTTTGTTATTTGTCTTGTTGTTGCACCTTATTATTCTATTGTGCTGACATTGCATTAATCACTGTTGTTTTCCTGGCGGTATTAATTGGTTGGTAACGTAGTTGGTTAAGGCCCAGCTTAATAAGCTGAAAATTCTTAGGCCAATCACAATTAGAGGCAAATAAATATTAAAATGTATCAGCTGATAAACACCGGTTGTTCATTTTTTTTGTCATTTGGCAATTAAGTAATGACACTTTATATGAAATAGTCGGCCTCAGTTTGTAACAATGAGTACATTCACTCATCTACACTCATACGAAATCCATGAGTTCAGCATTTAGAGTATTTCACACTACACCATCTTCACCAATATACCAATGTTCCAATTGCTTGACTTAACACCATTCCCAACAATGTACTAGTGTTCAGGGTTGTTAAACCTTAGAACATCCTCACCAGTATACGAGCATTTCAGAGTATTTAACACTACACAATCCTCACCAATATACGAGTGTTCCAATTCTTTGACTTAAGACCATCCCCACCAATGTACCAGAGTTCGAGATTGTTAACCTTATAACATCCTCGCCAGTATACAAGTATCTCGGAGTATTTAATATTATACAATCATCACCAATATACGAGTTCCAATTGTTTTCTCTCCCTTGGGTTGTCATCTTGTTGAGCCTTATTTTTCTATTATGCTGACATTGCATTAATTGTTTTCATGGTGGTATTAATTGGTCGGTAAAGTATTTGGTCAAAGCTCAGTTTCGTAAGGTGAAAATTCTAAGTCCAATCCAAATCAAGGAAAAATAAATTTTTAAATGTATCACAGTATAAACACAGCCTGTTCATTTGTCTTTGGGCTATTAATTAATGACACTTTCTAAGGAATAGTCGGCCTTAGTTTGTAACAATTACTAAATTCGCTCATCTAAACTCATCACACTCATTCGAAATCCATATTCGCCCATATTTTGATGTTCGCTGTATTTAGAATAAATAAGCTAGTGTTGCTTACGTTTGTTTCGTTAAATCCATATCCTGTCTATCTTTAATAAATACTACTCTTATTCAAGATAGATTGTAAATCGTAATGGTCTTTCATTATTAAAGTTAGTCATTATATTGAATGGAGACCAGATAATGTTCCTTTCTCTTCTGCTAAAATACACGCAGAATTACTAATATAGTCAAATAATTAGGGAGTATGGTTAGAAGAAAAGTTCATTTTGCACTTTCGTGTCACGTATAAAAATATGGTTTCTTCTTGAAAAAAGTGGTGAAATATGAGTTTAAATTTCATGAGGAGGTTAATTTACATTATAATTTATACCGATATCAATAATCGATTAATTATTAATATATTATGATTAGTAATATGTGAATCCATAGTTAATAGGTTGGTGAACCAATCTTAAAGAAAAATATATCTGACAACTCTATATTTTAACTTCATAGTTACATTATTCGTTGAAATGTTTGTTCAGTTAATGACGTTTAAACAGGTGTTTTTAATAAACTTGAACTAAAATATTAGCAATGTTAACATCGAGAAAAGATAAAATTGAAGGGTTGTTTTACCTCATAACAATTACATTTGAAAAATTAGGCTTCAATGACGTTTACTGAATTTGAATGCCATTTTTTTTAGAATTATTAAAATAAGTTATTCGTTCTGTTGCAATAATAGTTTTTTTTAAATGTAGTTCAACAAATCAGTCAAATTTTTAAATACAAAAAGTCGTTTATTTGTAAATGAATAAAATTGTTAATAATACTTATGACATTTGTATTGTTTATAAATATATCCAAAATAAACAAATTTGCAGAACACATAAACATCCGTCTACAATTGTTTTCCTCTTCACTGGGTCACGCAATAAAACAACCCTGGATATCAATCTCCATATTTGTCAACGGGATATTGATAGTAAATTGCAGGCCTTCGTATTATCAGGGCGTTTATTAATAGTTTCATTCAGTATTCATGCAGTTTCTTGACACCTATCAAAATTTGAAAACTTTGCCTGAAATGGATCAATAACTGGCTAAATTTTATGAGATATGTTTTTTACTCTGGGAAAATCACGTAGACCTATATTCCGAAGAAAAAAAAAAGATGTAATAACTTTTAGTATCTCTGACATATTTCCTTTAATTTAAATTATATTTTAATAATATTTTTTTCCTTACTACGGATTTGAAAACTATTTTGGTCTATAACAATTACTTCTTAAGATAAGACGGGAAAACTACTTGCTCGGTGAATTATGACAATTATGATGTTAGGCTATGTTTGGTTAGGTAAATAAAACGTGTATTTTGAGATACGTGTTATTTGTTTTTAGCATAGAAACAAGTAAAATAAAAAAAACTTTTGAAAAATAACGATTTTTAAAAAAGTTGTTTTTTTTACTAACAGATAAAAACTAGATATTTATTTATCGGTAAAAAAACGAGTTTCCTGTCATTGAAATCAACCTCCTAAAGAGATACAAACTCATATTTCAACAGGCATATTTTTCATACAAAGAAATCGTATTTTTAGACGTGGCATGAAAGTGCAAAATGAACTTTTCTTCTAATCATACCCCTTAATTATTTGAATGTATCAGTAATTATGCGTTTATTTTAGCAGATAAGAAATGGAAAATTATTTGGTCTCAATTCATATTTCAATATAATGGCTAACTTGAATAATAAATGACCATTACGATTTACAATCTATCTTGAATAAGTGTAGCCTTTATTAAAGATGGACAGGATATGGATTTAATGAAACAGACGTGAGCAACGCTAATTTATTTATTCATAAGACGGTGATCGTCAAGATATGGGCGAACATGGATAGTGATCCGTGTAGATGTTATATTAGTTTATAGCTCATTGTTGCAAACTAAGGCTGACTATTCCTTAGAAAGTGTTATTAGTCCAATGACAAATGAACACCCGGTATTTATGAGCTAATACATTTCAACATTTATTTTACCTCTAATTGGGATTGGACGAAGAATTTGTATACTGGTGAGGATATTCGGAGGTTTAACAATCTTAAACACTAGTACATTGGTGGGAATGGTCTTAAATCAAACAATTGGAACATTGGTATATTGGTGAGGATTGTGTAGTGTTAAATAATCTGAAATATTCGTATACTGGTGAGGATGTTCTGGGGTTTAACAATCTTGAACACTAGTACATTGGTGGGAATGGTCTTAAATCAAACAATTGGAACATTGGTATATTGGTGAGGATTGTGTAGTGTTAAATAATCTGAAATATTCGTATACTGGTGAGGATGTTCTGGGGTTTAACAACCTTGAACACTAGTACATTGGTGGGGATGGTCTTAAGTCAAACAATTGGAACATTGGTATATTGGTGAGGATTGTGTAGTGTTAAATAATCTGAAATATTCGTATACTGGTGAAGATGTTCTGGGGTTTAACAATCTTGAACAACATTAAAGTATTATGGGTACTTTAATATTTACTTACTCATAAAAATTTAATAGTTTTAGTTTTAACTTATTACAATATTTAACTACTTCATATATTCCGGATGAGCCTCGGCGGTGACCTCTCGACACTAGTTGACTCCTTACTTTGGTATTGACCCACCCGCCTGCCCATACACGTACAGTGGCACTGACCCAGCCGCCCACCCATACACGTACAGTGGCACTGACCCACCCGCCCGCCCATACACGTACAGTGGCACTGACCCAGCCGCCCACCCATACACGTAGAGTGGCACTGACCCACCCGCCCACCCATACACGTAGAGTGGTATTGACACACCCGCACACCCATACACGTACAGTGGCACTGACCCACCCGCCCACCCATACACGTAGAGTGGTATTGATGTTCTTCTTTGCCATCGTACTGTTGTACGATAAATAATTAACAACGTATTAATTTTATTCAGGTTAACTCAGTGGTACTGACCCACCCGCCCACCCATACAGACTCAGTGGTACTGACCCACCCGCCCACCCATACAGACTCAGTAGTACTGACCCACCCGCTCACCCATAAAGACTCAGTGGTACTGACCCACCCGCCCACCCATACAGACTCAGTAGTGCTGACCCACCCACCCACCCATACAGACTCATTGGTACTGACCCACCCGCCCACCCATACAGACTCAGTAGTACTGACCCACCCGCCCACCCATAAAGACTCAGTGGTACTGACCCACCCACCCACCCATACAGACTCAGAGGTACTGACCCACCCGCCCACCCATAAAGACTCAGTGGTACTGACCCGCCCGCCCACCCATACAGACTCAGTGGTACTGACCCACCCGCCCACCCATACAGACTCAGTAGTACTGACCCACCCGCCCACCCATAAAGACTCAGTGGTACTGACCCACCCGCCCACCCATAAAGACTCAGTAGTACTGACCCACCCGCCCACCCATACAGACTCAGTAGTACTGATCCACCCGCCCACCCATAAAGACTCAGTGGTACTGACCCACCTGCCCACCCATACAGACTCAGTAGTACTGACCCACCCGCTCACCCATAAAGACTCAGTGGCACTGACCCACCCGCCCACCCATACAGACTCAGTAGTACTGACCCACCCGCCCACCCATACAGACTCAGTGGTACTGACCCACCCGCCCACCCATACAGACTCAGTGGTACTGACCCACCCGCCCGCCCATACAGACTCAGTAGTACTGACCCACCCGCTCACCCATAAAGACTCAGTGGTACTGACCCACCCGCCCACCCATACAGACTCAGTAGTACTGACCCACCCGCCCACCCATACAGACTCAGTAGTACTGACCCACCCGCTCACCCATAAAGACTCACTGGTACTGACCCACCCGCCCGCCCATACAGACTCAGTAGTACTGACCCACCCGCCCACCCATACAGACTCAGTGGTACTGACCCACCCGCCCACCCATACAGACTCAGTAGTATTGACCCACCCGCTCACCCATAAAGACTCAGTGGTACTGACCCACCCGCCCACCCATACAGACTCAGTGGTACTGATCAATACCACAATACGTGTATGGGTGTGTGGATGGGTCAATACAACAGTACGTGTATGGTTGAGCGGGTGAATCAATACCACAGTACGTGTATGATTGGGCGGGTGGGTTAGTACCACAGTACGTGTATGGGTGGGCGGGTGCTGATGGTCTTAAGTCAAACAATTGGAACATTGGTATATAGGTGAGGAGTGTGTAGTGTTAAATAATCTGAAATATTCGTATACTGGTGAGGATGTTCTGGGGTTTAACAATCTTGAACACTAGTACATTGGTGGGGATGGTCTTAAGTCAAACAATTGGAACATTGGTATATAGGTGAGGATTGTCTAGTGTTAAATAAAATTAAATATTCGTATACTGGTGAGGATGTTCTAGGGTTTAACAATCTTGAACACTAGTACATTGGTGGGAATAGTCTTAAGTCAAACTATTGGAACACTGGTATATTGGTGAGGATTGTGTAGTGTTAAATACTCTGAAATACTTTTATACTGGTAAGGATGTTCTAGGGTTTAATAATCTTGAACATTGGTACATTGATGGGAATGGTCTTAAGTCAAACAATTAGAACAGTGGTATATTGGTGAGGATTGTGTAGTGTTAAATACTCTGAAATACCCGTATACTGGTGAGGATGTTCTAGGGTTTAACAATCTTGAGCACTTGTACATTGGTGGGTATAGTCTTAACTCAAACAATTGGAACACTGGTATATTGGTAAGGATTGTGTAGTGTTAAATATTCTGAAATACCCGTTTACTGGTGAGGATGTTCTAGGGTTTAACAATCTTGAGCACTGGTACATTGGTGGGAATGTTCTTAGGTCAAACGATTGGAACACTCGTATATTGGCGAGGATTGTGTAGTGTTAAATACTCTGAAATACTCGTATACTGGTGTGGATGTTCTAGGTTTAAAAAATCTTGAACACTAGTACATTGGTGGGAATGTGTGTTCTAAAAAAAAAAGAATCATTTTGTTGTGTTTCATTTGTAAATAGTTACTTGAGACAAATGATTTTATCCAACTCTGATTACAAATTCTCTTTAATGGAGTATACTTGACAATTTAATATAAGTACATTGCCTCAATATTATTTAACAAATATTTAACACTGTTAAAGTAATTTTAATAGATTCAATGAACCATGAAATTTATCTTTGCTATTTATCAGTTTGGGCTGTTTACACAACATACGAGATAAAATTACAACTAGATTTAGATTTATATATAACAAATATTCATTACTAATTTAAAATACTATTCATTTAAGTGGAGCTAAAATTACTTTCCAATAACTACGGTTGACTCTGGTGACAGATGAATGTCCCAACAAAGTGCAACTCGACCCAAACTTATTTATTTAATAAAGGCCAGAGGGTTGCTGTGTTTATAATGAACTGAGGTCATTCCACCGTTGAACGTATCTGTAACTTATTCACAAGCTTTTGAGACATTTTCACCTTTTAACCTTTTAATACCTTTGAGAAAGCCTTGAATGTTTAGTTTAGTAATTAATCTAAACGCGTGGTTTTGTTTCTATTACCTATTTTTGTTATTGTAATGTAGTAATTTATTAACCTACTTTATTAATAGTGTTTAAAATATCACGAATTTTTCTAAAATTTTTAACGATCGAATAAGTCATACTGTCGATATCATATAAAGATCGCCTTGGCACGTTAATTGAATGATGCAAAGCTCCCTTAGTCTTTACAGTTAGGGAACAGGTGATAGTCTTCATCTAAACTGCATTCGGCGAGAGTTGAGAGTGAGGCTCCGCCTAGACTGTCGCTGTCACAAGGGTGCCGGCTAATAAAAACATAGAACTACTTTTTGGCATCTCCAGACTGCAGTCAGTCAGGCTCAGGTAAAATGGACAGTTCATCGCTACAGCAACAAGCGAACGCTTGTTAATCGGGCTAGCACCTACGTCACACCAGCAGTGGGCGGAGCTTCACTCTCAACTGTTATTGAATAGAATATAATGAAGAGCTGTGCCCTCTGGGAAAGCCAGTGGCTGAACGGTGTAAGGAGTGAGGACTTTGTTGACTCGCTGGCTGGAATTCTGGCCTTGACTGATTTTTTTTCAGTAATTCTCACCTTGTACTAAACTGTACTGGGTACCTTGTACACCCTTACTCTGACTGATAAGTTTATTGCACAAAACAATAGTCTTTGGGAATGGGCAGGGAAGTAAGATGAAAGAGGAGATTGACCCTCCTTAAAAAAATTGTTGTTCTCTCAGCTTTCTTTTAGTGGTTGGTAAATATTTTTTGAGATTTCCAACACTTCAACTGTTTAAGAAACAAACACAACGTTTCGACAGGTATAAAACTCTATCGTCTTCGATTGGTACTTACTACCTTAGCCTAGATATGCAACTAAGTATATAAAATTATAATCAGACCGATCATTCTATATGTTGCAGATACGTGGGTACTTGACAAAAGCAGAAGGGAAACTAATAACATTTGAAAATAATATCCTGATAACATTTTTTGGACCTACCAAAGAAGGAAGTACGTGGAGAATTAAATCATACCAAGAAATTAGGAATATTTATAAATCCTCTGACATTGTAGCTGTGACCAAACGCAGGTAGAATGAGATGGATCGGGCATGTATTAAGAAGAGAAGCCCAACATTTGATAAAAGAAATGTGGAGAAGTAATCCAACAGGAAGGAGGCCCAGCGGACGTCCAAAGAAGCGATGGAAAGACCAAGTGAAGATAGATCTGTGGAAGCTTGGAGGAACAGAAGACGATGCTAAGGACAGGGAGTGATGGAGGCAAACTGTTGACGAGGCCAAATACCACCTTGGGTATCCTTGGCCATGGGAGTAAGAATACGTAATTATTTAACCTATAGTTAATTAAAGAAACACTAAAAAATACATGGTTATAGACTTCGGTTGACTAAATTTCTATGGGTTAAAAACAAACTAGCAGTAAAAAGGCTATGTTAGTAAGCAACACGTGAATAAAACAGAAGTTTTATACCTGTCGAAACGTTGTAAATCTCCGGAAATGTTTACCAACCATGAACAATCTAAGGCCAACAAGTAATTTCCTTTTAGTATTTTTATAATTAAAGATATGCTTTAACCACAAAATATTAAGGAGTTATGTTGTTCATATTTTTGTTTTACTATCATCAAAGATTTTATTTCGGTATTAAAATCAACATTTTAGATACGTTTTTCCCTCGAAAATCTTTTAAGGGCTACTCTACATATGTTGATGGGTTCACATTCATCAGTAGAAACTAATTTAAAGCAACTCCTGTGCCCACATGACCAACCCATCGTGTTTGATTGATGACGTCATCCGGCATCATGCATAAATCACACTGAGTGTTGCATAGTTAATGAGACCCTAACACGTGATCCCTTAGCAGTTAAAACTTTTGATTATATTTTGAATCTGCTGGATGGCTTAAAACGTTCACGTCCATGGATGGCACGAACATTTTGTCCATAAAAATAAAAAGTTGCTTTGTATTTGTGTAACTAAATGACATTTTATTACTTGAATGAAAGAATATTAGTACAGAAAAGAAAAAAATCTATTGGGCTATTAATAAATTGCTCTTCTGAGTAAAAGTTGAACTTAGTTATTAACCAAACTACGCAAGTCATCCACACTCACCCTACACTCGCGTGAGGATTCATACTTGCCTTAAATTATTTATAAGGCTAAATTAGGTACAAAACTGCTCGGCGTGTCATATCTGAGAATACGTAATAATCAACCATTATAAAGCAAAAAGAACAACGTTTAATATTAACAGCTGATTAATAGTTGTAACAATATATATATTTTTAACTGTATTAGCACAACAATTTAAATATAAAATGTTGTTTATTTTATGTAGCTTACGATAGCAACATGGGGATTACAGTAATAGTATTTATATAAATCACAACTGAGAGTTAAATAGTTAAAAAATTAAATATAAAAAAATTAAAAATAATACAGGACAATAAGTTTTAAAAAATTAAAAATAATACAGGACAATAAGTTTTAAAAAATTAAAAAATTAAAAATAATACAGGACAATAAGTTTTAAATAAGAGGACAACATAATAGTTAGTATTAAAAGCTTATATTTTAATTAATTAATTCTCTATTTAATTATTGTAATGAAAAGAAGGGTATAAGTTTCCAATATAATGTGGCAAATCAATAATTAAACAATTTATCACATCAGTTCATTCTCTAACTAGAGAGAGTATATTTTTGTTTTTAAAACTAATAAATTAGTAAATTTAAAATAAATTATTTATCAATTTTTATTATACCTTTCGTGTCTCACAGTTCCTTCCATTTAGCGTTTTATTTCCTGATTATTGAAGAATAACATACAAAACTACTAGGAAAATGTCCTTAAAATAATTATCGACTCAAAATAGTTTTTAAGGGATAAAAGTCCTTGATTTTTTAACGACTTCTTGTGCAAAACTAAAGGCCACCAATTTAGTTCATCAGTCTGAAATTTACCTTTATTCTAATTGTAAATATATTTGGGGAAATTAATATAACTAGTCATACAAACGGTTAGTAAATAATGTAGTATCAGATTTACGTAACAATAACAGGAATTTAAACTGAACAATAAATAAAAAGTATTCGACGTAATGTTTACAAACTGATGTTCGCTACATAAAAGACTGATACGTAGGTTAATATTAAACAATCGATTTAATTGTTTCCCATCGTATTTTTTTAATCAATCGTTTAATTCACGTTTATATTTTGTAACAATAAAAATATTCGGTTTACTTATTGGGTACTAAACACCTCCAAATTAACCTTCAACCTGAAAATAAAATTATTTGTGTAAAGAGTTTTTATTAAACAATTTTCGAATTTTTAGAAACATCACACAATCTTTTAAACTATTATTAATTTTTAAATTAAGCCTCATTTTGTAATGTATTTATTGAATTTGATAACTACTTAGCTGACGCATACATTGATTTACAATTAATCATTATTTATCATAAACCATGTTCTTAGCTAATATCGCGAAGGCACTGTGGCACTCTGTTTTACTTTAATTAGATTAGAATCGATGTTTATAAATTACTGATTTTATTGATTCTATGGAGTATCTGTATATTGGATATTTAACCACTCTACACATGTATGTAATGCTACGAGGATTAAGATTGGCTGAGCACTCACTGAAAAGAGAGCACGAGTCGTTCTGGGACAGCTAAGGGGAAAATACCGCATGGGAGGACCAAGACAGACATAGATGGAAGAAGAGACGGTTAACTGAGATAGATGACGGCGAAAAATGTTGGTGAGGCCAAACCCTTCTTGGGAATCAATGGCCATCGGAGTACGAATAAGTATCTTTGTATATAATACGTGAAGCCAGTTTTTGTCAACGCAGCTCCTTATTTCTCGATGAATTGTAACGATTGAGATGCCAAAACATTTCCCTCTTTTCGTATACGTGTAGTAAGGTCATCATTGTGCATTATTTTTGCTCTGAAGGCCAAAGGAAGCCCTCAAAGTACGTCTATCAGCCATATTGATTTAAAATAGTTAAAAAGTAACAGCTGTTGGAATGTAAATAATTATTTTATAATATTCACGAGGTTTATAGGTATGTGATACCTTGAGGTTATAGGTATCAATCAAAGTTAGAGAGAGAGTCAGTTTGATTGATTCGGTGGGAGTTTTTATCTATAAATATAAAAAGTGAATATATGTACGTGTGAGTCTTTGTTTATTTGTGAGTTTATGTGTGAGTCTTTGTCTACGTGTGAGTCTTTGTCTACGTGTGAGTCTTTGTTTATGTGTGAGTCTTTGTCTACGTGTGAGTCTTTGTCTACGTGTGAGTCTTTGTCTACGTGTATGTCTTTGTCTACGTGTGAGTCTTCGTCTACGTGTGAGTTTTGTCTACGTGTGAGCCTTCGTCTACGTGTGAGTCTTTGTCTGCGTGTGAGTTTTTGTCTGCGTGTGAGTTTTTGTCTGCGTGTGAGTTTTTGTCTGCGTGTGAGTCTTTGTATACTTGTGAGTCTTTGTCTACGTGTGAGTCTTTGTCTACGTGTGAGTCTTTGTTTATGTGTGAGTCTTTGTCTACGTGTGAGTCTTTGTCTACGTGTGAGTCTTTGTCTACGTGTATGTCTTTGTCTACGTGTGAGTCTTCGCCTACGTGTGAGTTTTGTCTACGTGTGAGCCTTCGTCTACGTGTGAGTCTTTGTCTGCGTGTGAGTTTTTGTCTGCGTGTGAGTTTTTGTCTGCGTGTGAGTCTTTGTATACTTGTGAGTCTTTGTCTACGTGTGAGTCATTACACATTACTAAACCATTCATCCGATCGTAACGACACTTTGGGAAGTTAAGTATTTTTCCCCATACAAGGTTTTTAAGTGTGGTTTTATTCGCATCCGACTGTAGGGCTCTGCCCCACTGTACCTTAAAGTTTCAATGATTTAATTCCGCTTAATTAACATTAGGTGTATGTATTATTGAGATTATGAATATGAATGAATAAAAGTGTATTGTTTTACATATTTCAAAAGGTTTGTGATGAAAAATTTATGATTTTACTATTATGTATGATGAAACAGCATATGTAATAAACTTAGCATGCCTAAAGTACCTAAAGGATTAAAGAATAATTATTAAATCTACTCATTAATTAAAATTAAATTTATATATCCTGATAAATATTACAGATATAAGCAAACTAAAAAATAAAAACATAGATTTTTAAATGATAATATCTTGCAGGTCAAAGGCGGTGAGTAAGCTATTATAAATGAATGTTTATATAACGATTTTTTTAAACAGTTTAACCACTAATGCAACGAGTGACGTGGTTGACACGTGAAGTGCGCAGGGGTGTCCCCTAATATGATGCTGTACTTTTATAGCAATAAAATCCCTTCTTTTGTGTAGTGATCTTGAATAATTTTAAGCTTCTCCCAGAAACATTATATAAATCATATTTTTAATTCAGGAACTTGGTATTTTAATTATTTATACAAACACATTGTTCATTTAAAAGTATAAAATCCGGATTACACGTTTCTCTGCGAGTAACCTGGAAAGTCTCTATCAAAGTTCCTCCAACTCAATTAGACAAGGATTTTGAGGTTAAAAGTTTCGACCAGTTCAAAACTTTTTACAGAACTTTCTCAGGTAGATTGGTTAAGACGGTGATGTCAACATTAATTTGAAAACAGTTTATTTTCAGATAACCAATACACGCAGCTTCAAAATAATTAATTAATTTAATTTACATATCAATGTTACTTGTTACATATTAAATAGTACTGTAAAAGTAACTTGAAATCTCCCCACATGGGACTGTGGGTGGGGAAAGAGCTCAATATCAGCTAACATATTTGACAATTGCTTAGTTACTCTTGCTATTAGGCTATTAATAAATTGCCCTTTCTAAGGAACAGTTGAACTCAGTTAGTAACAAGACTACACTCATCCACTTTCATATAATCATTCATATTCGCCTTAAAATACGCACAACGTTGTGTTGGCGTCTAATGTCACAATGTCGGCACTGGTGGCGCAGTGCTGTAACCCAGCTACTTGAAGACAAAGTGTTTGGGAGATTGTAGACGATAGGTTCTATGCTCGGTTCTCTTAATACCGACACGGCGTCCGCTCAAAGGTTGCTATCGGCGTGGACACTACTAGAAAAGTCTGGGGTGTCCATGTTGGGTGGTAATCATTCTGCGGATGTTGTGTGGGGGAGATAACTGAGTATCAGGCTTGTCAATTAGCTGAAATCAGACCAGCACTACGTGGTTCGGATTCCACGTAAAGCTGTAGGTCCCTTAGTTGCCCTTCCAGTTGGGCTATTAATAAATTGCCCATTCTGAGGAACAGTTGAACTTAGTTAGTAACCAGACTACACCCATCCACACTCATATAATCATTCATATTCGCCTTAAAATACCAACAACGTTGTGTCGGTGTCTCATATGTAAGAATGTAAGAATAAGAATAATATGTAAGAATGTAAGAATATGTATATTCTAAAAATGTCATAAAGTATTTACGTTTAATTTATGAGCACTAAAATGACAAAAATTTAACTCTTAAGAAAAAATACACATTTATATATAATGTACATATGCGTTTACAACTTAATGTAGTTTGCTTTTAGAGTATTAATTTAGAATGAAAGAATGTAGTCTTTGTTACAAACTAAGACCGACTACTCGTCAGAAAGTGTCATTAATAGCTTCCTAACAAATTCAGTTAAGATTTGCCACACTAATATTGAATCAAACATATTATGATAAAGGAAATAGACACGCATAGTTTAGTAGGGACAGTTATTTTTAATTAACAACGTAAATTTTTTAAATTTTAAATTTATTTCATTCTTTTAAACTAAGAAGACATACTGTATCTGTCTAGATATGCTTTGATTTTTAATATTATAAAACTACCATGCCTCAAATAAATTGCTGTATTCAAAGATACTTTGTACTGTCATCTTATAATGTCCTTATTTTTGAAATACAGTATATTAGAAAAGTTCATTGTTTCATAGCTTTAATGTTATTTTCCAATGACAGTTTTTTCTTCAAAGCAAAATACACTCTGTGCTGTGAGTTCAAAATGAATGCTTCTGGACACTTCTTTGAGTTGAAGCAGTGCAAAATAAGAAAATAAACATTTGGTTAACATTTAAAAACCAGAAAAAGTAACGATACATGGGTAAGGTCATTCAATCCCTACTTTCAGATTATTAACATCACAAATCATCGTTAACCTGATAAATTAGGAAAACGTTCGGAGTATGAAATCATGAAAAATACCGAACTTCAAGAAAAGTTGGGGAAAACTGTCTTAAAGATCTTAAAACTCAATTAGCTACGTGTTAGAAGTTTCGATCAAGACGTCAATTTTAATTCTTAAAAGGACCGTCTCATAGATTGCTTTAAGATGTTACTGTCAACTTTCATGATTTCATGATAAAGTAGTAATCGTAAAATTTACACTTATAGTACTAGCGTAAATTAACGGTCTTTTGAATATTAAAATTATATTCAAATATACATATATATGTATATACTGAGCCACAGATTTAAAAAGATTATTTGTATTCGATATGTGCAAGCTATAATAGAATCATGTAATGATTAAGATAAAAGGATCTTTTCAAGTACAAAACGTGACACAAAATATACTATCGAGAAGTTTGCTTATTATTTGTATTCGATATGTGCAAGCTATAATACAATCATGTAATGATTATGATAAAAGGATCTTTTCAAGTACAAAACGTGACACAAAATATACTATCGAGAAGTTTGCGTATTATTTGTATTCGATATGTGCAAGCTATAATACAATCATGTAATGATTATGATAAAAGGATCTTTTCAAGTACAAAACGTGACACAAAATATACTATCGAGAAGTTTGCGTATTATTTGTATTCGATATGTGCAAGCTATAATACAATCATGTAATGATTATGATAAAAGGATCTTTTCAAGTACAAAACGTGACACAAAATATACTATCGAGAAGTTTGCGTATTATTTGTATTCGATATGTGCAAGCTATAATACAATCATGTAATGATTATGATAAAAGGATATTTTCAAGTACAAAACATGACACAAAATATACTATCGAGAAGTTTGCGTATTATTTGTATTCGATATGTGCAAGCTATAATACAATCATGTAATGATTATGATAAAAGGATCTTTTCAAGTACAAAACGTGACACAAAATATACTATCGAGAAGTTTGCGTATTATTTGTATTCGATATGTGCAAGCTACAATACAATCATGTAATGATTATGATAAAAGGATCTTTTCAAGTACAAAACGTGACACAAAATATACTATCGAGAAGTTTGCGTATTATTTGTATTCGATATGTACAAGCTATAATACAATCATGTAATGATTAAGATAAAATGATCTTTTCAAGTACAAAACGTGACACAAAATATACTATCGAGAAGTTTGCGTATTATTTGTCTTCGATATGTGCAAGCTATAATACAATCATGTAATGATTATGATAAAAGGATCTTTTCAAGTACAAAACGTGACACAAAATATACTATCGAGAAGTTTGCGTATTATTTGTATTCGATATGTGCAAGCTACAATACAATCATGTAATGATTATGATAAAAGGATCTTTTCAAGTACAAAACGTGACACAAAATATACTATCGAGAAGTTTGCGTATTATTCGCAGTTCTTGCATTAACAAATCTATTTTTTTTATCGAATCAAGCAAACTCTTTTAACATTGGTCATTGATTTCTAACGATTAGTATTCGTAAACTTTGAAATTCGCCCTTATTTAAAATATACATAGTCATATTAAAGTGACAAAGTCATAAAAGAGAGAATCAGTCAGCAGACATAAACTTATAACAATTAATTTTTAATAATACAGTATGTAGTTTTGTAATATAGAAGTATTCACTGTGACAGGAAGCTCAAAAGGTTCCTGAGGTTCTAAAAGCTCAGAGTGAGATTTTAGAATTTAAAGCTTTTCTCATATCCAGTTATAAATCAAATTAAGAATATAAACTGAGTTATGTATTTGTTGAAAACCAACGAAACCTCATGTGATTCTGAAGACAGAAATTAATAAATGTTTTATTTGATATTAATTTCATTAATTTTTTTCTTTTTCATTAATTCATTGCGTTTTATTTAACAATAATTTCATTACATTGCAGTTAGATTTTTATTTCTAGCTTAGTGCTAGTTTAGAGGAAGTGCTGTACCTAAATAAACATTTAAAAATTAATTTTCTCATAAAAAGTATAAATTTTATTAACATTTATTGTATTTTATATTATTATTACTAACATTCCTAACCATGAATCCACCAATTAAAATTTTAAAAAATCATAGCATTGCAATAAACAATGGAAATATTTAACGAAATAACATATTAACAATACCTAAATACCTCTCTCAAAACTTTCAGTATTACTCAAAAATTGGTGCAAAGGAGACAAGTTTAGCCTCGTCAATATTACGTATTCCTCTTCATAGAATATATTTCTACTCTAATTCCTTTTCAGTAAATGCCTGCAGAGAATGGAATAAACTTTCTCCATATTTAAAGAGATATGACAGTCGGGCTCGGTTCACAGCATCATTGGAAGCCTTTTTTTGAGCGGATGAGTCTGTGATGATGGCTGGGGATGGGGTCTGGGATTAGGATCGAACGAGTGTATGAGTGAGAGAATGGTAAAATTGATAATATGTTAGTAGTTTATTTAATTTATATTATTTGCTTCTTTGTAATTTTGTTACTTTTCTTTAGTTTAGTTCTGTAAAATGTTTTAGGCTTTGTTATATTTACTACTTTAACATAAAAGGGTTAACTTTAAGAGAGGACTTATTAGTCCTAAGTTCACCAATTGTATAAAAGACTTTTTGTACGATAAAGCCATTATTATTAACAATAACCTACTAGATTCTATGTTTAAATAAATAATAAAAAACAACCACGGAAATAAATTTAAATATTTTTAACGACCTAGGAAAAACAACATGAAGGTATTAATATGAACTAATTAAAATACAAATGTGTAATTAAATATGTGAATAAAATTAGAGACAGTTAACACAATTTTTTACTTACAATTTAAAATATTTTCGAGAATGAATTCAGACTCTAAAGATGGTTTTAGATATTTAATGAGTTACGTCTGTTAAAGTCCAGAAAATGTAGGTTAGAGTAATTTGACAATAGCAATTCTAAACAGATTTGACAATCTTACTGGTATCTAAAAATCAATCGATTTTTACGTAATACATCTAAAAGATTTATAAACAAATCACATTTTATAAGTCTGCCTTCGTATGTAAAGTTAAACAGATTCCTTATTTTTATAGAAACCCCACCTGTATAAGTTCACTAGTTTTAAAATCTTAACAGACTAAAGAACACTCTGTTATGAAGTTAAACTACCTGATCACAATCAATCAATACGCTATGGATGGTTCATGAATAACGTGACCGATTCTCCTCTCTTGGTGGTCCTTGGAATGTTAATTGAAGTTCTAATGATTGAAGCAATGTTACATGGACTCGTTAATCAATTTGCGGGTTTACACATACCAAGGATATGGTTCAGAGGTTCTAGCTCATTAATTATTTATTACTTGATTATTTGTTAAATATATGATATGATAATAAATATCAGTTGTGATAAAGTGCTCCTCTGACCAACTGATTTATGTGCATTATATACTAAGAATGTCCTGTAAGCTTATTACTATGACCAGATGATTGTTTAATCATGAAAAAACCCTTTTCTGAAGTTGATTTGCTTCAGATAAAATTAATTTATTTATTCTTAAGATGTCAAGATATGGGCGAATATGGATTTCTAATGTGTGTGATAACTGTAAATGAGCGAATGTTACAAACTAAATCTAATCTAATTCCTTAGAGAGTGTAATTAAAAGAATAGCCCAATTACAAATTAACAGCTTGTGGTTATCAGCTGATCACTTTCAAAATGTGTTATGACTCTGATTGGGATCGAACTGAGAACCTTTAGCTTATGAAGCTGGGATTTAACCATTTACGCTAGCGACTAACTGTGACATAGTCCAAATGAGGACTACGTTACAGGCAGAGCGTGATCGGGTTTAGCTGATAGTATATAAGAAGTATACAACGAAAACTATTCTATATACAGAGGCTTTTGTATAATAGAATACGTTTCCAATAACATTTTACACGTACACCTATTTATATTAGTAATAAAAAATAAAATACATTGTTATAAGCTAAACAGATTTACTTTAAGCTTATCCGGTAATTGAATGAATTAATCATTCCTAATTAATTCTCAATGAAGGAAAATAAACAGATAATTGTTGTAAATCATAGAAATTTTCAATCGTCACAACATTGTTATTGGTTACTACAGAACAATATTGTGACAATGGAAACAGGCGATTACTTTGTACATAAATAACTAATAGAAAACATTAATGAGTTTCCATTTTAGCTTACCTTCATTTACAACTTTGTAATTCAAACATGTTTTAACGGTAACCATGAGGGGTTCCACCAGATTTTCTCGGTTGTTTTATCTGGTCCATGTCAACCCCACGAACACGAATCCATTCTCCTGAACATGACACTCATTTCTTCCTACCACAAATAAAAATTGAATATTTTTAACAAACAAACAGGTTATGTAGCATAGGTTGAAGTTATGTTATATTAGGTTTGCAATATAGGATCTTTTCAGTTAATTCACTACCACTACTTATTTCCCCGTTAATTCACTACCACTTGATAAATATTATATCGCTATAAAAACTGTTCCCCAATAATTTGTACGTCAACTGTGGTATTCCTTATCCGCTAGGAATCCGGTATCGCTGGCCTTATCTTATCGCTTTCTAAGAACTTACACACGGAGAGCGCAATCAGCGGTAAGTCAATATTGGATTTACCAGTTTGTGATCAACTTTAGTAGCCACCTAACCGTAATTAATTGTGATAAAACAAAGTAGTTGTAGTGCAATATGGAAAATGTCTTTAATATGTATTCATGGTCAACATTTACTAATCTAACCTAACCAACCCACCCGCCCTTCCATAATAATAATAATAATAATAATAATTCTTTTATTGCAAACAAACATTTAACATAAATGTATCACAATCATCAGGTGGTAAATAAATATATAAATATAGACAAATAAAACATATAGACAAATAAAACATTCATTCACATCAAGGTCGCAATCAAACATACAAAGATATTTCATACATTCTTAGTCTAATGGTGATTAGTCACTCAGATACAGTCCACAATCTCAGTTTTGAACTTTATTACAATTAATTTTTAATTTGCCCAGCGGCCAGTCATAAACTCATCAACTGAATAAAATGATTTTGACAACAAAAATCGTTTCAAACGAGTTTTAAATATATTCGGAGAGTTAATATTTTTAATGCTTTCGGGAAGCTTGTTAATTAGCCCAACGCCAAACACCTGGGGTAGATGATCGGTTACCGTTAGTCTGTGATGTTGAATTCTAAAGTTGTACCTGCCTCTCGTGAACTGGTGAACTGCTGGTGAACTGGTGAACTGGTGAACTACTGGTGAACGCCTCTTCCTTGAGTCAGATCTACACCCGATCTACAGTGCAGAACTACATCAAGTACGTAGAGGCTGGGCAGGGTCAACAAACCAAGCTCCCCGAAAGTTGCTCTACACGACTGTCTGTAACCTAGTTTGCCAATAATGCGGACTGCTTTTTTTTGGAATTTAAATACTCTCTCAAATCTTTGTTTAGAGCAGCCCCCCCAAAGTCGTATACCATACGCAAGATACGGATATACTAATCCAATATAGGCCATTTTCATAACCTCTTTATTGCAAAATTGTCCCAATTTCCGCAAAGCAAAGATACCTGAGGTGACTTTTGCACAAATACTGTCTATGTGGTTATTCCAAGTCAGACCACGATCTAGGTACATTCCAAGGAATTTTGTGGACTCAGTTTCTTCAAGGAAAACACCATCTATTGAAACTGCTGGTAGTACAGCAGTATCTTGATGTCTCAAATTGAAATTAATTATATTTGTTTTTGATTGGTTTGTTGCCAAATTTAATTCTTCAAAATACTGAATACAAGAATTTAATTCAGTGGAAGATAAGACTTCCAGTTCATTTATGGTACTTCTTTTAAAACAGAGAGTCGTGTCATCAGCGTATTGAATAAGGTGGCCGTTCTGTACTTCTGAGTTGAGTCCATTTACATAGATTAAGAAAAGTAACGGCCCAAGAATGGATCCCTGGGGGACACCTTGAATAACGGCTACTTTCGTTGAAAGAGCATTCGCTACCTCCACACGTTGTTCCCTATCCTTAAGATATGAAGTAAGCCATTTGTGTGGAAGACCACGAACACCACTAGCCTCTAACCGGTGCAAAAGGGTTCCATGATGCACACAGTCAAAGGCTTTCGAGAGATCAAGAAATATGCACATGTTCCCTCCTCTCTAATCCATCGACAATGCCCTCGATAAGATTCTGCACAGCATCAATTGTAGATTTATTTTTCCTAAAACCGAATTGTTCAGAGCTGAGGATTTGGAATGTCTCAAGATAATTCTCCAATCTATTATAAAATACCCTCTCAAATACTTTACTGAACACTGGGAGGATTGAAATGGGGCGATAATTATTTTTTTTAAATGGATCTTCTTTTTTAGCCCACAGTGTCCTGAAAATTAATTACTGTACACGTACAGTGGTGATGACCCGCCCGCCCACCCATGCACCTACAGTGGTGATGACCTGCCTGCCCACCCATATTGACCCACCCGCCCACCCATACACGTACAGTGGTATTGACCCACCCACCCACCCATACACGTACATTTGCATTGACACACCCGTCCACCCATACACGTACATTGCATTGACCCATCTGCCCACCCATACACGTACATTGCATTGACTCACCCGCCCACCTATACACGTATACTGGCACCATACAGGTACGTTAGTACTGACCCTCCCACTCACCCATACACGTACGTTAGTACTGACCCACCTGCCTACCCATACACGTACGTTAATACTGACCCACCCGTCCACCCATACACGTATGTTAGTACTGACCCTCCCGCCCACCCATACACGCACATTAGTACTGACCCAACCGCCCATCCATACACGTACGTTAGTTCCACTTTGTTCGTGTATGGGTGGGCGGATGGGTCCATACACTTCTCTCTCTCTCTCTCTCTCTCTCTCTCTCTCTCTCTCTCTCTCTCTCTCTCTCTCTCTCTCTCTCTCTCTCTCTCTCTCTCTCTCTCTCTCTCTCTCTCTCTCTCTCTCTCTCTCTCTCTCTCTCTCTCTCTCTCTCTCTCTCTCTCTCTCTCTCTCTCTCTCTCTCTCTCTCTCTCTCTCTCTCTCTCTCTCTCTCTCTCTCTCTCTCTCTCTCTCTCTCTCTCTCTCTCTCTCTCTCTCTCTCTCTCTCTCTCTCTCTCTCTCTCTCTCTCTCTCTCTCTCTCTCTCTCTCTCTCTCTCTCTCTCTCTCTCTCTCTCTCTCTCTCTCTCTCTCTCTCTCTCTCTCTCTCTCTCTCTCTCTCTCTCTCTCTCTCTCTCTCTCTCTCTCTCTCTCTCTCTCTCTCTCTCTCTCTCTCTCTCTCTCTCTCTCTCTCTCTCTCTCTCTCTCTCTCTCTCCCTCTCTCTCTCTCTCTCTCTCTCTCTCTCTCTCTCCTCTCTCTCTCTCTCTCTCTCTCTCTCTCTCTCTCTCTCTCTCTCTCTCTCTCTCTCTCTCTCTCTCTCTCTCTCTCTCTCTCTCTCCCTCCCTCCCTCCCTCCCTCCCTCCCTCCCTCCCTCCCCCTCTCTCTCTCTCTCTCTCTCTCTCTCTCTCTCTCTCTCTCTCTCTCTCTCTCTCTCTCTCTCTCTCTCTCTCTCTCTCTCTCTCTCTCTCTCTCCATATTTTGCTTTGATATCTCTTAAAACAAAACACTAGAGTAAATTTTAGATTGCTTAAAATACTCGATCAATTATTTTTAATTTTGTACATTTAATGCCATTGTACGTGTATGGGTGGACGGGTGGGTCAAAACCACTGTATGTTATTATTATTTGTCCAAGGGATAATTTAATATCATATTAGTGTCAAATAGGAAAATCTACTCAAGGTTAATGTAAAATACATAGAGTTTTGAGTAAAAATGAATTTTATTTATGTATTTATTTTTTGTTTGCTGAAATTCAATATTTCCGCAGTTAACTTTCCACGCATGAAATTCGAGTGGGACCCCTATAATCCATATTTACCAATGATTTTCTTCATTTGATATAACAACAAATTATTTTTCATTGAAGCCAATTTTATTTTAAAACCCTTGAAGATAGAGTATTAAATCTGAAACATACAATCCTTGATTATATAAACCTACAATAGATAAACCATCTAATAGGAATATTTGTGGCAGTAATTTTGTTAGTTTGTGTGGCCCGCAACCACAGCTAGTTTAAACTGCATTACATTTATATGGGACTACACTAGCGCTTTACAATGGACCACAAAAAACAGCTGATATTTTGAGAATCAAAATTTAACATTAGATAGGAAATCTATTTGTGTATAAAATCAATGATATAATCAAAACTCATCAACATTGGATCTGTTTGAAAGGTATTACTTTACGTATAGTTTTAGTTCGTTGAACAAAAGTATAATAAATAAATCTCCAAATTACCTTAAAAGCGAATTCTAAAATTACTTATTTTATTACATTGTTCTCAATACATGTATTAAGAAATCAAATAAGTAGAATCAAAATTACATCTTTATGACTGACTTTGCACTTTGTTGTCCGTTTGAATTAAAATTACCTCTTTATGACTGACTTTGCACTTTGTTGTCCGTTTGAATTAAAATTACCTCTTTATGATTGACTTTGCATTTTGTTGTCCGTTTGAATCAAAATTACCTCTTTATGACTGACTTTGCACTTTGTTGTCCGTTTGAATTAAAATTACCTCTTTATGACTGACTTTGCACTTTGTTGTCCGTTTGAATTAAAATTACCTCTTTATGACTGACTTTGCACTTTGTTGTCCGTTTGAATTAAAATTTCGTATTACAATTTTATTTCTTCATTATTCATTTCTAAGACACCAATCGTAGAGATATGATGGGAGAATGAGTTTGATGAATGTAGATGAACGAGTGTAGTCATTGTTACTATATGAGTTCGACTTAGCTCAGACCATTTAATAATAATTTAATATATAACCACCAAGGCAACTATGGGACCTACAGCTTTACGTGAATCCGAACCACGTAGTTTTGGTCTGATTTTAAGCTACCTGACAAGTCTGACACTCAGTTCTCTTCCGTACACAGTATCTGAACCTTGACTACCATCCAACATGGACAACCCAGCCTTATCTAGCTGTGTTCACATCGATGGCACTATGAGCGGATGCCGTGTCGGTATTAGGAGAACCGAGTATCGAACCTATCGCCTACAATCTCCTCAACACTTTGCCACCAAGTAGCTGGGTTACAGCACTGCGCCACCAGTGCCGACTCCAGAATTATTGGAGAAGTTCGGTAGATGTTATTGATTATAATTATTTTTAGTTCGTAACCTTTAAAACTAGATATGTATACTTCTAAATAGTATAAAGTTGAAATATTATTATTTGATCTTAATTGTGTAAGCGGACCTTATCGATTAACCCTTTACAAGAATTTGTTTAATCTAAATAATATTTTCGACAGTATAATGTTATCTTTATAGAGTAAAAATAATCTAACAAATGTATGATATTTTTTAGTTTTATTCAAATGATTTTTTTCAAATGTTAATGACCTACTAATTTATATTTTTAAACTTATCTTTAAAATATAAATTAATCCTTATTTATATAAAATAAAAAAAAACAGTATAATAACATTAGTTTAAACATTTCATTAAGATGAAATATAATCTTAATACATACAAACAATAAACGAATATTCACTCAACAAATATCTCTAGTACCTCTTGAGTAGTCTCTCTACATGATAAAAGTGTCAGTTTGTATCAAGTCAGGTATGTACCGGATCAGTGAATATCTAGATTGCAATTTCAATGGATTTCACTCCATCCACAGCCTCTGTTACAGTTGGCCTTGTCATCGAAAAAATAAAATACCTGCATTGCAATATCTGTTGCGCAGAAAAGTTCACTGAACGTTTAGCGTATAAATGTGTATATATAAATATTAATATATAACATAAAAAAGAGGTACTCGATCATTACAAAATATCTGGTACCACTGGATAGATTTTTATGAAATTTGACAGGAAATTAGCTTTTGTATCACAGACACCCTTACAGAAAGGATTTTTAAAACTCTATTCCTCAGGGAGGAAAATAAACATAGCGCCTCAACGTTTACCCTTTTTTTTAAATAGTAACATTATCATTAAGTTAATAGTTTATTTCAAACAGCTGCATACCCCTATTGTAGACGTATAGGGTTCCCTAGAATATAAAACTAAGTTGTCTAGAAGAACGGCAGCAGGCTGAACTGGTGATGGTTTGCCGGCGTGGTGGTTCTGTAGATACGGCTTCGGACTGCAGAGGGCAAGGTCCAAGGTTCGAATCCCCACTGAGCCAACGGTCGGTACTTCACTCGTTGAATAAAGTTGACGCACTTGCCTGTAGGCCCATGTTAACTGGCGAGCGAAGAAAATAAAGTAAAAAGTCATGAGTTGATGTTGTCGGAGAAATTATTCAGACAGAGTAAGAGGAAGAACCATACAAGGTTAACATTACTGATACTGAGTGGGGCATAATAAGTAGGTTTTGATAATGACACGTTGTTAAAGTATGTCGAAACACTTCTTAGCGATGGTAGCTTCTTCCTTTTACTATCTATGAAAAGTTAAGATACGTTGTGACATTTGTAATTATCTTGGCACAGTTTGAAATGTTTTTATACTATTTTCAAATGTTATAACAACGAAAACTTTCCAATTTTTCTTTACGTCAATAAGTAACTATTATATACTCTTTATCATTGAATTGAAAATAAATCACATTATTAGTACTGTAGCAAACAATCATCATATCCCCAATCTCCTACACCTGCCGTCATATTGGATTTGATTCTCCACTGTGCCAAAGTTAATTTCAAAGTACAGCTTTAAATGTAACATAGATACATTTATTGCGCAAAATTATCATCCTATAGCAATCTTCATAATTTATTTTGTTATGGATACAAAACAAAATGTTACAGCCCGAAGATACAAACTGTAAATAGATGGAATAATAATGCTATTTTATTATTTGCTAGTATGAAAATATGGAAATAATACACGTTCAGCTTCATTAGTTAGAATAAGGTTAAAGAAACTAATATACTATGAAATTGAAATAAATTAGTTATCCGAAGATACCATTACCACCCAAACCATAAAGAAAACTATAAAATTAAATTATATGGTGACATGTGCTTAGCATCGGAAATAAATATTTTACAATGCTCGAATTTTAACCTTCGACAATGTGTACTTAAACATTGTAAACAATCTTTTATTACAGTTATTAAAAAATAATAATCACTCATAAATGCAAGCAATAAGCTAATTGCTTATTGCAGCAGCGTCTCATGATGCACGCAGTCAAAGGCCTTGGAGAAGTAAAAAAATATGCTGAGCACATGTTCTCGCTTCTCCGGTCATAATATTGAGTTTGATCGGTCGTAATAATTGAAATTTGCAGCAAGCTATCAGTTTACACTGTATTTTTCCGCTATAATTCAAATTACTTAATCTAAAATCCAATTTAGAAAAGCCGATTTTATGTATAATTTACTACTGTACTCAATTATTTTTAATTTTAAAAGTTTAGACTAATTTTTATTTAACAGTTGTTAATCAGATAAATCAATCAATTAACATCGCGCCATTAGAATACCATGGGAATTTTGCAGGCCAGTGGGTTGGGAGTCCTTAGGTCGGAGAGGAAAATCCTTTCCTCTAGGGACCAAGATAAACCAATGTACAAAATTTAAAGTTAATTGGACGTATGGTTTTGGAAAAATAGTGATGAGTGATTAGGAAAAAAATGGCTAATATTTATATATCCAGTTAATTAATTTATTTTTCCTAAATCCAAACTGTGTGGTATCTAAAATGTAGAATTTGTTTTAAAAACTTCCCAATCTATCCAGAAAGAGTTTTTCAAATATCTTACTGAATACTGGCAGAATCGATATAGGACGATAATTATTTAGTAAAGAGGGGTCGCTTTCTTAAAAATTGGCGCCACTTTCGCTGTTTTTAAAGAATCCGGATACATTCCGTTGGCAAAAGATGCATTGATTAATTTTGACAATGGCCTCAAGAGGTGTTCAGAGCAACGTTTCAGCAGCCACGTAGACATGGCATTAGCACTGCACTTTTTTTCTTTTCTTTTTTTGAAGGTTTTGTATCACATGAGCCACCTCCAAATCGGTCACTGGGGTTGGGATCATAGAAGACACGGGCGGGTCAAGTGGTAAAAATGCCTGGGAACCTTTACCGGTTTGACCGGAAGTTGCTAACAAATATTTATAAATTCTAGTGCCATGTCAAATGGATTCCTAAAAATTTCATTCCCCAGCTTAATGTCGTCAATGTTTTGTTTTTTGACGTCATCCTTGTTTGTATTATTGATTATATCCCGAGCAGTTTTAGAAAAGTTTTCTGAGCGCTTAAGTACATCTTCGATTTTCTTAGCGCTCTAAATGTTTTTCTTATATATTTTCCGGTAATTTCTAAAAAGTTTTAAAATTCTCATTGTTGGTTTTTCGGGAAATTGAATGATGGAATTTAAACTTTTCTCGTAATGAACTTTTTCCAGTGTTATCCACGAGTTTCTATTCGGCTTTGGTTTTGATATGTTATTTTTATAAGGACGATGATTGTTGAGATGGTAGTTGACGTAGTCTTCATTTTGATTATGTCACAGTCGGTCGGTAGTGTAGTTGGTTAAAGCCAAGCTTCATAAGATAAAGGTTCTCAGTTCGATCCCAATCAGAGTTGTAACACATTTTTCTCATCGGGCTATTAATTAATGACACTTTCTAAGGACTTGTCGACCTTAGTTTGTATCAATAACTACATTTGCTCATCTCATTCGAAACCCATATTCGCCCATATCTTGACGATCGGTATCTTAAGAAAACAAATTTGATCAAATTGAATGAAAATAGTGATTGAATGTTATTAATAGACAAAATAATCACAAAACATACTTCGTTACATCTTCATATAAGTTTTTAGTTATTATAAAAGCCTCTAACGGTGCCAAACCAATTATAAATGACAAAAAAATGTCTATATCTTGGCATAGATAGTAAGGAAAGAAGCTGCCAGTACTAAGACGTGTTTCGAAATATTTAACTAGCTGCTATCATTGAGGCTTACTTAATATTTCCCTATTTAAATAAACCAAGCCAGGACTTACAATCACTGTGCTTACACATCTGTCCACAGCTCGAACACCATGAAGTGTAAGTAGTATGGTATTACTTGTAGAAAATAAGTATAAAATAAAAATAAAATCATTTTAAACATATTGAAATGAATGGTTCCAAAGAATTGGCACAAACTTTCTCCCGTATTAAACACTAAAAAATAAAAACTTTGAAAATTACCAGTTTCATTCCCGAATATGTTTTTTTTGCCATAAATCAAAAACTAATCAAGTTAGAGACATGCGGTTTTTACTAAAATATTTTAAATTATAATTTACATCTTTCGTGAAAATTCAATTGAAATCGTTAGAGTTGTTTTTGAGAAAATTCCATTTTTGTTTGTTTTTTCTCATAAAAATTAAAAACTAACATTTCAAAAAAGTGAAAAATGGTCTTGATGTATTGGCTAAATACACCTACAAACTAAATTTAATAAAAATTGACCCATCCATTTGGTTTCCAGCGAACTGCACTTACACACAAACACACACCAAAAATTTTTTTGAAAAACCACTTTTTGGGTTCAGGGGAACCTTAATGGTATTTTTAGACCAACTTTTAACACAAATTTTTCTGCACGATCACAATCTTTCTCTTTGCTAACGCTTATGGGAGAAAATAAAATACAGAACTGTTGTCTAGTAGCAAGTTAGTGGATACAAATTTTAATGGGATGGGATAGTCGACAAATTTTTCACATATGGCAAACTTTGGGCTGAGATAGTTTATGAGTGGAAGAGTATAAAAAGACCGAGACTCACATTTTTCTGCTCCCTCCCTAGGGGGTTTTATGACGTCAATATGGCTGCCAAAGGTTTGTGACATGCTTGTGCGTTTCCCTATATGTTTTGTAATTTGATATTAACGTATATTGTAAGTGATTATTATATAGGAGAAAACACGCTTATACATTACATTACTGTTATACATGAAATATTTCTGGCCTTATAGAAACAATGTTTTTCATTTAGTCTTTTTCGATACATTTTGCTAAATATCGTGATATCTCTTACCCTTAGCTGAAAACGTGTTTGTTAGATAATTGACTTTCAAGTGGTATACATAACTTCACATGATTCTGAACAAACAGTTTCGTGCAAAAACAATGTAGCCTGGCATGGTTAATTCAATGTGCTTTTTACAAAATCACTTGATACAGCGATGCCACTGACAATCGCTGAAAATCACTTGATACAGCAATGCCACTGACGATCGCTGAAAATCACCACTGTAGTTCTTGAAATATTTGGTTACAAATTTTCCCACAAGGGGTTTAGGATTTAATTTACGCATATTATTTTATAATTATTGCATATTTAATCATACATATTAAATCATTAAAGATCTAACAAACTATGTGACATTTGATATTAGATAACCTTGTTATTGAACACGTTTTTGTCAGGGTTGGTTACAAGTTATATTATACTGTAATACGAGAAAAATTTATATTTGAAAATTAAATAATTATTTCTTTCTAAAAAGTATTTCAATCTATATGCCTCCAAATTTACAGAATAATTATGCAAGGGATTGTTTCACTCCCAAAAACTATGAATCATGTAGATAATGAGTGCCTATTAAGTTCTTTTCAGGGATTATTGGCTTGCTTTCATTCAAACGGAGAATCACGTGTTGAAATGGTTACGAAACATGGATTTAGCACTTTTACGGGAGATCAGTTTTTAAGCACAAAGACACAAGTACTTTGTAATATAGATTTTATTTTATTTAGATTATTTTTTAATCGTCCAATTTGTTAATCTTTTATTAGTGTGGTAGCTAGTCTTTGAAAGCCATCCGAGATGTACATTCTAAAAACAAAAAGCTCACTCTAGGATTCTGTACATTTAGTGATCAAAAAATCTTGATGAAAAAAGTTCGTAAATATATACTATTCGAAAGAATTTTAGTTACATAATAATTTTCTATTCAAGCGCCAAACCATAAGATCAGGTTTTTAATTTATAGCATAACCTTAAAAAAAAATAAATAAAGGGTAGTTCAAATAAAATAATTTTAAACTATTCGCAAGTTAATTTTGTTTTACTCGTTTATTTATATACTTGTTTTACAATGTATCCATAGTCATTAAACTTATATTTCTAACATGACATTGTGTTTGTTCTCAGCTTCACTGTTCGTGCTATTTTCAATTGCTTCTATCCATCTAGCCTTCTCTTCTGTTCTACAAAGATCAGCAAGGGGGCTTTACTACTCATCCACTAAAATGCCTTCTACTTTATCGACCAGTGGTGCTAGTACATCTAGTCCTACCTTATCGACCAGCGGTGCTAGTACATCGAGTCCTACCTTATCGACCAGCGGTGCTAGTACATCGAGTCCTACCTTATCGACCAGCGGTGCTAGTACATCTAGTCCTACCTTATCGACCAGCGGTGCTAGTACTTCGAGTCCTACCTTATCGACCAGCGGCAGTGGTAGTTCCACGTATTACATTTGCGATTCGTGTCCTCCACAATAAAGAAAGGCAGTTTATTTATTTGTAAAGAAATTTTAACACACTTTTTCTGCTTGGAAACATATTAAACAAAGCCATGTTATTGTACGACGATTTTGAACTCTATGAAATAAACATGTTTAATGACCAGTATATTTACTACCAAATGAATTTTCCCACTTTAAGAAACAGTGAATAGTTGGAATATTTCTATAAAGAAATGGTAACGGTTTAATTCCACCGTAAATACCATATTAAATATTGCAAGCAATTATTCATGTCAACCATATATTATCAATTTACCTAAACAGTGTAAAGTTTGAACTCTTCTATAAATAAGTTGTAACGGTCTAATGCTTTTTTGGATATTGCAGAGCATTAATTTGACGTCACCTACCTATGCATATCCAGTTTAGAGATACAATGTACAGTTGGAACACCTCTATAAATAACTATTCAATCATTCATGCTACCTATATATTCCAGTTTAGAGATACAGTGTACAGTTGGAACACCTCTATAAATAACTATTCAATCATTCATGCTACCTATCTATATCCACTTTAGAGATACATGATAGTACACTTGGAACCTATATCCAGTTTAGAGATACAATGTACAGTTTGAACACCTCTATAAATAACTATTCAATCATTCATGCTACCTATCTATATCCAGTTTAGAGATACAATGTACAGTTGGAACACCTCTATAAATAACTATTCAATCATTCATGCTACCTATCTATTCCAGTTTAGAGATACAGTGTACAGTTGGAACACCTCTATAAATAACTACTCAATCATTCATGCTACCTATCTATATCCAGTTTAGAGATACAATGTACAGTTGGAACATCTCTATAAATAACTATTCAATCATTCATGCTAACTATCTATATCCAGTTTAGAGATACAATGTACAGTTGGAACACTTCTATAAATAACTATTCAATCATTCATGCTACCTATCTGTATCCAGTTTAGAGATAAAATGTACAGTTGGACACTTCTATAAATACCTATTCAATCATTCGTGCTGCCCATCATATCCAGTTTAGAAATACAATGTACAGTTAGAACACCTCTATAAAAACGTTGTAATGGTCTAATGGTACCATTAATGCAATACTAGATATTGCAATGCTATAATTTATGCCACCTACCTATATTCTGTATTGAGAAACAGTGTACAGTCGGTATAGTTGACACTGGTGGCGCAGCACTGTAACCCAGCTACTTGGAGACTTTTTCCGGGTTAAGCTACAAGTGTTGAGGAAATTTTAGGCTATAGGTTCTATGCTCGGTCCTCTAATAGCGACACGGCGTCCGCTAAATGGTTGCCAGCGACGTGGATACTACTAGAGAAGTCTGGTTTGTCCATGCTGGGTGGCATTCAAGGTTCAGCAGGTAAGAGAACTGAGTCTCAGACTTATCAGTTAGCTGAAAATCAGACCAACACTAAGTGGTCGGGATTCCACGTAAAGCTGTAAGTCCCTTAGATGCCCTGGCTAATGGGCTATTAATAAGTAGCTCCCTTAGGAATAGTCGACCTTAAATAGTAACAATGACAACATTCGTTCATCTACACTCATCACACTCATTCGCCTCTCATATTTTCCCATAACTTGCCGATCGGCGTCTTAATAATGAAAAAAAAAAATAAATAAATAAATAAATAACAAAAAAATTCTTTTAATATATGGTAATGAATTAATGCCACCGTAAATGCAGTATTGGATATTGCAATGCAGCCATGCATGCAACTTACCAATATGCAATTTAGAGAAACAGAGTACAGTTAGAGCAGTTATTTAAATAACTGGTTAAATGACTGGGTTTAGTCTACTGCGCATCTCCTAACCGAGTGCCACGGCAAGCCTAGCTAGTAATGTTCACTTCAAACTTCCAGTTAGTAGTTTCCTGATAACTGATAAAAAGAGAGGGAAAGTAATAAATACTTCATGTTTGTGACGAATTATGCAAAGTGAAAAATAAACAGCAACTAAAATTAATTTTTTATACTTTTACCAAACGCTTTGGATAAAATAATTATGCTCTTATCTAGATAAACAAACATAAAAGTCACGATCATTTTCTTATCATAATAATTGTCTCATTACCATAATTTATCATTCTCTTGTTATTGAGAAGGAAATGCTGGTCGGTAGCGTAGTTGGTTAAATCCCAGCTTCATGTGCTAAAGGTTCTCAGTTCGATCCCAATCAGTCTCAATACATTTTGAGAGAGATCAGCTGATAACCACCGGCTGTTCATTTGTCATTGGGCTATTAATTAATGACTTTTTCTAAGGAATAGTCGGCCTAAGTTTGTAACAATGACTACATTCCGCTCATCTACACTCATCACACTCAATCGAAATCCATATTTGCCCATATCTTGACGATCGGCGTCTTATGAAAAAAATAAAATTAAAAAAATAAATAAATAAAAAATGCAATTTTTTAAAATACAGTAGTTATAATTAAATTATTTGTAATAACTATTAATTTTATGTGTATTACTAAAGTAAGTTAAACAGTTATTCTTAAATATCATATTGAAGCCAGAAGTTTAACGCCAATAATTGGTTGGTTTCCCGTTTCCTGCAAAGACTGCCTTGCGATTTATGCCACCCATTACTTCGCTACAGTTGGTACAAATTAAATTATTGTCAAACCAATCGAACAGAGACACACCACACTTGATTTATATCATCCGACAGTTAATTCCTCCAATAAACATAATTTCTTAATGATCTATCTTTACTTCTATACGCGAAATCACTGCCCCTCAATCTCCTTAGCATTAAGCTAAACAGCAATATCTACCATCTCCCGATTGTCCAGCCCTTCAACCTTCTTGGCATCAGGAGAGAAGCAATCTCCACCACCTCTTGATTGTTCAGCCACTCAACCTTATTGGCATCAGAGTGAGAAGCAATCTCCACCACCTCTTGATTGTTCAGCCACTCAACCTTATTGGCATCAGAGTGAGCAGTGATTTCCACCACCTCCTGATTATTCTGTACCTCAACCTTCTTGGCATGAAGGTAAACAGCGATAACCACCACCTCCCGACCGTTCAACCCCTCAACATTCTTGGCATCAGGGTGAGCTTCAATCTCAACCCCCCTCTCCCTAATTGTTCAGACCCTCAACCTTCTTGGCATCAGGGTGGGCAATAATCTCCACCCATCCTGATTGTTCAGTCCTAATTGTACAAATCATATATCTCACACCGTTTTCCGTTTGTTTGAGATTTTTACAAAAAGGTTAATATCTCTGAAGCCATTTGAAATAAAATCATAATATTGGATCCTACGCTCAAGACCCTTTCCTTTTTTTAGTTGATAAAAAATTCAATATCTCAGTTAATTTTTGTTCGATCGTAAAACATTTTGTACCAATATTTTTAAAAGTATATTCTTTAACTTTTTTGTAATAGGCAGGTTTTTACTTAAATTGAAGGTTACTAATATATGTAGCTTTACAAAATTATAGTGGCAGACAATTTGAAAATGATTGTAGTAAAAAAATTAAATTTAAGTGATATATGAGTACTATGAAGATCAACATTCATACCAACTTTCATAATTTTATTTTAAATGACTTGGAGAAATTCGCCTTTTTGAAAAAAATAGCATACGGACAGACAGAAGGTGTGAGATAGACTATTTGTACGTATGACACTCATTTTCTGTTTGTTTCAACCCAAGGTGAATATTTTTTACAAAAAGTAACTATAATATTTAAAAAAAAATATATATATATACTTAATGTAAATTTAAGAGATTCCATTCTGTGGTTGCAGTGTACTGTTATATTGAAGCATGTTCTCTTTTTTGACTAATCAAATAAATGTTTCAATTTAAACATATTGAGGGTAAATATGTCTTGCAAACTAGTAAAGAAGTAGTTGAAGATTTTTAAACATTGACAAAATTGCTTTTGCCTTGTAAGAGGCTTCCTATTTTAAGTTTATCCAACTCATTTAGGTTGTAGTTCCAAGTTTGAAAGTTTCAATCCGAACGTCAGTTAGAAAGTTTAAAAAGGATTTACTGAGTTAATTTCACCGTGATGCATAATCCATCTTCCCTGGAAAACTACCAACAAAACGTGTAGTCAAGTTAGAAGTATTACTAAAAAACTAGGTTTTAGTTCTTAGGATGATTATAATGTAAATAATTTGAAACATATACATAACAAACACGTGCCATTATTGACCCACCCAACCACCCATACACATATATGGTATTAAACCATCCGCCCGCCTGTAGTAATAAAATTGAATTTACCCAGCCACCCCTCTGTTTACGCATGGTGGTATTGATATTTCCACCCACCCATACACGAACGGTGGTATTGTCTTTTCCACTCACCCATACACATACAGTGGTATTGTCCTTTACACTCACCCATACACGTACGGTGGTATTGTCCTTTCCACTCACCCATACACATACAGTGGTATTGTAATTTCCACTCACCCATACACGTACGGTGGTATTGTCTTTTCCACTCACCCATACACATACAGTGGTATTGTCCTTTACACCCACCCATACACGTACGGTGGTATTGTCTTTTCCACTCACCCATACACATACAGTTGTATTGTCCTTTCCACTCACCCATACACGTACGGTGGTATTGTCCTTTACACTCACCCATACACATACAGTGGTATTGACCTTTACACTCACCCATACACGTACGGTGGTATTGTCTTTTCCA
Source organism: Stictocephala bisonia (assembly GCA_035578905.1). Lineage (NCBI taxonomy): Eukaryota > Metazoa > Arthropoda > Insecta > Hemiptera > Membracidae > Stictocephala > Stictocephala bisonia. The sequence goes on along the minus strand of JAQJVL010000148.1, from coordinate 1,177,822 downwards.
CTCACCCATACACATACAGTGGTATTGTCCTTTCCACTCACCCATACACGTACGGTGGTATTGTCCTTTCCACTCACCCATACACGTATTGACCTTTACACCCACCCATACACGTACGGTGGTATTGTCTTTTCCACTCACCCATACACATACAGTGGTATTGTCCTTTACACCCACCCATACACGTACGGTGGTATTGTCTTTTCCACTCACCCATACACATACAGTGGTATTGTCCTTTCCACTCACCCATACACGTACGGTGGTATTGTCCTTTACACTCACCCATACACATACAGTGGTATTGACCTTTACACTCACCCATACACGTACGGTTGTATTGTCTTTTCCACTCACCCATACACATACAGTGGTATTGACCTTTACACCCACCCATACACGTACGGTGGTATTGTCTTTTCCACTCACCCATACACATACAGTGGTATTGTCCTTTCCACTCACCCATACACATACGGTGGTACTGACCTCTCCACCCACCCATACACGTTAACTAGTTTTACTTCTCTAGCTACTTATATACACCAAATTGATATATTTACACAGCATCTAAGCACAATAATAAGCCAATAAACATTCATTTTCGATGAAAAAGAACCAGTATTTTTTAAATACATCCTACTTGCATACGTATCTCGTCCCGGTGCCTCCTCGTCCCGTTTGCACGACACACGAGGGTGAGGGTTAACTCTCTACCCGCCCACTAGTGCTATTTCGTCCCAGCACCTATGGCTGACAGTATGACAGGTCTATAATAACTTGAACTAAATAATATACTCACTATCTACTGTGTTCCTCAGAGCTGCTATGATGCTATAAATGAGAATGCTATGACAAGTTCAGACAATTTTCTCATTACTATAAAGGTTTGATTAAAAACACAATCCAAATCTGGCAATGAAAAAAGTGGCCTTTCAGCCTTGTCAGGTATTGAGTTTATTTACAAATATATACAAGTATGTACAATGTATGCAGCAGCTAATGACCTTTCTTGTTCCTCCTTAATCCATTTTACTATGTAAGAGACGTTCCTCAAAACTTATTAATTTCATCTGTCTTCTTCAAATTTTCAGTGGCTCTTTCGAGTCTATTGTCCATGAAAATATACTTTTTTCTCCTCTTCAGTCCTTCTAAATTTAGGTCAATCCTGATTATTTTAGTGTCAGAATATTCTGCTTCTTTGTTTAATGTCATGATTAGATTTTTTATTCAAGGGTGTGGTTTTCCAACAATTCCATTCGAGCGATTGTTCCATCCTTCCACAGCATTGTAGGATGTCGCCTGCCGGTACAATTCCATGTTTCAATTGGTAAATGAGGGTTTTCTAACCAATGGTCAACAAAATAGTCAAAAAACTCATTGAGCTTTTCATGTCGTACAGCAACACTGTGGATGTGTAGCCAGCCTTGCTCAACATCGACTTTAAAAAGGCCAGAGCGGCGCAGATTCTCACGGAGTCTCATATTTCCTGGCGTGTGATGTAATCGTTGACAAGCCCAAGGTTTTGTACTTTCCTTCAAAGACACTTAGAGAAATGAAATAAACACCCATGAAATTCTGTTGATTGCTTCGATCACTGCATCTTCGAAATCTGCGTTCACTGCCTCAGGGACCAGTCTGGAATCACCCGAAGAATGGCGTTAAGGAGACGAATATAAGTTGCCTTTCTCTTGTCAGGAAGTAATGCGAACACTACGGGGGTTACGTTCGTTTCTTCCACAGTGCTTCCTAAATCTACATGGATGGTGTACAACTGCGAAAATTGTTTGCTTACACTCTCGAAGGTGCCATCCATGAAAAAAGTTTTGTGTTCTTTCAATGCAAGTGTTTCCTCTGGAACTGGCAAATATAAGTATGCGCTCAAAATCACAGTCGTCAGCCAGCAGGAAATTATTTCCATCTGCCATCTTCAAAGTTTCTGAGTCCAGGTCAACGTCATCTCGATTATTGGATTCAGCCTGAACTCCCTGAGCATCCCTTCGCTGTCTGTGCAGAGTAGAATTGCAGTTGTATAATTGAGGAATTTTGGTGACTAGGAATCCGGATTGCAGAAGAGGAATGAATTCTTCGCCAAAAACCTGAAACAAGGCTTTAGGCTAATAAAACTTTTAAAATTCACCTTGGTACTCCACCCCTACGGTCCCTTATTGTGTATAAAGATGTTATACATTACGGTTATACATAAAGACAATCAAGAGGTTGCCTATAAACTTGATTAATTATCTTTCTATACAATTGTTGTTAATCAATTTGACATGTATCCATCCATACATTCAGAAATCCCTCATTTATTATTTACCCGTATGGAGAACGGGTATCCAGCTAGTCTAATAAAATACAACGTTTCAAAAAATATACTAAATACATTCTTAATAAACCCAGCATCCTAATAAAAATATAAACCAACCTGTGAAATGGATTTTTCAGTTTCTTCCCGGGCTCTCTTGTTTCCCTGTGCCACAGTCTTGTGGAGCAGCCACATCAGGAACACACGTATTATGAGTTTCTTCTCTAATAAGTTCTGGATTTTTAGTTATTACTATTCCACCACACGAACGGTGGAACAACTTCACCGCACTTCTTCTCCTTCTTAATAGTATACCTATATCCGTTAAGTATTAAACTGGGTTTGCCCCTTATAGTAGTTTAAAACTCCATAATTAACAAATACCTTAACTCGTAGATAACACTCGAACGAATAAAGTGTCTGTCCAATGTACATAAACAAACATAGAGAGGGGTGGGGTGGATTACCAGCAGAGGAGTCAAATACCACAGCCAGTTGGAACCCCTGGGTTCATTGTTCTACGACTACCTGCACTTCCTCAACCCTTGTCAAAATTTCGTTGGGACGAGATGCTACTCATTAGCTTATGTAATAATCTATAAACCCAAGCGGGACGAGATAGCACGTTTTTCAAGGATTGTTGCGGAACAAATGGCACCGGGATGAGATGGCACGTAATCCTTGCATAAAACCTAAGAGTTTTTGTAAATTTTATAATTATAGGACCAGTTTTTAGGCGCATGGTAGAATGTATCACATTTAGGCGCAAGGGCTACAATACTTTTTAAAAATAAATTTTACCAATGTATACGTTTTGCAATATATTCTTGTAATACTTCAAAACACATCAGTAAACAAAATTTGAGATTTTAATTTTTGATAAGTTATTAAACATCCAAACTTCTAATGCAAATTTTTATTTACAACATCAGGGTTTGTTGTAAGTATTGTAAAATACAAATTTTTCTATTTTTATTTGAATATTTTATTTTCTAAATATATTGAAAACAGTAATTTTTAAATTGGTTTTTAGTCAGTACTTCTCTTGTGTACAGATAATGTAGAGTCTTTCTTATGTTTGATTGAAGGAAAGTTCTTGGGTTTAGTTCTTCTTTCCCTAATTTACATAAACACAATATACATTTATTTTTTCAGTAGTAAAGTTTTATTTATGTGATTTGAACATTTGTTTAGTATACTTAAACACATTCAGTGATTGATTTTAATTTTACCGAAAACACAAATATTATAAAAGTATTATACATTAATAAATTACTTAAAGAATAGGAGCATAGGAGCTAAAAAAATATAAGATGTATCACATATTTCTTTACGAATACATTACAATTATTTTTTCAGTGTTGAACTCTACAGATTCGTATTTATTTGTGTTTGAGGCTAACCCAGAGATACATTTTTACAGTGCAGAAAGCCTTCGGTCCTTGTAAAGTATTAAAAGTGCTTGCGTAATCCTGTTTAATAGGAGCACGAATGGTGGCTTAATTAAGTTAGGAAATACATTTGAGTAATCCTATAAGAAATTAACTATGAGACTTACGCTTAGCTCATTCTTTTTTTATCACTTCGTTACGTTAATTAAAAATGTAAAATGTCACCTTATATCTATTGGTAAAGTATATATTAACGTGATTCAAACATTTTCAACAAACATATAATAACTTTAACACGAAATAGTCCTTCGCCATCAAAAATAATATTTTTGTGTTATTACATATGGGAATGTATATAAAATGATTATCTTAGCACCTAAAAGGCTTACGTCAAAAAAATTACTAGTTTAATTTTATGTGCAAAATGAAATGTTGGTAAATATGGACATTAGGGATCCCACCCATTTTCAAGGTCGTTTTTAATAAGCCAATCCCAGGGAAACGAATCAGTTGTAGATTTAACCGTAAAAATGGTATTACTCGAGAAAATTAAAAAAAGGGAAAGGTTTCACCATCGTTTTTAAACGACGTATGTTACATTAAAGTTGTGTAAAGCATATTTACCTAGTATTTATATTTAGATGGGTACGTGCTTATTTATATTTAGTGGTACCTAGTAAATTAGTGTATATTAGTGGTGGGTACCTAGTATTTATATTTAGATGGGTACGTGCTTATTTATATTTAGTGGTACCTAGTATATTAGTGGTGGGTACCTAGTATTTATATTTAGATGGGTACGTGCTTATTTATATGTAGTGGTACCTAGTATATTAGTGTATATTAGTGGTGGGTACCTAGTATTTATAATTTAATGGTAGTGCTCTCTTCTAAGGAGTACTTCTTGCTACAAAATAGACCATAATTCGATACTTTTTATTTTCACTGAAAAATTTCATTTACAAGAAAAACTACCTTCTTGTCCCGAAATACTAGATTTTATTATTGTTTTGTTGAATGTCTCGGTTATTATTTGACACAAACAGAAATAAATTTTATATTAATGTTTAGGAAATAAAACTAAATACGATTAGCATATTAAACAACGAGTTAAACTCATTTCTTTTTTTTATACCGACGACTACTATTAATCTGTAAAGCCCACTTTTCACGCGTACACAACCATCAACACCCTACAAAGCCACACTTGCACACGCTCACGACCATCAACACTCCACAAAGCTCACCTAGCACACGTACACGACCTTAAACACTCTACAAAGCCCACTGTCCACACGTACACGACCATCAACACTCCACAAAGCCACCCTTGCATACGTACACGACCATCAACACCTTAAAAAGCCCACTTTCCACGCGTACACAACCATCAACACCCTACAAAGCCACACTTGCACACGCTCACGACCATCAACACTCCACAAAGCTCACCTAGCACACGTACACGACCTTAAACACGCTACAAAGCCCACTTTCCACACTTACACGACCATCAACACTCCACAAAGCCACCCTTGCATACGTACACGACCTTAAACACGCTAAAAAGCCCACTGTCCACGCGTACACAACCATCAACACCCTACAAAGCCACACTTGCACACGCTCACGACCATCAACACTCCACAAAGCTCACCTAGCACACGTACACGACCTTAAACACGCTACAAAGCCCACTGTCCACACGTACACGACCATCAACACTCCACAAAGCCACCCTTGCATACGTACACGACCATCAACACCTTAAAAAGCCCACTTTCCACGCGTACACAACCATCAACACCCTACAAAGCCACACTTGCACACGCTCACGACCATCAACACTCCACAAAGCTCACCTAGCACACGTACACGACCTTAAACACGCTACAAAGCCCACTGTCCACACGTACACGACCATCAACACTCCACAAAGCCACCCTTGCATACGTACACGACCATCAACACCTTAAAAAGCCCACTTTCCACGCGTACACAACCATCAACACCCTACAAAGCCACACTTGCACACGCTCACGACCATCAACACTCCACAAAGCTCACCTAGCACACGTACACGACCTTAAACACGCTACAAAGCCCACTGTCCACACGTACACGACCATCAACACTCCACAAAGCCACCCTTGCATACGTACACGACCATCAACACCTTAAAAAGCCCACTTTCCACGCGTACACAACCATCAACACCCTACAAAGCCACACTTGCACACGCTCACGACCATCAACACTCCACAAAGCTCACCTAGCACACGTACACGACCTTAAACACGCTACAAAGCCCACTTTCCACACGTACACGACCATCAACACTCCACAAAGCCACCCTTGCATACGTACACGACCTTAAACACGCTACAAAGCCCACTGTCCACACGTACCCGACCATCAACACTCCACAAAGCCACCCTTGCATACGTACACGACCATCAACACTCCACAAAGCTCACCTAGCACACGTATACGACCTTAAACACGCTACAAAGCCCATTTTCCACACGTACACGACCATCAACACTCTACAAAGACCACCTTACACACGTACACGACCTTCAACACCCTACAATGCCCACCTTACACACGTACACGACCTTCAACACTCTACAAAGCCCACCTTACACACGTACACGACCTTCAACACTCTACAAAGCCCACCTTACACACGTACACGACCTTAAACACTCTACAAAGCCCACCTTACACACGTACACGACCTTCAACACTCTATAAAATCCACCTTACACACGTACACGACCTTAAACACTCTACAAAGCCCTTTTTGGTTTGGGTTTATTTTATTGCGGTTAAGGTAGATTTAAATTTGTTGTACCTTTGTAGCATTTAAAACTTCTTACTTCAGTAGAAATTATTACTTAAAACCCTAAATTGATTATTAATAAATTTTAGACTAAATTAGCTGATTAAACTTGTAAGGATGAGTTCAGAGATTTGTTAAGAATACAGTTGGTTAAAAATATATCGGAGTAAACCATTATATTAAATATGACAGCTAATTTTGTACTACTACATTCGAATAATTGTAATATACACTCGCACGTACATCATAAAAATTGAAGTAACATTTAGCTCAAGTGGCTGATGTTGGTTTGTGATGTAATGACGAATACAACATGGGATGTTGTTTTTTAACCATACAAACATCTCGTGCACTTTGGTCAGGATAACTGAACTAACAGGCTGCATGAGGATAATTTCACAGAGCAGCCTACCACGATGGGTATTACTTTATACTTTTAATACAATTATTTCTGATAATATACATATGCAGTTACTAATTGGAAAAATTCACGAAAGATAAACTCTGTTGAATATTGCATTAAAACTGATATGATTCATTACATAGTAATTTGAATCGTAACAGACCAACACCATTGAACCTTAATCTTAATTTGGTCGTAGCTAAGAGTTTAAGGTTTAGATGTTGAGTAGTGAAGAGAACTGAATATCAGGCTTGTCAGTTAGCTAAAAATCAGTCCAACACTACGTGGTTCGGATCCCACGTAAAGCTGTAATAGTTGCTATTAATAAGTAGCTCTTTCTGAGGAACATTCGACCTTCGTTAGTAACAATGACTAAACTCTTTCATCTTCACTCATTCGCCCCTTATATTCGCCCATATCCTGAAGATCTTATTAATAAATAATAATAATGACATAGCTTGCCACGCAATCGATTCTCGATATGACCAATAACAGTTTTTGTCCTGCTGCTCACGTGGTTCGTAATGTATAGAATTATTTTATAATTTAAAATATCAGCTGTGCTTTAAAAACAATTATCCATTATTGAGATTTTCTAATGTTTTTTTAGTTATGTCATTTGTGGGTTATGTGAGTTAAAACTATAAAACCATACTTATCAATTTGTACATACTTTACAGACCCATCCTCTTTCTTGCCAACTGGCATTTTACTGAGTCCAACCCCGAGTTCCTGTAACCTATAGCCGCAGCATGACACCATGTTTAAATATGGTCCAATTGTCCCTAACCAGTTCTTATCTTCATCTAAATCCTTTTTATATGTTAGACCTTGCACCTTTAAGCAGTCATCCCAAATGTTGAATGCTTCTGTGCTTGGGATCGAGTAGTTCTTACCTAACCAATGGAATGCAAAGTCTGTGTTGGCTGACTTATTTTGCATAGTTGTTTTTATTCCTGTGTTGTTTCACACTGCTCCCCTTATGTTATGCATTGAAAAAATAATGCTGGTAACTGCATGCGAGGAATTGAAAGTTCTTATCCTCAGATCTGCCATATGCGTCATGGCATATTTCTCTATCCCGTCGTAAGCCGTTTTATCCTCAGATCTGCCATATGCGTCATGGCATATTTCTCTATCCCGTCGTAAGCCGTTTTATCTTCAGATCTGCCATATGCGTCATGGCATATTTCTCTATCCCGTCGTAAGCAGTTTTATCTTCAGATCTGCCATTTGCGTCATGGCATATTTCTCTATCCCGTCGTAAGCCGTTTTATCTTCAGATCTGCCATATGCGTCATGGCATATTTCTCTATCCTGTCGTAAGCCGTTTTATCTTCAGATCTGCCATTTGCGTCATGGCATATTTCTCTATCCCGTCGTAAGCCGTTTTATCTTCAGATCTGCCATATGCGTCATGGCATATTTCTCTATCCCGTCGTAAGCCGTTTTATCTTCAGATCTGCCATATGCGTCATGGCATATTTCTCTATCCCGTCGTAAGCCGTTTTATCTTCAGATCTGCCATTTGCGTCATGGCATATTTCTCTATCCCGTCGTAAGCCGTTTTATCCTCAGATCTGCCATATGCGTCATGGCATATTTCTCTATCCCGTCGTAAGCCGTTTTATCTTCAGATCTGCCATTTGCGTCATGGCATATTTCTCTATCCCGTCGTAAGCCGTTTTATCCTCAGATCTGCCATATGCGTCATGGCATATTTCTCTATCCCGTCGTAAGCCGTTTTATCTTCAGATCTGCCATTTGCGTCATGGCATATTTCTCTATCCCGTCGTAAGCCGTTTTATCCTCAGATCTGCCATTTGCGTCATGGCATATTTCTCTATCCCGTCGTAAGCCGTTTTATCCTCAGATCTGCCATATGCGTCATGGCATATTTCTCTATCCCGTCGTAAGCCGTTTTATCCTCAGATCTGCCATTTGCGTCATGGCATATTTCTCTATCCCGTCGTAAGCCGTTTTATCCTCAGATCTGCCATATGCGTCATGGCATATTTCTCTATCCCGTCGTAAGCCGTTTTATCTTTAGATTTTGAGATAACTTTATTTTCCCGCTCGTAGGATCAGACAATTCTTCCTTTGTATTAGAGTCCACATGATGTCTATCTGATCATTCTCTTTTCTTCGCTTAACTCGTATTACATCGGTTGCTAACGTTTTTCAGTTGTCATTTGTGGGTTATGTGAGTTAAAACTATAAAATAAATTATCTGAATTTGTTTTAGAATAATTATTTAGTTAATAAAACAGTTCGGAAGTCACGTAAATCCGTTGGTCTCCAAATTAAGTGTTAAAGATGTATTCTTAGCCCTAACTTCGTCTGGTAAAATAAGACAACTGTAACCTTTAAATGCACGAGTCAAAATGTCCTAAATTTTTGTAAGTGAGATTTACTATTACCATATTTTATATTTTCATATTCATCTCCTGAATCACCTTAAATATTACTTACACACTTGACATTGAAGCGTTCGAACTATTTAGTTTGAAGAGGACACAAATTTAAGTTGTCAAAACAATTTAATCAGGAACGTTCCGAAAGTTGTTTTTCTTGAAGTGATTTGTTTCAAGAAATGCTTGCAATGTCTAGGTAATAAACTTTGAGATAGCTGTTTTACGACGAAGGACGATTACTTTGATGAAATCTGTTCGTCGTTCTAAATACCAACATCGCTTTAAAGTTAGTGACCATTTAAAATCATTAAATTGGAGTTAAAACAACAAAACTGCTTTTTGTGCTTTAGGCTATCTGAGAGTTTATGTGAGAGTATAAATGCACACGAGTACTTTAAAAGTTATTTGTGAGTGTTTCATTGTTCATTATGGTAAAAAACCATAGGATAATTCACACAATTACGACAACCCATCACCCTCTAGCCCAGTCCACCTAGTTATTACTTGGAGGGAGGTCCCCCACCACTCATCACGGATCGGCTTGATATAGGGATTCAGTTGGTGATTGACGTTCATGGTAAGTTCCGACCGAGAGTATAGGGGTTCGTGATACCTGGTCCCACGTGGAGTTGGCAAATCATATGCTGTTGGACGAGCAAATTTTGTCACTACTGTATATGAAAATTTTTTCTCTGCATTGTTGATTAATAACGTGTTAAATTGTTCTTTCCGTTGTACGTTTTAGTCATAATTGTGTGTACTTGTAATATTTTTAGATTTTCTGACGTCTATTATAATCTATGGACAAGTGTTTTGTTAGGGTTTTCTACGTTCATATAGGTTAGTTAAGTAGTTCTTGGGTGGGTCAATACCACTGTACAAAAAATTGTTTATATATAGAATAAGGTAGTAAGTAGCACGTGAAGACGATAGGAGTTTCATACATATCGAAACGTTGCGTTAGTTTTAAAGACACTTGATATTTTCAAAAAACTTACCAATACACACACAAGTACATTTAACATCCATACTGACCGAGTCTCAGTGTATTAGTTTGTTCAAGTTATTATTAGATCTGCATAATTGTAATGATTGCTGAGATAAATTTTTTGTTCTGGTTTACTAATGCTTGCCATGTTAATGCAAAAATACAAATTTTATCATGGTAACTGTTCTATGAAGCTACTTGAATTAAAAAAAAAAAAAACAAAAAAAAACAACAGTTTCTTTAAAATATCTGTAATTATATTGTTTTATTAAATGAACTTTGCAATAAAAACCTTTCTAATTACAAACTCAATTTTCCTTATTTTATTTTTAATTATAAAATAAATTGACCACAAAAAATAATTTATACTAAAATTTAGTTACGCATTTTGTTATCAATTATTCTTAGACATTTTAAAATGTTCGTTATGTAATGAATAAACAACTGTTGGAAATTTTGTTAAATATGTGTTACCCGACATATGTTTTTCGTTTACTTGAAGTTTACACAAAAGTCTAGGATCAAGTTCTGAATGCGCAAGAAGGAACGTATCATAAATCCTCCGATCGTTCTATAGAAATAAGACATTTCCTTCAGCAAATTCCTCTTCTCTTCAGTTGTCATTGAACATTCTATCCATCTATTTTATTACTTTTTGTATGTTTATTTTAGCACGGTTGGACCAATACTACTGTACATATGTGGGCTGGTATGTCAATACCACTGTTCGTGACCCACGTACGGCTGTGTTTACCCCCCCCCGCCCACCCATACACGTACGGTGGTATTTACGCCCACCCACCCATACACGTAAGGCGGTGTTCACCCCCCGCCCACTCATACACGTACGGCTGTTTACCCCCTCCCCGCCCACCCATACACGGACGGTGGTATTTACGCCCGCCCACCCATACACGTAAGGCGGTGTTCACCCCCCGCCCACTCATACACGTACGGTGGTATCTACGCCCGCCCACCCATACACGTAAGGCGGTGTTCACCCCCCGCCCACTCATACACGTACGGCTGTTTACCCCCTCCCCGCCCACCCATACACGGACGGTGGTATTTACGCCCGCCCACCCATACACGTGTGGCTTTGTTTACCCCTCGCCCACCCATACACGTAAGGCGGTGTTTACCCCCCACCCGCCCACTCATACACGTACAGTGGTGTTTAACCCCCGCCCACCCATACACGTACGGTGGAGTTTACCCTCCGCCCACCCATACACGTAAGGCGGTGTTTACCCCCACCCGCCCACTCATACACGTACAGTGGTGTTTAACCCCCGCCCTCCATACACGTACGGTGGAGTTTACCCTCCACCCACCCATACACGTACAGTGGTGTTTAACCCCCGCCCACCCATACACGTACGGTGGAGTTTACCCTCCGCCCACCCATACACGTACGGTGGTGTTTAACCCCCGCTCACCCATACACATACGGTGGAGCTTACCCTCCGCCCACCCATACACGTACGGCGGTGTTTACCTCCCGCCACCCATACACGTACGGGGGTGGTTATCCCCCGCCCACCCATACACGTACGGCTGTGTGTTTACCCCCCGCCACCCATACACGTACGGCTGTGTTTACCCCCGCTACCCATACACGTACAGCGGTGTTTACCCCCAGTCCACACATACACTTACGGCGGTGTTTACCCCACGTCCACCCATACACATACCATAGTGTTGTTCAAATCTTTGCCTATGTTAATGTATATAAGCAGTCGGTTTAAATACCTCGTTTGCCTTAATAGCAATTATGCATGTATTATGGGAGTTTAAAAAATTTTGATTTGTATGCCATAACAACACATGTATTTATTTATTTATTTATTCATAAGACGCCGATCGTCAAGATATGGGCGAATATGGATTACGAATGAGTGTGATGAGTGTAGATGAGCGGAATGTAGTCATTGTTACAAACTTAGGCCGACTATTCCTTAGAAAAAGTCATTAATTAATAGCCCAATGACAAATGAACAGCCGGTGATTATCAGCTGATCCTTCTCAAAATGTATTGACTAGGATTGGGATCGAACTGACAACCTTTAGCACATGAAGCTGGGATTGAACCAACTACGCTACCGACCAATGAGACGTTTACATTATATCATTCGTGTGATTCTTAAATAATATTTTAATTTTGTAAGAAAACATCACTGTTTTTAGGTGGTATTATCAAGAAGGAATATTTGAAAACAGACACAAATAATATATCTATACAATATAACAGCCATAAATACAATATCTATAAAAATTAAATGTTGAATTTGTGTACGAATTGATTGATGACTGATAAAAGGCTGTGTTAATTTTTTTTTAAATTTACTTCAATAAACGTTATAAAAGATGTTGCTATTTTAAGTAGAATGCACTTTATACCAAAGACTTTACTTCTTAATTACAAATATAAATTTTAAACGACTTTGAACCACTTTGCATGACTCATCCGTCTATAAGTACCGATTGTGAAATGACGTTTAAACCACTGCATGATTCTGCCGTCTGTAAGTGCCGGTTGTGATATGACGTTTAAACCACTGCATGATTCTGCCGTCTGTAAGTGCCGGTTGTGATATGACGTTTAAACCACTGCATGATTCTGCCGTTTGTAAGTACGTTATGAAAAGTGGTATATTTGAAACTCTTTACCTTTTTGTAATACGTTAAATAATTTACCAAGAGGTGTCTAAATCAAATTATTTTCTTTCTCTGGAGTTAATAAAAACGAATGACTTAATAACGTAAAATTAAATTTATTTTTCAACAGTTAAAAACATTAATAAATTAACAACTAGTCTATTTTCTTAAGCTTGAGAATTTAAGCCAGTATAAATGTTAAAAGGATATACGTACTTAATAAATAAACCTACGACAAATATGTATGTACGTTAATTATAGTGCATTTAAAATTTGGTAGTAATACTAATTTTGGTTTTTTCATTTATTTTTCAACTTTTTTGTTATAGTAACAACAAGGCAATGTAGAATTAATTAATTTTTATTTTAAAGGCAGTATTTTAAATTAACTTTCATTCTCGATTCTACTAAGGCTCCCAAACAATATCAGTCAAATTAAGAAGACAGTTAATTTTAAATTCAGCAAACCTAAATGCTTATTGAAAACATTAAAGCATTTATAACATTTGTATGAAGTCTCAACATATGAGGAAACAATGGTACGCCTGGATTATTCATACTGTTAGTTTCTTAGTAAACAACTATGATATAGGCAACATTTTATGAAGAAATTATCTCCAAATTAGACGAAAATGGAATTCCAATAGCGTTGGAGATAACAGTTTTAAATCACCTTCATTTGACGTGTAATGAATTAGTTGATATTGGGAAATTTGCTGGAGATTTCCAACGCGTCAAGTTTTTTTTTAAACCAACACAACGTTTCGACGGGTATGAAACTTCCGTCGTTTTTAGCTGGTACATACTACCTTGTCCTAAACATAGAATTATTTGTTTGTGGTACTAAAGTAAGCCCTTAAAAATTACATGCTCATACGATAAACTTGTCAGAAAATCATGTCTTCTTACAAACTATGAGAGGAACACATAATTTCGAAAACAACGTACTATACAACAAGAAAATGACACATTATCAATCAACAACACTCAGAGAAAATTATAAAATATTAATAAATTCAACTTACCCAACAGAGTATGATTTGTCAACTTCACTATGTAGTACAGTAAAAAATTTTTTATATGGAGGTTAAGATATTATGTAGTACCTGAAGACGACAGGAGTTTCATACCTGTTGTGTTAGTTTTAAGAAAATTTGAAGTACTGGAAATCTCCAGCAAATTTACCAACATTAACACTCCAACGCCAACAAGTCACTTTTAAGCAACGAGTTAGTTGACTTGTTTTTGAGATCAGAGAACATTTTAAAATTAGTATAATGACGTTTCCTAATCACTTAAATTAAAATAAAATATTAATAATAAATACTTTCAACACATTTTTTATATTTGTTTTGTGTGATATACTTTTTAACATCAATGCAGTAATTTATTATTAATAATTTTATTATTAATATTTTATTTTATTATATAAACTTTCTAGAGGCTGAAATTTGACATTTAAATTAGTTTCCGTTCGTCTACTGTTTTGAAATAACTCACTGAAACGCCACAACTCTCTTGTGGGGGGGGGGGGGGGCTTACATTATGAACGAATTTTCACTGTCTATAAACTAACAATGCTGTAAAAGAAAATAATGCAAAGAGATATACGCTCTCAACAAAAATAGTTCTCAGAAGGTCCCAAATTTGCTTGTGGAGTGATAAACGTAGGGTCCCTGACAGTTCCAGGTTCAACTGTAAATAATGGTGAACTGTCTCACAGAGTCTACATTAGTATTGAAGTACTTCTGCAGTCTTTACTATTTACCTTAAACATCACGAAAGGTAGATTTTCTCTGTTACTATACGCATATTATGATTGTTCTTAGGCTAACTCAGCTACTTGCCTAAAGTCTTGAGGAGATTGTAGGCATTAGTGGCGCAGTGTTGTAACCCAACTACTTGGAGCCAAAGCATTGTGGAGATTGTAGGCACTAGTGGCGCAGTGTTGTAACCCAACTACTTTGGGCCAAAGCATTGTGGAGATTGTAGGTACTAGTGGCGCAGTGTTGTAACCCAACTACTTGGGGACAAAGTTTTGTGGAGATTGTAGGCGCTAGTGGCGCAGTGCTGTAACCCAGTTACTTGGGGACAAAGCGTTGATGAGATTGTAGGCGCTAGTGGCGCAGTGCTGTAACCTAGTTACTTGGGGGCAACGTGTTGTGGAGATTGTACGCGATAGATTCTACGCTCTACTCTTAATACCAACATGGTCTTAATCCGCTCAATGGTTGCTATGGGCATGGATACTACTAGAAAAATCTGGTGTGTCCATTTTGGGTAGTAGTCAGTGTCAAGATTTTTTATAGGGGAGAGAGTGTTAGGCTTGTCAATCGGCTGAAAATCAAACCAGTACTGATGGTTCTGATTCCACATAACTCTGCAGGTCCTTTAGTTGCCCTGGCTTTTGGCCTGTTAATAAATTGTACTTTCTAAGTACGTTACTAACTATTTTACTAAACCAGACTACACAGGTCTTCTACACTCAACCTACACTCATATAATCATTCGCTTGAAATAAGCACAAGGTGGTGACCTTTGAATAATAATCTGAGACCTTAAAAGTAATGGCTTTTCAAACTAATAAATTTACTATGGATTACATAATACATTTATCTGAATTTGTAATTTTTTGAAAGTGAAACTAAATACTCATTGGTAAATGTGGTTTCATTAATATCTCGATCACATATGTAAAGCAACTATGTGATAAATCTTCGTGGTCCCTTTCGAAATGTGTACTAAGCGGGGTTGAAATTAATATTGAACCTGGGCTACCACAGCTAGATTTCTGCCAACCCTATATTACGTGCAAATAGGCTATGTGTTTACAGAATCACTGGGCTTTTCTAAATTAAAAATATTACAAGCCAAAATCGAGTCATATTGCGAAAATTCATAATATCTAACTAAAGTAAATTTTGGGTGGCTTAAAGATGTATGAAATGCCCAATTAAGACATAGTATTCTTGTTTTGTAGGTTCGTTGGACCACTGGCTTAATGTGATCTCCGAACAATGGTAGCTGCACATGGGTAAATTGTGGTCACACCGGGAACCAAACCCGGATCGGCTGCGTGACAAGCCACCAGCTTAACGTGGTCTCCGAAACAATGGTAGCTGCACAGTGGTAAATTGTGGTCACACCGGGAACCAAACCCGGATCGGCTGCGTGACAAGCCACCAGCTTAACGTGGTCTCCGAACAATGGTAGCTGCACAGTGGTAAATTGTGGTCACACCGGGAACCAAACCCGGATCAGCTGCGTGACAAGCCACCAGCTTAACGTGGTCTCCGAACAATGGTAGCTGCACAGTGGTAAATTGTGGTCACACCGGGAACCAAACCCGGATCGGCTGCGTGACAAGCCACCAGCTTAACGTGGTCTCCGAACAATGGTAGCTGCACAGTGGTAAATTGTGGTCACACCGGGAACCAAACCCGGATCGGCTGCGTGACAAACCACCGTCTAAACCCCTTAACTCCAATGCATTATATGATAAGAGTACTTTAACTGTAGTTACAATAATATCTAACTATTTAAGAATGACTTGCCTCTAGAGAGCTCTTGGAGCAAACGCTTGAACCATAGTTCTCATAAGGAGTCTGAGACTGCTAGGCACAAATGGCTTGACGATATAGCCCAGCCTCAACCATAGTAAATCTTTTACGTCTTGCATTGTTGCTTCGTTTCAGTCCCTGTTTTATAAAGTACTTGTTTGATAATTTGCATTTGAGTGTAAGAAAACATATATTAATTTGGTGGTGTAAATCTTGGGATTTCTTATAGTGAATATTGTTTTGTCCAATTTTGTTTCATATTGTTATTGATGGTTTTTATTTCATTATTTATATAATGTTTTATTGTTTCAAAAAATTAAAAATGCTTCTTCAGCTTCTTCTACCTTAAGAAGTAATTACAGTCTGCCGTATGTCAAACAAAGCATTTTTGGCAACACCGCACGTCCTACATTGAAATGCTCACGTAAAATCGGAACATTTAATAAATAAAGTGAGAATACCACCTTAGGAAGTGATGCAACTGAGGATGCTACACCAAAGTATAGGCGAAACGTTTGGTGGTATAAATCGCACCTTTACGCGGTCGTTACCGGAATCTTTAGTTTTTAGTAGTACAACTAAAAATATCTGAATAAGATAAATTTTATTGAAAATTTTGGTTTACTCAAAAATCGGTTTCAAAATGATGACAGTTAAAAAATGCATTGGTTTTTTTTAGACATTTAGGAATGAAATTGTTTAACTATCGCCATTTTGAAATGGACCTTTCGAGAAAAAAAATTGTCAGTAAAATCTTCCTATTTATATAACATTTTAACCGAGTTTGATTATTTCATGTTGAACCGTTTCGAGATATTTATATTTTTGTAAAAATCACAAACAGACACACGGACAGAAAACCAATCGAGATAGGACACATGTTAGTAATGGCCAAGTGAATAATGTGGCAAGGTTTGTTCAAGTGTTTGCAGGACATCTGATATTAAGTGTTTTGTTGATGAAAACTACACGCATATTAAGGGAATAATTCATTGATAATTAAATTCACCGTAGTTTTTAAGCAGAAATATTATTAAAATGTATAAATTTTAAAATACGAATGAGAACATTGAAATAAGTTCAGATATAAAGAAAGAAAGGATAAACGCCCGACTGCTTCACGCTTCATTTGCAATGCAACAGACTGAACTTTGTATATTTTGTATCTGAGCTCTGCAGGAGTTCAGTAAATGGAACGTACCCGTGTGTATACCGGAGAGCGAAATGTTTTACTCAGAATATCCCTATTATATTATTAAAAATATATGTATTAATTGTAATTGGGTGCAAAATAAATATGTAAATTATTTAGATTAAAGAATAAATTAAAATTACCTCTAAATGTTGTTAAAAAAGTAACAATTTAAAACTGTTAATAAATCCAGTACACTGAAATTTTTGATTCACCATTTTTATATTTCAAAACGCTAATTTCTTTGTTTGTGTTTATTGATTAAATTGGTTTTAAAAATTTCTACAGCAATCTACCAGTTTTTAACAGTTTATTTTTAACTCTGTTAGGAACGTTAAAAAACTTAAACATATTTGTGTAGTTAGAGAATAGTATTAGAAACTAAATGTTTTGCACATAGTATCTAAGATGTTTGAGGTTTTGTTTAAAATTTTTCATCTGACTGTTACGAATTTTCTTAGGCCTATAGAAGTAGACATACAAAATAGTTGTTAGTAATTTACGGTTTTATGTAACTTACAACATAAATTGTCGTAGGCTAGCTTAGACTTTTAAAAAAACCTTCAATTGCTTAACAACTTACCTTATGCTAACTATTTGTTTGTATGTCCTAGCATATGTTCAAAATAATCAATTAATATTACAGCAATTACAACTTGTTTATTTGAATTAATAGAATGCGAGGAGAAGAAGATTGTTGAGTATTGTGTTATGTTTTGATTTGTTTACGAGTTGTTGTAAAGATAATTTTGTGGAGATGAAAAATTATTTATTTTGTATTGGAAGTGTTTGATTTTTAAATGCATAACTATTAAGTCCAATGTTATCCTTGTATTAGGGTTACATTGCCTCAAGATAACTTCACCTATTTAAAGCATTGTGTACGTAGCTAGGACCAAAGAAAGACTTGGGTTTACTAGCAAAACAATTTTGTTTGTGAAGTTACAATACGTAAAAATTTATTGAGATACAGCTTTCAGATCCCATTCCAACACAATAGAAAATATAGCAACGTCACACTGTAATCCCAACATCAAAGCTCCGCTGACTCAATGCATTCAACAACAGACATCGTGATACACACAACAAAGGGAAGTCTGCAGTGGGATGATATATCACAATAAAGTTGTACTATCGCAGCAAATGACACACTCTGTTCCTACCAAACAGGGAATACTGAATTATATTATAATGCATTCTGCAACAGACATTGTGATACACACAAGAAAGGGAAGTCTGCAGTGGGATGATATATCACAATACAGGTGTACTATCGCAGCAAATGACACACTCTATTCCTACCAAACAGGGTATACTAACTGATATTACAATGCTTTCAACATCATACATCATGATACACACAACAAAAGGAATTCTGCAGTGGGATGACATATCACAATAAAGGTGTACTGTCGCAGCACATACACACTCTATTCCTACAAAACAGGGTATACTGACTGATATTACAATGCATTCAACATCATACATCATGATACACACAACAAAAGGAATTCTGCAGTGGGATGACATATCACAATAAAGGTGTACTGTCGCAGCATATACACACTCTATTCCTACCAAACAGGGTATACTGACTGATATTACAATGCATTCTGCAACAGACATCGTGATACACAAAACAAAGTGTAGTCTGCAGTGGGATGACATATCACAATAAAGGTGTACTGTCGCAGCACATACACACTCTATTCCTACCAAACAGGGTATACTGACTGATATTACAATGCATTCTGCAAGAGGTATCGAGATACACAAAACAAAGTGTAGTCTGCAGTGGGATGACATATCACAATAAAGGTGTACTGTCGCAGCACATACACACTCTATTCCTACAAAACAGGGTATACTGACTGATATTACAATGCATTCAACATCATACATCATGATACACACAACAAAAGGAATTCTGCAGTGGGATGACATATCACAATAAAGGTGTACTGTCGCAGCATATACACACTCTATTCCTACCAAACAGGGTATACTGACTGATATTACAATGCATTCTGCAAGAGGTATCATGATACACAAAACAAAGTGTAGTCTGCAGTTGGATGACATATCACAATAAAGGTGTACTGTCGCAGCACATACACACTCTATTCCTACCAAACAGGGTATACTGACTGATATTACAATGCATTCTGCAAGAGGTATCATGATACACAAAACAAAGTGTAGTCTTCAGTGGGATGACATATCACAATAAACGTGTACTGTCGCAGCACATACACACTCTATTCCTACAAAACAGGGTATACTGACTGATATTACAATGCATTCAACATCATACATCATGATACACACAACAAAAGGAATTCTGCAGTGGGATGACATATCACAATAAAGGTGTAGTATCGTGGTACATACACACTCTGTTCCTACCAAACAGGGTATACTGACTGATATTACAATGCATTCAACATCATACATCATGATACACACAGCAAAAGGAATTCTGCAGTGGGATGACATATCACAATAAAGGTGTACTGTCGTAGCACATACACACTCTATTCCTACAAAACAGGGTATACTGACTGATATTACAATGCATTCAACATCATACATCATGATACACACAGCAAAAGGAATTCTGCAGTGGGATGACATATCACAATAAAGGTGTACTGTCGTAGCACATACACACTCTATTCCTACAAAACAGGGTATACTGACTGATATTACAATGCATTCAACATCATACATCATGATACACACAACAATGGGAAGTCTGCAGTGGGGTGACATATCAGAATAAAGGTGTACTATCTCTGCACATTACACACTCTGTTCCTACCATACAGGGTATAATGAGTGATATTACAATGCATTCTGCAACAGACATCGTGATACACACAACAAAGGGAAGTCTGTAGCGAGATGAATATTATTTCTTTCTATCTATCGTAAAATAGAGCGCAAATTATATACTACATTATTGCTATACTTTATATCATAGGTAAACTTTCTATACATGATAATTGAATAAGGTACTTATTAAAAGAACACTATCTTAAAATCTATGTTTTAAATACTAATAAATTCTACTCACTTTCTCATAATGGGTGAATTAAGTTAATCATTTGTTAGTTGGTGAATTGAACGGAAGTGAGATTGTTATGCTCTAACCTATTATGGCTACAAGAGAAAGCTTTCGGCGGTGTTTGTTTAGCAAAAACAATTTCCAACGTTTTATAGAGCTTTGTATTTGTTGTTTATGTATTGATATTGTTTACCATCAGCGTATCGAAACCAACATCAATGTAACTAACAAAATTACCACACGACATAAACCTTTCTAGGTAGTAGTATTCATTATACTCTAGGTTTTCAGTGAACCGTGTTATTTTCTGTATAAATCGTTTCACCTTAAACTTCAACTTCATTGTTATTAAAAATACAAAATAAATGACGATACTATACAAATTTTAATGAGTTCAAATTTAAGCTTTATAAAATTAAACATTTTTCGAATTTCTTTAATCTCTCAAGTAACCACAACATGTATACAGGAGAAATTATGTAAAAGGATTTAAAATACTGACAAACTGAGACCACCACCCATTAACCTGACAACTTGGCTTCTGAGGTGAACTGTTTAGATGTCAAAGGGCCATCTCTAACTAAGTTACAACTAACCACAACATGTATACAGGAGTTATCATGTGACATGATTGTCATTATTGACGAGTCGTGACCACCACCCATTAACCTGATAACTTGGCTTCTGAGGTGAACTGTTTAGATGTCAAAGGGCCATATCCAACTAAGTTACAACTAACCACAACATGTATACAGGAGTTATCATGTGACATGATTGTCATTATTGACGAGTCGTGACCACCACCCATTAACCTGATAACTTGGCTTCTGAGGTGAACTGTTTAGCTGTCAAAGGGCCATATCCAACTAAGTTACAACTAACCACAACATGTATACAGGAGTTATCATGTGACATGATTGTCATTATTGACGAGGTGAACTGTTTAGACGTCAAAGGGCCATCTCCAACTAAGTTACAACTATCCACAACATGTATACAGGAGTTATCATGTGACATGATTGTCATTATTGACAAGTCGTGACCACCATCAATTAGCCTGACAACTTGGCTTCTGAGGTGAACTGTTTAGACGTCAAAGGGCCATCTCCAACTAAGTTACAACTATCCACAACATGTATACAGGAGTTATCATGTGACATGATTGTCATTATTGACAAGTCGTGACCACCATCAATTAGCCTGACAACTTGGCTTCTGAGGTGAACTGTTCAGATGTCAAAGGGCCATCTCCAACTAAGTTACAACTAACCACTACATGTATACAGAAGTTATCATGTGACATGATTGTCATTATTGACGAGTCGTGACCACCATCCATTAGCCTGACAACTTGGCTTCTGAGGTGAACTGTTTAGATGTCAAAGGGCCATCTCCAACTAAGTTACAACTAACCACAACATGTATACAGGAGTTATCATGTGACATGATTGTCATTATTGACAAGTCGTGACCACCATCCATTAACCTGATAACTTGGCTTCTGAGGTGAACTGTTTAGACGTCAAAGGGCCATCTCCAACTAAGTTACAACTATCCACAACATGTATACAGGAGTTATCATGTGACATGATTGTCATTATTGACGAGTCGTGACCACCATCAATTAGCCTGACAACTTGGCTTCTGAGGTGAACTGTTTAGACGTCAAAGGGCCATCTCCAACTAAGTTACAACTATCCACAACATGTATACAGGAGTTATCATGTGACATGATTGTCATTATTGACAAGTCGTGACCACCATCAATTAGCCTGACAACTTGGCTTCTGAGGTGAACTGTTCAGATGTCAAAGGGCCATCTCCAACTAAGTTACAACTAACCACTACATGTATACAGAAGTTATCATGTGACATGATTGTCATTATTGACGAGTCGTGACCACCATCCATTAGCCTGACAACTTGGCTTCTGAGGTGAACTGTTTAGATGTCAAAGGGCCATCTCCAACTAAGTTACAACTATCCACAACATGTATACAGGAGTTATCATGTGACATGATTGTCATTATTGACAAGTCGTGACCACCATCAATTAGCCTGACAACTTGGCTTCTGAGGTGAACTGTTTAGACGTCAAAGGGCCATCTCCAACTAAGTTACAACTATCCACAACATGTATACAGGAGTTATCATGTGACATGATTGTCATTATTGACGAGTCGTGACCACCATCAATTAGCCTGACAACTTGGCTTCTGAGGTGAACTGTTTAGACGTCAAAGGGCCATCTCCAACTAAGTTACAACTATCCACAACATGTATACAGGAGTTATCATGTGACATGATTGTCATTATTGACAAGTCGTGACCACCATCAATTAGCCTGACAACTTGGCTTCTGAGGTGAACTGTTCAGATGTCAAAGGGCCATCTCCAACTAAGTTACAACTAACCACTACATGTATACAGAAGTTATCATGTGACATGATTGTCATTATTGACGAGTCGTGACCACCATCAATTAGCCTGACAACTTGGCTTCTGAGGTGAACTGTTTAGACCACAATGGGCTATCTCCCAACTGAGGTACAACTAGCTGCAACGTGTATACAGGAGTTATCATGTGACATGATTGTCATTATTGACGAGTCGTGACCACCATCCATTAACCTGACAACTTGGCTTCTGAGGTGAACTGTTTAGCTGTCAAAGGGCCATATCCAACTAAGTTACAACTAACCACAACATGTATACAGGAGTTATCATGTGACATGATTGTCATTATTGACGAGTAGTGACCACCATCCATTAACCTGATAACTTGGCTTCTGAGGTAACTGTTTAGATGTCAAAGGGCCATATCCAACTAAGTTACAACTAACCACAACATGTATACAGGAGTTATCATGTGACATGATTATCATTATTGACGAGTCGTGACCACCACCCATTAAACTGACCACTTGGCTTCTGAGGTGAACTGTTTAGACGTCAAAGGGCCATCTCCAACTAAGTTACAACTAACCACAACATGTATACAGGAGTTATCATGTGACATCATTGTCATTATTGACGAGTAGTGACCACCATCCATTAACCTGACAACTTGGCTTTTGAGGTGAACTGTTTAGATGTCAAAGGGCCATCTCTAACTAAGTTACAACTAACCACAACATGCATACAGGAGTTATCATGTGACATGATTGTCATTATTGACGAGTTGTGACCACCATCCATTAGCCTGACAACTTGGCTTCTGAGGTGAACTGTTTAGACGTCAAAGGGCCATCTCCAACTAAGTTACAACTAACCACAACATGTATACAGGAGCTATCATGTGACATGATTGTCATTATTGACGAGTTGTGACCACCTACCATAGCCTGACAAATTGGCTTCTGAGGTGAACTGTTTAGATGTCCAAGGGCCATCTCCAACTAAGTTACAACTATCCACAACATGTATACAGGAGTTATCATGTGACATGTTTGTCATTATTGACAAGTCGTGACCACCATCAATTAGCCTGACAACTTGGCTTCTGAGGTGAACTGTTCAGATGTCAAAGGGCCATCTCCAACTAAGTTACAACTAACTACAACATGTATACAGAAGTTATCATGTGACATGATTGTCATTATTGACGAGTCGTGACCACCATCCATTAGCCTGACAACTTGGCTTCTGAGGTGAACTGTTCAGATGTCAAAGGGCCATCTCCAACTAAGTTACAACTAACCACAACATGTATACAGAAGTTATCATGTGACATGATTGTCATTATTGACGAGTCGTGACCACCATCCATTAGCCTGATAACTTGGCTTCTGAGGTGAACTGTTTAGATGTCAAAGGGCCATCTCCAACTAAGTTACAACTAACCACAACATGTATACAGGAGTTATCATGTGACATGTTTGTCATTATTGACGAGTCGTGACCACCATCCATTAGCCTGACAACTTGGCTTCTGAGGTGAACTGTTTAGACGTCAAAGGGCCATCTCCAACTAAGTTACAACTAACCACAACATGTATACAGGAGTTATCATGTGACATGATTGTCATTATTGACGAGTCGTGACCACCATCCATTAGCCTGACAACTTGGCTTCTGAGGTGAACTGTTTAGCTGTCAAAGGGCCATATCCAACTAAGTTACAACTAACCACAACATGTATACAGGAGTTATCATGTGACATGATTGTCATTATTGACGAGTAGTGACCACCATCCATTAACCTGACAACTTGGCTTCTGAGGTGAACTGTTTAGATGTCAAAGGGCCATATCCAACTAAGTTACAACTAACCACAACATGTATACAGGAGTTATCATGTGACATGATTGTCATTATTGACGAGTAGTGACCACCATCCATTAACCTGACAACTTGGCTTTTGAGGTGAACTGTTTAGATGTCAAAGGGCCATCTCTAACTAAGTTACAACTAACCACAACATGCATACAGGAGTTATCATGTGACATGATTGTCATTATTGACGAGTTGTGACCACCATCCATTAGCCTGACAACTTGGCTTCTGAGGTGAACTGTTTAGACGTCAAAGGGCCATCTCCAACTAAGTTACAACTAACCACAACATGTATACAGGAGCTATCATGTGACATGATTGTCATTATTGACGAGTTGTGACCACCTACCATAGCCTGACAAATTGGCTTCTGAGGTGAACTGTTTAGATGTCAAAGGGCCATCTCCAACTAAGTTACAACTAACCACAACATGTATACAGGAGTTATCATGTGACATGATTGTCATTATTGACGAGTCGTGACCACCAACCGTTAGCCTGACAACTTGGCTTCTGAGGTGACCTGTTTAGACCACAATCGGCTATCTTCCAACTGAAGTACAACTAACTACAACATGTATACAGGAGCTATCATGTCACATGATTGTCATTATTGACGAGTCGTGACCACCATCAATTAGCCTGACAACTTGGCTTCTGAGGTGACCTGTTTAGACCACAATCGGCTATCTTCCAACTGAGGTACAACTAACTACAACATGTATACAGGAGCTATCATGTCACATGATTGTCATTATTGACGAGTCGTGACCACCATCAATTAGCCTGACAACTTGGCTTCTGAGGTGACCTGTTTAGACCACAATCGGCTATCTTCCAACTGAGGTACAACTAACTACAACATGTATACAGGAGCTATCATGTCACATGATTGTCATTATTGACGAGTCGTGACCACCATCAATTAGCCTGACAACTTGGCTTCTGAGGTGACCTGTTTAGACCACAATCGGCTATCTGCCAACTAAGTTACAACTAACCACAACGTGTATACAGGAGCTATCATGTGACATGATTTTCATTATTGACGAGTCGTAACCACCATCCATTAGCCTGACAACTTGGCTTCTGAGGTGAACTGTTTAGATGTCAAAGAGCCATCTCCAACTAAGGTACAACTAACCACAACATGTATACAGGAGCTATCATGTGACATGATTGTCATTATTGACGAGTCGTGACCACCACCCATTATCCTGACAACTTGGCTTCTGAGGTGACCTGTTTAGACCACAATCGGCCATCTTCCAACTGAGGTATAACTAACTACAACGTGTATACAGGAGCTATCATGTGACATTGTTGTCATTATTGACGAGTCGTGACCACCACCCATTATCCTGACAACTTGGCTTCTGAGGTGACCTGTTTAGACCACAATCGGCCATCTTCCAACTGAGGTATAACTAACTACAACGTGTATACAGGAGCTATCATGTGACATTGTTGTCATTATTGACGAGTCGTGACCACCATCAATTAGCCTGACAACTTGGCTTCTGAGGTGAGCTGTTTTGACCACAATGGGCCATCTCCCAACTGAGGTACAACTAACTACATATCCAACTTCAACGTATAATGATATGCAATTTTAAATCTATCTGAATAATTCTCGTCTGTACGGCTTTATACTTGTTCCAATAATTATTACAATGTAGTTAAAACTACAACACACTTTTAACTAAATTATCAACTTATTTTTTATTCTAGTTATAAAATGTAGGCTACAATTCTCATTAAAATGTTTGATATATTTGTTGGTATTTCATTATTATTTGAAACTTATCGTATCACATCATAAAACTAATTACATGTCCATTATACGTCAATATATATGAAACAGTAATATTTCAATGAGCACTTTTCAAATCCTTTCAAAAATATAAAATTAAATTTACTGCCTTCAATTTAATCCTGACATAGGCCAGATTATATCTAATAAATACGAACTGAAAGTAATAGAAAAGAAAAATATTGCTAAAGAAGTAAAGATGCTGAAATAGGGTAAGGATATCAACTGGAAGTATATATTCCTAGGCTAGGAAGGATGTGATAGGGTGTGAGTAAGGATACCGACCTGGTGGTAGGTAATGATATGACAAGAGTTGCAGGGGGCATAAGACACTAACAGCGAAGTAAAGATACTGACATGCGAGCAGGGATTATGTCTGGTGAGGAATCGAAAGTAAGAACATTGACTAGAAGGTAGTGCACCGACAACGGAGTAATGACATCAATGAGGGAATAAGCATACAAAGAGAGAGAGAGAGAGAGAGAGAGAGAGAGAGAGAGAGAGAGAGAGAGAGAGAGAGAGAGAGAGAGAGAGAGAGAGAGAGAGAGAGAGAGAGAGAGAGAGAGAGGAGGGGGGGGGGGGGAGGGGGGGGGGGGGAGGGGGAGAGAGAGGGAGAGGGATGGGAAGGGGGAGGGTGGAGGTGGGGGGGGAGGGGGAGGGTGGAGGTGGGGCTGGGGGTGGGGGAGAGGGAGAGGGAGAGGGAGATGGAGATGGAGAGAGGTGATATTTTTAAATCATACAATAGAAAAAAGGAAATCTCTCCAAATAATAAAAGTGTCAGTTTGTATGAAGTCAGGTATGTACCGGATCAGTGAATACCTAGATTGCAATGTCATTGGATTTCACTCTATCCACAGCCTGTTACAGTTGGCCTTGTTCTCGTAAAAATAAAATACCTGTATTGCAATATCTTTTGTGCAGAATTGTTCAATGAACGTTTAGGGTATAAATATGTAATTATAAACCTTAATAAAAAATAACATAAAAACATAATAAACATAAAATTAAAAAAATAAATAAAAACTATATACATCACGAAATCTCCGGAATCTCTGGATTAAATCAGGACATGTAGCTTTTGTATCATTAAGACCCACTAAAAAATGGTTTCTGGAGATTTCATTTGTTAAGGTTAGGAAAAGCCCCTAAATGCTAATGTTTTTTCATAAGAGGCAACATTAGCATTAATTTAAGTTAATAATTTATTACGAACTGCTGAGACAAAAATATTAACATAACACAGAATCTTGGCTACTTTGGTTTTCATTGTGAAATGTTTAACGTCATAATAAACTTTTAATAAACTTTAATAATAAACTTTATTTATTCCTCAAAAAATATATAAACACATTTGACACAAATTATAAAGGAATTACTAGCCACTGTTTCCAGTAATCGTGGCTAGCTCAACTTAAACATTCTTATTAACAACAAAACAGAGACAGTCAAAACTTATCAAAATATTATCAATCGGTCCGCCGCAGTGTGCACAGTCCAAGGTTGACGTTTCCTGTCAACTACTTGATAGGCTAGAATGTGTACAGTATTTGGGCTTACGTATTATTAATTAGCTATTTAATAGTAATTTCCTAAACTTGTTACTTAGGCTAATACTGTAAATAAATGATCAATTTCATCTAAATTAAATAACCACTTCTTCACTTTAACACAATACTTTTTTAAATTATTACAGTTTTTTATTTCTGATGGCAAATAGTTTATACATTTTGGTCCCAGAAAAGAAAACCTTTTTTTGAAAATTGATTTGATTTATTCACCCTAGGTCTTACTATCAGTCCCATTGCATCGCCTCTTGTTCTTGGGTAAATTCTATCATTTCTGATGTTTCCGCTTTTCTTAAAGAACATTTTTAAAACTTTAAATACAAATAAATATTTCAGTGGTAGTATTTTTAATTCCTTATAAATTGGTGCTGCTGATTCAAATCTATTTTTACTGGCATTAAGTCTAATAAAATGATTTTGTGTTATTTTTAACGGTTGAATGATTACATTGTCAGTACTTCGCCAGTTCTCTATTCCATGATTTAACTTAGAGTTAATCAGTGCAAAATAAATAGTTAATAATAATTAATCATCAATAACATTTCTTAGGTAATGGAAGTTTCTGATACATTTTCTTAAACCAGATTGTAGGTTGATTATGTGCAACTTCCAACTTAATTTTTCGTCTATAATTAATCCCAGGTATTTTATTTCTCTCACTTGTTCAATAGTTTCACAGTCACATAGAGGTGGTATATATTGACAATTCAGTTTATGAAATTTTAGTGTGTTATTAAATTGAAAGCCTTTCAAATCAAAATTTATAAACTTAGTTTTTGAGGCATTTAGTATCCTATTATTTTCGCACCATTTCCTAATTATTATTAAATCCTCTTTCATGTTGTTCCATATACTTTCCCACTGGTTTTCTGAGTATTTAATGGCAATATCATCCGCGAAACCTGTAATCTTTCCTTTTAATGGCAAACTTAACAAATCAATTACAAACACAATGAACAAAATAATTTATTCTGATTCGGCCATGAATTTACTACTTTTAATCTCTGTAAAGCAGACTTATAGAGGTTTCTAGACTATGCAAATGTGTTAACCATAAGAATGGCAACTGACTGATCTTTTATATAGATTTGATGGTTAAGAGAGAACCTCGAAGGAAGGGTAAGCAAGCGTAGGTAACCACCGTGTAGCGAAGCAAGGGCTGTCAGCTAGTATAGGACAATCCATACTGAAAATTTTATAAATACCAGTATATTTAGAATTCTAATTTACTCAGATTTCATTTATTCAATACTTGATATTTACATAACAATGAGACGTGGATCTTCTTAGAAATTATTGTAATTTTGTGATGGAAAAGGATCAGCCATTCAGATGGAAAGGAATACAAATTTCAGTTGATAAAGCAATTTAATCAGAGGTAGATGTTTCCTTCAGATTGATCTCTTGATACAATACTTGTGATTTATAGGTATTAATCTTTGAGATGGCTTTCTTTACGACAATAGGAAATCAGATAACCTGAAGATATCTCTATATTCTTCCAATCCTCTCAGAGCACGTTTAAAACTTAAGGACAATGTGCTATATGATTCTTAAATAGTTTATTTAAATTTTATAAGGACAAATAATTATCTACGTAATATATGAATTGTAATGTCACTAATTTAAAACCGGCAAATTCTACTACTAACATTTTATTCCTTTTATAATCTATTCTTTGAAATTAATGACTAAATACATCTTTAGATACCAAAAAACAATTAAAATTTATTTATATTATTTTTTATTACAGTGTTTAAACTTATGATAAACAATTTTTATGCAATGATTAATCATGCTATAACATAAAAATGTTCTATGTTTGTTTGTTTGTGTGTTATTTACTTAACAACTCATAACTCAAAAGTGGCTCAACTGCATGATTGTAATTGTATATGATTTTTGTCATTATTACTTTCGAAATGGCGGCAGTTTAAACACTTGAGTGCTAAATTTCATGAAAAACAACTTAAAAACTACACAAATTTGAGAAACATTAAAAGTGGCATTAAATGGTACTTTATCATTTGGTACTTAATTTCTTATGATTTCTCCACAGATAACGGAGAACACTGATTTTTCCTATCAATATTTTTTTACAAATTTACCTTTCCCATTATCACAATCATCTTAAACAGATGTAGTGCAATCTTTATACGGGTCCTTAACATTTCATACCTACTCAGAAGTTGGTCGGATCGGGCTACTGATCCGACAAGGGAAAAAACATATGCTTGGTTATTTTTGGTCTTTATATAGAACTAGGGGGCATCCCTGCACGCTTCGCGTGCCAACCCCGTCTCTCGCTGCGCTCGATAAACCTCGGCCTTCAGCCTCGGCATGTGACTACTGACTACAAATAATAGTAGATTATCTGTATAACGTAAAATCACAATATTAAATTTATGCACAGTAGATCACCCACACTACTTGCGTCGCTAGCTATTTATTAGTATAAATACCCAATGGTATTACTTAGCCTATTTCAAACTGTTTATTTCATTTGTTTGTGTTTAGTACCTGAAAATTAAACATTTAATGCATCAAAAGGGTAATGTCAAATATAAGAAATAAACGTGTTTATTTATTCACAAACCAGCTGTTATTAATTTACTAAAATTAACCCAATCTTATGGAAAAAAGGAAATTTTTAGGGGCTGTTTGTACCCCTTAGGAATGGAATTTCGAAAAATCCTTTCTTAGTGGGTCCCTTCGATACTAAAGCTAACTTCCTTTAAAATTGTGTGTAAATCTGTTCAGTAAATTTGGAGATTTCGCGATGAGTGGGTGAGTCAGTCAGTTAATTTCGGCCTTTAATTTTTTGTGTGTGCAGTGGCCTTGTCATTTATTCAGCTGAGATGTTTTTCATAGTAGGTAAATAACTAAGAAACAAATATGATCTCTTTTCAGCGGAAAACCCAGGAACATTGCAAAATTGAGGAAAACGGAAAAATAATGTATTTCTTTCGAATATATAGCGTTGTGAATAATCAAGTTGTATGGAATTTTGTACTGATCTCGAATATAATAAAGGTTTTATCTCCGTCCTACAAAAACAAATGAAACTAAAACTTTTTAAATATGCCGAGTTATATGATTGGGTAGTAATGTGAGTGAGATTCTGAAAATAAATTCAATATTGTGAGTTTACGTTATTCAGTTAACGTACTATTATTTGTAGCCAAAAGTCACTGGCCGTGGTGTTACGAGTGACGGAGTCGACACGAGAAGCGTACAGGTGTGTCCCCTAGTCACTCATCATTCATCACTTTGACGCCAACCGTAGTACTATTATTTGTAGTTAAAAGTCACTGGCCGGGGTGTTACAAGTGGCGGAGTTGACACGAGAAGCGTGCAGGGGTGTCCCCTACTGTTAGCTACAAATAATAGTACAGTACGTTTTTATTCTACAAATATGAGGGGCGGACGAGTGTGGATGAACCAGTATAGTCATTGTTACTAAGTAGGGTTGACTGTTCCTAAGAAAGGGCTATTTATTTCTGCTTTACGTGGAATCCGAACCACGTAGTATTGGTCTGATTTTCAGCTACTTGACAACCCTTATACTCGGTTCTCTTCCCTAAACAAGATCCGGACACTGAATACCAATAAATATGGACTGCAAGGACTTTTCTAGTAGTGCCCACGTCGATGACAACCATTGAGCGGACGCTGTGTCAGTATTAAGAAGACTGAGTATAGAACATATTGCCTAAAACCTCAATAACACGTTGGGTATTTAAATAGGTGGGTTTTACCACTGCCGTACTAGTGCAGATTGGTATGTACTCTCTGAAAAAAATTCCTCAAGCAAGCATAAAACCTACCTATTGTAGTACTCGAAGTAGATACATACATCCACTCTTTCTGTTATTAATTGTTAATATAACCACTCTGTTAATTTTCTGTACTACCTAATACCCAGAAGCAATAACATACGTGTTACTGCAATCATCTTGAAGATCAAAGCCTCCAGAAACTGAGAGGAGATGCTGAACTTGATAACTCTCTCGCCCAGCTCATGCATATCCACTTAAGTGAACGGCTAAGTGGATATACGAAATGTGTCTGAAACACATAAAGGACTAATGGTTCAACACACATCGTTTACATGAAATTATTCCCAACTAATTAACATTGTGGAGTTACGTTAAAAAGAAAAAAATGCTTTCCCAATTCAATAAATGATTCCAAAAAAATTATCACAAACTTTCCCCCATATTAAACACTAACTAATCAAAACTTTGAAAATTACCAGTTTGATTCCCAAATATGTATTTTTTCCATGGCTAAAAACTAGTCGAAGTTAAAGACATGGGGTGTTTACTAAAATATTTTAAATTATAACTCTCATCTTTCCTCAAAATCGTTCGAGCCGTTTTTGAGACAATTCCATTTTTGTATGTTTTTTTCCCATAAAATAACAAAAAAACTAAAGTTTAAAAAAGTGAAAGAATGGTCTGAAGATATTGGCTAAATGCACCTATATAACAAAATTTCATAAAAATTGATCCATCCGTTTGGACTCCAGCGAACTGCACATACACACATACATCAATTTTCTTTTTCGAAAAACCCATTTTTTGGTTCAGGGGACACTAAAATGGATGTTTAGACCAACTTGTAAAAAATAAAGGAGATTAGTATGTTTTTAAGAATGACAATCCTCTAAAACTACATGCAACTTGGCATAAGCTTCTATTTGAATGTTTTGCACAGTGGAAATGTTGTATATATTAGCCTATAGAAAATATAATTTCATAGAAGGTATCAGTTGAAATTATAGAAAGGGTTTGTGTTTGGAATAGGAAATGTAAAGGTTAAAAAAATATGAATTTCCATAAAAAAATTACCATAATTTTTGAACGGTAAAAGGAGATTAACTTTTTGTTTTTGTTTTTTTGTTTTACCAAAACTTGTTTCTATCGTAGATCAATAAAATTATATATAGGATTACAGGTATAAAATGGAAAATTATAAGATTAGAGCTAAGAAAAAAATTCTGCATAGGTTAAAAATATTTGTACGTTATTTATTGGGGTGGATTTGATGGGGAATAGTTTTATTTCACTAATGTCTGTTTAGTTCATAGTTAAGTCCATCTTTTGTGGCACATCATGTATGTACTAGTTGAATAACCAGGCATCTTAAGAGAAAAAAACATAAATTTAGTAAAACACATTTACGTATGCTCAAAAAAACTCAAAATCAGTTGAAAATATATTCCCATACAAAAAAAAATACTATCTTATTTTAGAATGTACACTTTGAGCGAGTAAACAAAATCAAAAACAATAAACAAAATACGCACGAACTATTTTGTTGCAAAATGTTCGCAAAGACTGATAGCGTCGAAAGAAAATGCAAATGGCCTCTTGAGAACAGCTTTTGTAGTTAAAAATACAAGCTCTCAGTATTATTTCTGAGTATATATAGCTATTAATTTGTTTTATAGTTATATTATTTTATAGTAGTACAAGATTAAAAATGAAAATGTAATGGCACCTCTCGGTGCAGTATTTGAAGACGTCATACGACTTGTTACACCTTTAGGCTCTACAGAATAACCAAAGAGATGCGAATAACCGTAAAGCATATTTTCACGTTTTTCTGTGTTATGGGGCTTTGAAAATAACACAAAATATCACATTTATACAGCACATAAATGAATGAAAAAAAAAACTATTTAGAGACAAAGTTAGGACTATAGAGTCCTCTCTACTCTTATACAAAACACTTATACAAAATATACATTTTTACATTATATATGTAAGTGTTCATATATAGTGTGAATTTATAAAATAATGTTCTTGTGTATATGAGCGTCCATGTAAAGAAGGTGTGTATTTTAGTGCTATAGTATAAATACACCAAAAACTCCTTTAAATACGATGTTTTTATTTAGTAAGGCTTTTCGGTAACAAAGTTACCATCTTTAGGCTTGACACAAACTAAATTATTGTTTACATTTTTTAATAATTTGAAAAACATATATTAAAATAAAAATAAAACATTTGAAATAATTTAATAAGAAAAATATACATACACACATATATAAATACGTAAAAACTATATAAATATAAAATAATAGAGATTTGTTTATACTATGAAATATCCAGTATAACAAATGTATAAACATAGATTTTGAATATATTCAAGTTTGTTTCCACGAAAGAAAGGATATGGGACCTTCACACTTCATTTGGAATGCAACAGACCGAACTGTTCGTATATGGTATTTGCGCTCTGCAGGAATTTAGTAAATGTTGCAGACCTCAAACACTCAAAGCTTACTATCATTAGCTGTGCAAATACGTACCAAAGTAGTAATATTGAAATGAAAAAGGTGACATGTCAATGATCATAATTAATTACATTATTTGTAGACGTTTCTTAGTTCTTTGCAATCATATTTCATATTCTACATTGATAATGGAAACATATATTAAATTGATAATCCAAATCTATATTACATTGATAATCCAAACCTATATTAAATTGATAATCCAAACCTATATTAAATTGATAATTCAAACCTATATTACATTAATAATCAAACCTATATTACATTGATAATCCAAACCTATAGTACACTGATAAACCAAATCTATATTACATTGGTAATCTAAACCTATATTAAATTCATAATCCAAACCTATATTACATTGATAATCCAAACCTATATTACATTGATAATTCAAACCTATATTACATAGGTAATTCAAACCTATATTACATTGATAATCCAAACCTATATTACATTGATAATCCAAACCTATATTACATTGGTAATTCAAACCTATATTACATTGATAATCCAAACCTATATTACATTGATAATCCAAACCTCTATTACATTGATAATCCAAACCTATATTACATTGATAATCCAACCCTATATTACATTGATAATTCAAACCTATATTGCATTGGTAATTCAAACCTATTTTACATTGATAATCCAAACCTATATTACATTGATAATCCAACCTTTATTACATTGGTAATTCAAACCTATATTACATTGATAATCCAAACCTATATTACATTGATAATCCAAACCTATATTACATTGGTAATTCAAACCTATATTACATTGATAATCCAAACCTATATTACATTGATAATCCAAACCTATATTACATTGATAATCCAACCCTATATTACATTGATAATCCAAACCTATATTACATTGGTAATTCAAACCTATATTACATTGATAATCCAAACCTATATTACATTGATAATCCAAACCTATATTACATTGATAATTCAAACCTATATTACATTAATATTCAAACCTATATTACATTGATAATCCAAACCTATATTACACTGATAAACCAAATCTATATTACATTGGTAATCTAAACCTATATTAAATTCATAATCCAAACCTATATTACATTGATAATCCAACCCTATATTACATTGATAATTCAAACCTATATTACATTGATAATCCAAACCTATATTACATTGATAATCCAAACCTATATTACATTGATAATCCAAACCTATATTACATTGATAATCCAACCCTATATTACATTGATAATTCAAACCTATATTACAT
Source organism: Stictocephala bisonia (assembly GCA_035578905.1). NCBI lineage: Eukaryota > Metazoa > Arthropoda > Insecta > Hemiptera > Membracidae > Stictocephala > Stictocephala bisonia. The sequence goes on along the minus strand of JAQJVL010000148.1, from coordinate 1,141,767 downwards.
TGGTAATTCAAACCTATATTACATTGATAATCCAAACCTATATTACATTGATAATCCAAACCTATATTACATTGATAATCCAAACCTATATTACATTGATAATTTTATTTGTATCCCATATTAAAATAATACTAATTAATAAAACAACATTTTCTATATTTCTTACAAAATTTAACTTTTTTTCTTAAATTGTTATAAATATAGTGTCATGACAGCTGTAAAAAACTAAAATTATTTTCAAATTACTTAATAATATATAAATAATAAATCGTTTATTTTTTTTATTCAAATTCATTAACATTTTTACAAAATGTAATATGTACAACCTATAAAACCATTCCATTAAATTATACTTATTATAAACTAACAATAAAACAAGGCTAACAAAAAATAATGAATAATTGAAATGAAAAAAGAAATAGTATCCTCAAGGCTCAATGCCTGTTTGCGGGTTCCATGAATATATATTTTTAATCATAAATAACTTGAGCTCAAGAGCGACTCTTATTCCATTGGGGAAAAGTAAATGAAAGTGAATTTAATTAAATTTATATTTCTAAGCTCGAATATTTTACTCTTAACATTAAATACTAAATATAAAAATAATAATATACAACTGATATGTAAACTCAGAACTCTGTTATAAACTGTTAAAGACATCATATAAATGAAGGAATTTACCCATTAATGTGCAGAGTTGAAGTTTTTGAAAAATATATATATCAAACTTTCGTGTGTTTATGTACACAACACTCGAAAAATAGTGAATGGATTTATTTGAATTTTTATATGTCATTGAATTTATATACAAGAGAGATATAACATACATTTAGTTCTTAAGTCTTAAACGCGAACAGGGCATTTCAAGCATTTCCCAACCTACCTACATTTCACAAATGAAAATAAACGTCAGTGCTAATAAGTGCTATTGTGACCAGCTGATTTATGTACATATTGTATTCAAATCATGTCCTGTAAGTTTATTACTGTGACCAGTTATTGTTTATTTATGAAAACAAATGTATTACTTTATTTAAGATAAAATTAAGACTAAGTCCCAGCAAAACGTAGCCAGGTTTAACTACTAATTCAGGCCTATCTAATATAACATTTACTTAGAGAATTTAAAACATTTGACAATATTAGAAATTGCCTTAAATTATTTCTAAAACAGTTTAGAATTATTTTGGGTCTTTATTGACTCAGGCAGATGATTAAATACCTGAGTAAAGTGGCCCGTTTTAGCACTTTGAAGTTCTGTGCCGTTGATAATTTGAAATCATATTATGTCGTTACTAACTTTACCACGTCACTGACTTTGGTCTACCAACTCTCATTATAGCTACAAACTTCAGCACGGGTTGCAGACATTCAATAGAGCAAATTAAGTTCCATCCAACAGTTTGTCGTGTACATCGCTCCTTTAGGTCTTGCCAAATTACCTTATTAATCACTTTAACGACATGAAGCCAATAAACTAGGTAATATACTTAATTTCACTGAACTTCTTTACCTACGGGCAATTGTAGGCTATTGTTTGAAACTTACTTGTTGGCATTGGATTGTTCATGATTGGAAGAACATTGTTGGACATTTTTGATGATTTAAATGCTTTAAGGAACAAACACACGATACAAAAACTCCTGTCATCTTCAGTTTTACTATCTTACTACCTATTTTTTGTCCTTAACCCATAGTAATTTTAGAAAACCCCTAAAACCAAATGCTTATAGACTGCTGTTATCTATTGAGAAAGTCACGTGACCTTAAAAACTATCACACATAACACAATTATAAAATAGTATAAAACACAATATAAAATACAAAATATAAGCAGATTTGAAATTTATTTTGTGTCTTTTTGTTTCGTATTATGTTTTAAATTTTAATAAAATTTGTTATATATGAGATCGTTTAATTACACGTGACTTCGTAACAGATAACCGTTAAGTAACACCTGAAGACGACGAAAGTTTCATACCTGTCGAAACGTTTTGTTTTTTTTTTTTTTTTTTTGTCTTAAAACACTTCAAGCATTAGAAATCACCAATAACTTTCTACCTATGACAATATTAGGCTGTTTATGTAAAGCGGTTTTACTATAAATATGCTTCCAAATAAATTGAAGTGGTATTAGAATTTGATAAAGACGTTTTGATAAACCTCGTAGACGTTTTTGATAAAGACTAAAAAAACTGAGCGAGCCGGTGGCCGAGCGATCTAAGGCTTCAGGACTTTAAGCTTGAGTTAGAGACAGTATCAGATTTATCAGAAATATTCAACTTCTACTGTACTGGTTCGCCCTCTTACTCTGTCTGAATAAGTTCCTCGCACATGTCTATAGTCTATGGGGAATGGGCAGAGTAAGGGTAAGATCGGCCTCTCCTTAAAGAAATAAATAAATAATTTTTATCATTACTCATTAAACGCTGTTTTATATAATAAAAAAGCTATTAAAGATATTAATAACAAGCTACTGTGGAAGGTTGAAGGATAAATTTAAAATATTGATCCACTCAAGTTAGGTGAGATTAATTTCAGTACTCAGACAAAAGACTCAGACTTGTTGTACGGGCTTATACTCAGACTTGTTGTACGGGCTTATACTCAGTCTTGTTGTACGGGCTTATACTCAGACTTGTTGTACGAGCTTATACTCAGACTTGTTGTACGGGCTTATACTCAGACTTGTTGTACGGGCTTATACTCAGACTTGTTGTAACCTCTCATTTTAAGTTTATTACATTTCCGTACGAGTAGTACATATTCACGGCTTATCGCACGTCTAATCCAACGAGATGAATCTCCTCTTAGAGACCGAACGAAACATCTGTAAATTGTTTATAGTAAATCAATTGTATTAATGGATAGCAACAGATAATTCTCTTTTATATATTTATTTCACTGTCTGTTACAACGAAAACCGAATTGTCCGTAATATTTTCTTCATACGAATAGATATGAAAAGCAATCTAAAGTTCATCATAACAAACGAGCAAGTTTTGTTCCCTTTTTCTTTCTCCCATATGCGTTAGCATAGAGAAAATATTGTGATCGTCCAAAAAGATTTTTTTTCAAGTTGGTCTAAAAATTCATTTTAGGGTCCCCTGAACCCAAAAAGTGTTCTTTTCGAAAAAGATTTTTGGTGTCTGTCCGTATGTGTGTCTGTGTGTATGCGCAGTTCGCTGGAGACCAAACGGATGGATAGATTTGTATGACATTTGGTATGTATGTGTATATAGCCAATATCTCCAGATCATTTTTCACTTTTATGACATTTTACTTCTTTTTTAATTTTTATGAGCAAAAACATACAAAACGGCTCTAAAGATTTTGATTAACTTCTCAGGAAAAATGTGAATTACAATTTTAAATAATTTATTAAAAGCCGCATGTCTCTAACTTAACTAGTTTTTTAGTTATAACATTTGTTACGGGAAAAACCTTTAAAATGCATTTTTGTTCAAGCTTTATTCTTGATTAAATTTTCAGTAAAAATGTAAATTACCATTAAAAATATTTTACTCATCACCCCACTAAGTTGGGGCTGGAGGCCGAAGGCCGGAAGAATAATAGAATTCGAGTTGTTGAAGGTCGTTTACATAAAATCTGGTTATGTGATTTATTGAACAGCTATTTTTGAAGATTATTTTTCCATACTTTTATTTAAATAAAACAAGTGTTTCGTCTTTACATTCCTTAGAAATGTAATCAATTAAACATCTGTTTTTATTTACGTGTGTTTTTACATCCTTTAATTTTCATTTTTTAAACAATGTGACAAAACGAAAGGAAAGGGAGAATGTTTGTGACAGTTACCTGGTACCATTTTTTAATCTTGCTCTTCGTAAACCATGGTTTGGATTTGGTATTTGTTACTCATATATCGACCTTCCTATGAGACTGACGGTGGGTCTACGGATAGCATACGGATTTTAAAATATATATTTACAAGCAATCCGGGCTATGAAATGAATGACTATTAGAAGTGCTCACTTCCAAGAGATGATTGTTAATGTTTAATTAATAATTGTGATAGCATATTAACGTGTTATTTTCTAGAAGTGTATGATACAAGATACGCAGTTTCTGTGCTATGAAATATTACGAACGCTAGAGAAGAAAATAAGGTGTACAGAACTGAATGTATTTCACCTGGGCGTGATTTAAAGTTCCATTTTGAAACATGTAATGTACTTTAAGACAAAACTTACTCCCTTACGAAAAACAAAGAATTTTCTCGGCTTTTATGCTTACTAAATAATTTACTATAATATTCCAACTGAAATGTCCTCTCTACTTAGACGTTTGCTAAAATAGACAAAGCAAATTATTTAACTTATATGAACTTAGTAATTATTTATATTCCTCATATTTTGGTCAGTTACATAAATATATACGAAAAGGCAAATAAGACTATTGAGATGTCTTCTTATAGAAAATTGGAGTGTTTTAAGTCATTTGGAATACATTACATCTAATTTCCATAAAGTGTGCGAATATATTATCAGTACAGTGTAAAATTTTAGTGAATTTAATAGGAATAAAGTGGCAAAAGTATAACATTTTCATTTTAATAAGTAAAATATATTTTTACGAATATAAACGAGACAACATCAGACTAATTAAAATGTAAAAATCTTATATTTTTATTTATTGTTTATTGCTGTTACAATAGATTGCAAACAGAAGTTTTTTTTTTATTTTCTTTCCAAAAACATTTCATCAATATATTGGAAAAAAAACGTCATATTCATGCGATACAAAACATGGAATTGCGATCTTTTCTGTAATGTAAAATAGGATCATTAAAAAATGCATTCCTAATTCTAACCGGCATAAAAAAACTTCCGTAAAAATCCAATTTCATTTGAAGTTTTTGTTTTATACGAGTGAAAGTTTTGTTTATATTCATGTGATAGATAATATACAAGAAATGTTTAGAATAGATTGCTAATTGTCAATACTAAGGAATTTATAAGTCTAAAAATATATTATCATATAATTGAAACAAATAGAACATCTGAATTGTAAGGTCACACACCAATTTGTATAGTAAAAATATAAATTACCTTTGAGAAATAACTGCAACAAAAATATAAAGAAACAGAAAGTAAATAAAAATTAATTTCAACAGTAAGAATCGGATACACAGGATTGTTAGTGACTGAAAAGCTTTGAAAAACATAATTACGATCTTAATATTGTGATTAATAAAGCTTTTTTAGCTCAGAAACTGGCCTACTATAAAATACTATAAAATATCTTAACATTATTTATTCTCCTTGAGCAAGTGTGAGATATTGGAACATTTTGTCAGATCGACGTTAATGACATTAAGATATATTTTGTCATGATTCTAAACAGAATCAATATTAAATAATAAACACATTCTTCTGTCTTAGCAAAGTAAATCAGTAAAGGGTACTTCACTTAGGTCTTTTTACTGTCAACACAGTATTGAAATGTGTTAAAAATGGAATAAACTCAGAGCAGTTGGAAATGACAATTTGCCAATCCAAACTATAAAATCAAAGAGTCTGAGTACTTTAGAGTTATAAAAATTGGTTAACGAATCATCAACTATTCCTTGCCCACATTGTTGGAAAATGTAAAGAAGGATTGTTCAGCTCCTATTAAGGGTTCTCAAAGGCGAACAAACAGATTGTAGTTTTAAACAACAAACCATTGTATTGTTCCAACATACTACGAAAACAAATTAGTCACGCCCTATTACAACCAACAAAGGAATGGCGATTACTGCGGTGCAGTGAATATTAACACAGTGACGTAACCAGAAAATGAATAGTTTGCTGTTGAATTTTAAGAACCACTGTGTTGTTCCAACTTAACACCAACACACATGATTCACGCCGTCATAACATCAAGAAAGGATTGGTGATTACTGCGGTTCAGTGAATATTAACACAATGACGTAACCAGAAAATGAATAGTTTGCTGTTGAATTTTAAGAACCACTGTGTTGTTCCAACTTAACACCAACACACATGATTCACGCCGTCATAACATCAAGAAAGGAATTGGTGATTACTGCGGTTCAGTGAATATTAACACAGTGACGTAACCAGAAAATGAATAGTTTGCTGTTGAATTTTAAGAACCACTGTGTTGTTCCAACTTAACACCAACACACATGATTCACGCCGTCATAACATCAAGAAAGGATTGGTGATTACTGCGGTTCAGTGAATATTAACACAATGACGTAACCAGAAAATGAATAGTTTGCTGTTGAATTTTAAGAACCACTGTGTTGTTCCAACTTAACACCAACACACATGATTCACGCCGTCATAACATCAAGAAAGGATTGGTGATTACTGCGGTTCAGTGAATATTAACACAATGACGTAACCAGAAAATGAATAGTTTGCTGTTGAATTTTAAGAACCACTGTGTTGTTCCAACTTAACACCAACACACATGATTCACGCCGTCATAACATCAAGAAAGGATTGGTGATTACTGCGGTTCAGTGAATATTAACACAATGACGTAACCAGAAAATGAATAGTTTGCTGTTGAATTTTAAGAACCACTGTGTTGTTCCAACTTAACACCAACACACATGATTCACACCATCATAACATCAAGAAAGGATTGGTGATTACTGCGGTTCAGTGAATATTAACACAATGACGTAACCAGAAAATGAATAGTTTGCTGTTGAATTTTAAGAACCACTGTGTTGTTCCAACTTAACACCAACACACATGATTCACGCCGTCATAACATCAAGAAAGGATTGGTGATTACTGCGGTTCAGTGAATATTAACACAGTGACGTAACCAGAAAATGAATAGTTTGCTGTTGAATTTTAAGAACCACTGTGTTGTTCCAACTTAACACCAACACACATGATTTACGCCGTCATAACATCAAGAGAGGATTGGTGATTACTGCGGTTCAGTGAATATTAACACAGTGACGTAACCAGAAAATGAATAGTTTGCTGTTGAATTTTAAGAACCACTGTGTTGTTCCAACTTAACACCAACACACATGATTCACGCCGTCATAACATCAAGAAAGGATTGGTGATTACTGCGGTTCAGTGAATGTTAACACAATGACGTAACCAGAAAATGAATAGTTTGCTGTTGAATTTTAAGAACCACTGTGTTGTTCCAACTTAACACCAACACACATGATTCACGCCGTCATAACATCAAGAAAGGATTGGTGATTACTGCGGTTCAGTGAATATTAACACAATGACGTAACCAGAAAATGAATAGTTTGCTGTTGAATTTTAAGAACCACTGTGTTGTTCCAACTTAACACCAACACACATGATTCACGCCGTCATAACATCAAGAAAGGATTGGTGATTACTGCGGTTCAGTGAATATTAACACAATGATGTAACCAGAAAATGAATAGTTTGCTGTTGAATTTTAAGAACCACTGTGTTGTTCCAACTTAACACCAACACACATGATTCACACCATCATAACATCAAGAAAGGATTGGTGATTACTACGGTTCAGTGAATATTAACACAGTGACGTAATCAGAAAATGAATAGTTTGCTGTTGAATTTTAAGAACCACTGTGTTGTTCCAACTTAACACCAACACACATGATTCACGCCGTCATAACATCAAGATAGGATTGGTGATTACTGCGGTTCAGTGAATATTAACACAGTGACGTAACCAGAAAATGAATAGTTTGCTGTTGAATTTTAAGAACCACTGTGTTGTTCCAACTTAACACCAACACACATGATTCACGCCCTGTTAACATCAACAAAGGAATACCGATTACTGCGGTGCAATGAATATTAACACATGATTATAATATATGTATAAAAACTTAAATCATGATCTGTTGGAAAACAAATATTTTATTGGTACCTTTTATATACTGCCCTTTGAAATTCGCATCAATTTATTCGTGTTACTCTTCCATATTGGCACCTTGGAGCTAAAATCTCAAGTGTTACATGATTATATCTGAAAAAATGTATTGCATGAATATCAATTCCAATTAGATTGATCAGCCTCAATGGAATTGATAAGTGCAGTAAAAATATTAACCACAAACGACAATTAAATTATAAGAATTTAATTAACCATTTCAATAAAGATTTTTTTTATTTTGATGATAATAAGAGTGATGTCAACTTGTGTACACTGAGATTATTAATTTTACAATACTAATAATAATATATAACATGATGATATTCAAATTCGTTTTCAAAAATGTACTATGACTTGGGATTACAATTCTATTGTTTTCTTTTCTTTTTCAAAAGACCAATTCGAATTCCAATTCGAATTTCCATTTCATTAGTATTGTTTCTAAACAGTAATTTAATGAAGATGTCTCATTAACAGAGTTATCTAACCTGAAACTTAGAGGTAAAGTAGTATTTAGTAATCACAGAAGGGTTACAATTTTTGAAAACAATAATACTAGTTTGGTACACGTTCGTGAATAAAGGAAATATTTGGCAGTGAATTTGAAAGTCTCCAGATTGCGCCTGAAATGTTAACATCGACTAAAGGGGAAAGCTACTAATAGAGTTTCTTTGCAAAACATTTGCAAAATTGCCAACTTAAGGTTGTGTGATATGTTATCTACAGATAGTAAATAAATGTCACAGTGAAACAGTCAAATTGACTCAGCCGGTTTACCGTATTAGCTGAGAATACCGGACATATACTTCATTTTTAGTTATGACTGAATGTTTTGATGCATAAAAACGCCAACGTTTTGGAATTCATATAAAGAGAAATTATAATATTTTTATATAAAAACTGTTTTTTTTCTTAATTTTTATTCTGATACAACAAATGTAAAAAAATGTATATTAAATAAATGCAAGTATGTTGAAACCCGGTCATTTTCCATTAATTCACTACCACTACTTTTTCAGTTACTTCACATCTACTACTTGTTTTATCACAATTACGGTCAGGTCAGGTTAGATTAGGTTAGGTTAGGACAGATGGCTACTAAAGTTGATCACAAACTGATAAATCCAATGATTGACTTACCGCCGAATGCGCTCTCTGTGTATGGAAAGCCCACGGAAAGCGATAAGATAAGGCCAGCGGTATCGGATTCCTAGTGGATAAGGAATGCCACAGTGGACGTAAATATGATTGGGAACAGTGATTAGAGCAATAGATTATTTATCAAGCAGTAGTAAACTAACGGAAACAAAAAAAAAAAAAAAAAAAAAAAACGCAGTAGCAGTTAATTAACGGAATAGATCCTGAAACCCTAATAAATGCGAATAAAATACTATGAAGTTGTATTAGATAACTAGTTGTTCTTGTAAGTATTAGAAAACCATGGCTTTAAAATACCAAAAAAATATCACTTAGCAACCATTTGAGTTAAATAAAGTAATAAAAAATGAACATAACAAAAACAGATATTTATAAACTAAACGAACTGTAAATTACGACAGTTAAATTTTATTTAGTACTGAACAACGAATATAACATTTTAAATTCGTATACAAACAATCTAGCTATTAATTATGTTTGTGCAATTAAGATCATGTGCAATGATTCAATGTTGCTTATTCAATTATAATAAATATTTAGTAACGTTCTAATGAAATTAACTTATTTATTAAAAATCTCTTTATAGGTTATGCCAATTATAAAGGGACATTAAAAGCAAAATACATAACATATAAGTAACATGCGGTCGAGCAACAACTAGAAACCTTCTAAATAACATAAATGTCTTTTAAATACCATCAATATGTATCTATACTTTTTAACAATGTGTAGAATGATATAAATTTTAGCGACAATATTCCGAATAAACAAACATTTCATAGTAGCTACAAAGGTAAAATAGCAACAATTTAATAATTGAAACATAAAAACACGCCAGTAACAAAGGCCAACATACCAACAAGGTGACATCACATTTTAAAAATTGTTTTAAGTTCAAAAGTCAAAGAAAATAACAAATAATAAAGAAATGATATAAAGTCAGCATTAAATAGTTAGCAATTTGTAACAGTAAAGAAAACATTTAGTACTTAGACAAACTAAAAATAAAAGAAACAAAAGAGAAGAAACAAAGTACTGTACCAACAAAATATTATAAATAGGATTAAAAAACTAGGGAAAGTCAAGAAAGTTGCGTGTTAAGTCAAGCTGATAACTATCATTACATTTCTCCTAATGAAATAATATATACCATTAAACGAAACACAATACCAATTAATAAAATTATATTAATCGTACATTTACTTTATGTAGGTAGTATGAGCTCTATGTGTTAAAAATAACTTTATGTTCCACCATTTACAGGGCATAAATTATTATTGTTATTACAGATTTAAGTAATTTCATGTTGATTGAACTTAAAACTTAACTGTGACACAACATTTGTCAAAATCCAAGCCAAGAACTGACTCATAAGTAGTTATCTACAATTTATCAATTTAACACCAATTTATTTAATATCCCCCAATTTCTGCCAAAGGCTGCCCCCACCTTGCTTCCCCCCAATTACTTCGCCGCCGGCAGTTACCAAATTGAATTGGAGCCCAGCCAGGCGGAAAGAAGTAATATCCAACCATCGACAAAGATAATTCCCGTGTACATGAATTTAGAAACATATAATTGTTTTCTTCCATTATATAATTAATAGTTAATGGATTTAGTACAGTTACAATATGAATATTACTTATTATTAGAAATATAACAGTATTGCGGTATTTTCATTTTAATTAAGTTGAATAATTGTATAGCAGTTAAAGAGTTTTATTCTCTCTAGACTTTTCAATAGTTCCTTTACGCCATCTTCTCTAATGTCACAGCATTGAACAAGAAAATATAAATAAAATTAAGGTAAACGTAAAAATATGGAATGAAATGTCCTCAAATTGCCATCGACGTGGTCGTGGAAACTACTAGAGAGATTCATGTTGGGTGGTAGTCAGGGTCCGGATGTTGTGTAGGTTAGAGTTGAAGTCTGGATCAGCTGTAAATCAGACCAATACTACGTTGTTCGGACTCCACGTAAAGCTGTAGGTCTCATAGTTGTTCTGGCTATTGGGCTATTAATACAATGACTCCTTCTAAACAACAGTCGACATTATTTACTTTGTAAATGACTACACTCGTTCATCAACACTCATCACACTCATTCACCATTCATTCATTAGCTCCCCATATTCGCCCATACATCTACGATTAATAAGCTAATGATGAATAATAAATAATTATAACTACAGAAGAAGCACTGTGATGATATTTTGATATTTGATAGATCTTTTAAGTAAAATATTTTCCAAGAAAAAATTTCAATCTCGTATTGCATGGTTTTTCATCTGGGCTACGATCTACCATGCAAGATTATGTGTTGATTTATTACATCTGCACTGCCTGCTTGGCTTCAGTAAAGGAAGCAAGTAATATTCAGGGCAACAGTAGAATATATAATCAGATTTAAATTAGACGTTTCATGGGATTTAAAATATTACTTTTTTTTCCTAGGTGTTTTATCTGGAATATTTTCTAAGACGTGATTTTATTAGAAGTCTATCGTAATCTGTAAGCAAGTAATTGTTAAAGGGTTTTCTACGTTGATATGGGTTAGTTAAGTTGAAAAAAATGATAGTTTTATACATAGTACAAGGTAGTAACCAGAACCTGAAGACGACCGTAGTTTCATATCTGTCGAAACGTGTTTTAGTTTTACATACACTTGAAGAGTGCAAATCTAAATAAAATAGTTTAAATCTATCAATATATACATAAAAAAATCAACATTTAAATCAACATTCTAAAATTATAAAAAAGCATTTTTGTTGTAGTATTATTGTTGTAATACATTTTCGCCTTAAATTATGAAGAAACAGTTTCCCAATAAATGTTTCAACATATATTAACATGGAGTGAACTTATAATGCTCAAGTACATTTGTAAAAGGCGGACATTTATGTCAAAGAATGTGTTTTGATCTTTATCATTTTATATAGCCTCTAAAATAACCCATAAAACATAATAAATGTTTTATGTGTATAAAAAGTGTCTACACTGTATTACCTCATTTCATTGAGACTCTAGACTCAAATAAGGCTAAGAACTGGAACCCTCGAATAGTTTTTAGGAATAATACTCCCTGTACCAATTCTAAAGAAAAAAAGTTGGCTTACAAGTAAGTTTTTACAAAAAGTGTATTACAGACATGGATATGTACAACGAATATCAGTCAACAATCTCACAGACTTACAAATATTCTTTCATATGGCTTCTAGTATAGACCAAAAGCAGCAGTTCAAATGTTTTTCATAATGAAATAAATTAATAAGTCTGTCGTTAAAATAGAATCTTATACATTCCTAACAGACACTGAACAATTAAGCTTTTGAAAAATATAAAAAGCCTTGTTTGGCCCAATCACGTGTTGCCCTTAGTTTGCTCAAGATGTATACAGCAACACAAACCTATAATACTAACAAGTTTGACTCAAATCAAGTAACTTGATGCTAAAACTTATATTTACTAAACTTTTAGTATCCAATAAAATCTGGACATTTACTATTATCGATACTCTTTATTAAGGTAATATTCTGTATAAAATAATTAGTCTCCCTCAATGCATTACTAATTATGACACAAGTGATAATTACAAATTTTGATATTAGTACTAAAATAATTGTATTTAAGTTCATCAAACCACTGAGAAAACTACTTTAGACTAATTAAAAAGTACCGATATAAAGAGCGCACAATTTAACTTGACTCTTACGGAAAAGTTGAACTAAGAAACAAAATTGGCGTTGTTTTATACCAAAACAACGCTAAAGTGGTGCCTACAACATCAATATGATCGGTTAAATCAACTACAAGTTGTACAATCCAACAAACATTCCCTACTGACATACATTAATGATCTCCACAACCGAACACAGCTTCCCCCACCCACCTTTTGCTAATATTAACTGCTGCCTAGTAAATTCACATTGAGCTTGTATGCATGCATTGCTCATTTTCGAAACACTATATTATAGTGAACCTCAATTTTTTCGTCAATTTCGAATGGACTACAATTCCTATATGCTCCCATTCACAACACGACTTAACCATCCCACTCATTCATAAACAACGACGTAGATGGCCCTCCCACCCAGATATATACTACGACGTAACAGTTCCTTCCGCTTTTCCTTAGAAAAAATCGTTGACGCGCCCATTCATAAACAACGACGTAGATGGCCCTCCCACCCAGATATATACTACGACGTAACAGTTCCTTCCGCTTTTCCCTAGAAAAAATCGTTGACGCGCCCATTCATAAACAACGACGTAGATGGCCCTCCCACCCAGATATATACTACGACGTAACAGTTCCTTCCGCTTTTCCCTAGAAAAAATCGTTGACGCGCCCATTCATAAACAACGACGTAGATGGCCCTCCCACCCAGATATATACTACGACCTAACAGTTCCTTCCGCTTTTACCTACAAAAAAATCGTTGACGCGCCCACTCATAAACAACGACGTAGATGGCACTCCCACCCAGTTATATACTACGACGTAGAAGCTCCCTCCGCCTATTCTTACACAACATCGTTGACTGCCCTCACACCCACTCATGCACATCGACGTGGATGACCCTCCCCCCACCAAGCCACATCAACGTTGACAACCCACTTGCCCACCCGTTCACAAAAATGATTACTCTCTCATCCACCCATACCCCAAGAATTTCTTTAATGCCCAGTCACATTAAAGGAAATTGAAACCCTCCGGTCAAGATCACTGGCAAAAAAGTTATTTATTTGCTACAATGATGATTTTCCCAAATATCTTTAAAATCATCTACTACATATATTATAACCGAACACTAAGTGGTTCGGATTCCACGTATATCTGTAGGTCCCTTAGTTGCCCTGGCTATTGGGCTATTAATAAATGGCCCTTTCTGAGGAACAGTCATAATCAGAACAGTCAACCAGACTACACTCATATCCGCCTTAAAATACGCACAACGTTGTGTCGGCGTCTCATATGTAAGATATGTGATTTACCATGCGTGTTTTTAAGCCTCAACATCTATCGGTTGGTTCTACCGACTAGGCTTTGAACTATCGTACTACATGCGTCTGTACCACTGTACACATACAGTGGTACTTTCTTCTACTTTCTGTAGAAGAAAGTAGCACTGTATGTGTATGGGCAGGCTGGTGGGTCAATACCGCTGTACGTGTATGGGTGGGTGGATTGTACGTGTGTGGGAGAGCGGGTGCGTCAATACTACTGTACGTGTATGGGAAGGCGGGTGGATAAATGTTACAGTACTTGTATGGGAGGGCATGTGGATAAATACTACTGTATGTGTATAGGGGAGCGGTTGGGAGTACATATGGGGCCATTAGGTAAATTAATAACGACGTTTTCAAATAACATTTAATTTTGATTATTTTAATGTTTTACTTCTTTTGTAACTCATTTTGAAGTTAGAATAACCACAAACGAACCCACTCGTACGTCGTTCCTAAAATGGCGACGGTCTCCATTTAGACAGGTTGAGTAGTTAGTTGTGAATGATGATTGTTGGAATGATTGTGACAATCGAGTTTCGTGCAGACAGTGCGGCCAATGGCATGAGTGTCCAACTAAGTGGCTCGCTTCCGTTTAAAGGTCAAAACGTGCACGGTAAATATAAAGGAGTTTCGTAACTGTATAGTTATTTCATCTCTTATAAAACTTCTGTCGCAGAGTTTAAGGCCTGGTAACTTACATTTAGTTCAACTTCTTAACGTTGCTAAGACAGTATAAAAATGAATACGAGGCTGGTCGTGTGAGCGAAGCAAATTTTCGTTCTCTACGTACAGTATATAAATTGTATGTATCTAGAACAAAGGGATGTAAGGATGGTAAATATGGATAGAAGATAGTTTATTTCGTCAGATATTTATTTTCTAATATTATGAAGAAATTTTAAATGGAATAACAATTGATAAATGAAGAAATTGTGGATGGAGTCATTTATAAAGAGCCATAATCATGTATATGAAGCCGTGTACTCTCTACATGTATATGTTTGCCAATAAGAGGCTGTTACTGGAATGGTTTATTTTAGAATCCTTCACAAGTTGTGACAATAATACTGGCGTCTCTGTGAAAGTATTATTCCAGTCTATACCCCCTCTCTCTCTCTCTCTCTCTCTCTCTCTCTCTCTCTCTCTCTCTCTCTCTCTCTCTCTCTCTCTCTCTCTCTCTCTCTCTCTCTCTCTCTCTCTCTCTCTCTCTCTCTCTCTCTCTCTCTCTCTCTCTCTCTCTCTCTCTCTCTCTCTCTCTCTCTCTCTCTCTCTCTCTCTCTCTCTCTCTCTCTCTCTCTCTCTCTCTCTCTCTCTCTCTCTCTCCCTCCCCCTCCCTCCCTCCCTCCCTCCCTCCCCCCTCCCCCTCTCTCTCTCTCTATATATATATATATATATATATATATATATATATATATATATATATATATTAAATTGAAAATATATTAAATTGTGATTTTCCTAATCCTAAGCATTATATCTTTGTGAGCCTGTTGTACGACTGCCTCTTTCACTGAAAAGTGGGGGGGGATTATACTAGTACCTCTTTTACGAATTTTCCTCAAATCGGGGTTTCTATATAAAAAAGAATAATTTTTCGAACACAAGGTGTTTTCTTACAATTTTCGCCCATTTTGTATCTTAGGTATCTACATGTTGTATTTAAATTTTTAACAATTAAAAAATATATATACCGTACATCAAATAATTATTTTTAAAATAATTTAAGCTATAGTTATGTATTTAGCCATATTAACTCAGTGTCTTCATCGTAAATTATAGTATTCAGGGCTTATTGTGTCCGTTATTTACTAAACTATGTCATTCATTGGCTAAATGGTTTTATCAAATCAAAATCATTTATTTACAAATAAAATTTCATACAATAGTTACATATATAACATTAAAACTGGTGAATTATTATTTTTTACTGTAAATAGTTTTCTCTAAATCTAGCGTAATATAAATGTCATAACATTCAATGTTCTCTAGGTCAAATTTCCAATTTAACATATTTCGATTTTATATTAAATTTCCTATTTTTATTTATTTTATCCTATTTATATTACATTTTCTATTAAAACATATTTCCTATACACTTAACATATTGTTTGATACGTTCTATTAACCAAAATTTCATTTATTGTTGTTATAAATTTAGTATAAGGTAGGTCTTTTATATGGAGAGGGATTTTATTATGTAATTTAATACCCATGTATATCGGACTGTTTTCAAACAAAGTCAAATTAGGTAAAGGATACTTAAATAAGTGTTTATGCCTTGTATTATAAAAGCGGCAAAAATAAAATTTTTTTAAGCTTTCTAAATGTTTATGTAAATGTTTTAAAACTTCAAGAATATATAAGCTGGGTAGTGTGAGTGCGTTATTTTTAATGAAAATTCCTTTACAACTGTCCCTAGGGCCAATTTTTTAATACACGTAGTAGTACTTGTTGTGATCTAAAAATTCTATTAAAATCAGCAATATTTACAATAGTCAATTTACAAAATCATTAATTTAATTTTCAAAGCAAATCGACGCACTATTCATATCTTTAAAATTTACACAATGTTAATTTATAACATATATAGGCACCCAGCCTCCTGTTTGGGGGTTTTCTTCGTTTTTTTTAAAACTAACAATAAATGACTAGAAGAAAATATCAGCCTGCCGTTAGCGAAAATAATAATAATACACATAAACAAATTGTTATAAACTCTAGTAAAATAATAACCCACCTAAAACAAATACAAACTATAGTTCATGAAAAATTTAACACTATGGATTGTGATTTTGAAATATGTTTTATTTATAAAATAAAACTAATTTAAATTATTATGTCATCCTGCTCTGATTAATATTTACACAGATTCATCTTCCACTTCTGGGTTACGTAGTTCATCTTTTGTTTCCTTTGGTTTCTCGATTCCGTTGGCTGAAACATATAATGGCATACATAAGACTATACAATAAACGTTAACCGTATCTTAATGTAGAGTTAACATTTCAAGTTACTTTGTGTTTTTAGTTCTAAAGACAATTGTTAATTTACATGGGACTTTCATATTTCAGAATAGCCAATGAATTAATTAGTGAAGAAATTAACATTAAATGAAAATTACCTTGCATTAGCCGCTTGATGGCTTTCTTTTGAATTCTCTCTAGAGGTGCTTCGAACAACAGGTTGATGTAGAGGGCTAAGATGTATGCTGCGGCAGCATCTCCAGTCACCACCCAGAACTAAACAATACATTGCATCAGCAGTTTGATGGCTTTCTGTCCACAATTCATTCTAGAGATGCATCGAACAATAGATTGAGGTAGAGGGCTAAGATGTATGCTGCAGTTGCATCTCCAGTCACCACCCAGAACTAAACAATACATTGCTGATGCAATGTATTGCTGATGTAATTTATAGCTGATTGAATATAGCTTTCTGGTCAATTCTCTCTATTTAGTCCAGTCAATAAATGACCCAAAATGAGGTGTAGAGTGCGTGAGCAGGTAACTAAAAGATTCCTTCAGAAGCTTGTTCAGGGGGCTTAGGTTGTTAACATATCAAAAGTCCTGACTCCTAGGTGATGAGCGGGGGGAGGAGAGGGGTAAAGGTACGAATTTTGGGTTTTTCGCTTATATCTCGAAAACGGTGCATCGGAGAGAAATATTTTTAGATAATAAAATGGAGTTCTTAAAATTATCTAAAACTTTTATATCATATGTTTTTTTTCTAATTCCTAACCGTTTTCAAGCTATACTCTCGGAAAAAGTTGAAATTCACAAAAAAAATCTATTTACGTCAAAATATTCATAAACATTGCATCATAATGTCTAAACCTATTCGTAAACGAAAAGTATGAATAGGAAAGAAGTTGTA
Source organism: Stictocephala bisonia (assembly GCA_035578905.1). NCBI lineage: Eukaryota > Metazoa > Arthropoda > Insecta > Hemiptera > Membracidae > Stictocephala > Stictocephala bisonia. Next base: position 1,123,839 of record JAQJVL010000148.1, on the reverse strand, counting down.
GATTTTTAAATTCCCTTTTAGAATATATATACATATGCTGATTAATGTCCAACCCGCCTAAAGTTACAGCTATTTTAAAACTTGTATAGCATTTTGCAATTTTCAGAAAATTAGTTTGTATATCATATTCTTAACCCACAACCTTTGTTCGTGTATTTTGTTTAAATTACAGATAACAACATCAGCAATTTGTTAGTCAATTAAATTTAATACTTGAAAACAACATTAAAAGAGCCGTATGCAATAGAACGCCGATTAACCGAATCGCCAATTATCAGTATTGGTCCTAAGCGTTATATAAAAAATTTAAACTAAGTAATTTTTCAATAAAAACTAGTTCAATAATATTTCTTTTTTTTTTACTGGCCCAAAGTATTCTTTGTTTTATACTGATTTAAAAAAATATACTTTTATAATGTTATGTCACTTTATTGCGTGGTAACAAATCAAATGAAAATTAGTTTCCATGGTTTTACGCTGCTGTGAGGGCCAACTTTCACTAGTTTGCTTGTCCGAATGACAAACATCTCATATAGTAATAATAGTTTTAATGCTTATAACTTTTAGGTTGGAAACACTGATTTCCTTGTCTTCTGTTAATGGACTGTCAGCTGGTTCTTGTTACCCTTACTTTATAAAAGTTAGTTTTGTTTACAAACATTTTGAAGTGTAAACAATACCTAAGTTTTCAAGTTTTCAGTTTTGTGCTATGTTTTATCCTTAGTTATGATTATATCCTGTTAGTTTAGTTTAGTGTGTGTCAAATGTGCCTAGGATCAAGAAATTTAATATTACACATACATTTAGGGGAAACAGGTTTTTAAAACCTACAACAAACCATGATATATGAGTACTACTAAGTATCCTGTGTGCCTGAAACTGCAATAAGTACTACTAAGTGTCCTGTGTGCCCTAAGGACGTTTTAAGAGGAAGTGAAGATGTCTCTGAAGTCAAAGAGAAGGGTATACTGGGCCTTGTTAAAGCAAGTAAGGAACGGAAAGACAACAAGCATGAAAGTTTCCGTGATTTGTCATCCCTTTTAATTCACACAAGCTGTCGTAAAAATTACACCCGGACTGACACGATAAAAAAATATGTTAGGGAGGCATCCACATCCAAGGAAGAGACAGGGTGGTCTAAACTCCGGGCTTCAGTTCCTAAATTCAATTTTAAGAGTAATTGTTTGTTCTGTGGGCTTTTCGCAAAAGAAGAAACAAAAAAGCCTTTGGTGAAAAGGAAAATTGTGCATTCAGTTGAGACTTTAACTGTTCAAAATCGAATCAGAGAGGTGTTTTCTGTGAGGAAGGATACCTTGGGCGATGAAGTTCTTCACCGCCTTTCCTCGATTAACGATCTTGTTGCTGAGGAAGCAGTATACCACAAAGACTGCTACATTGATTTTTTGAAGCCCACGAGTTTACAAACTCCAAAAACAGAGATCCCCAGAGACAACCATGTTACAAAGGCTATGGAGGAGATTTTCAGCTACTTGGAGGGAAGCAGTGATTGTCAGTTCTCCAAAGATGAAATATTGGGTATCATATCAGAGACCAAACCCCAATGGCGGACAATCAAGGCTGAATTGGAGAGGAAATATGGAGATCGGATACTGATCACTCCAGGTGTCAACAAATTTAGTGTGCCAGTGGGTATGTTTTAGAGACAGTGGGAACAAAATTCTCAATGAATCGTGGTATGGAAACAGGGCTAAAAATTAAGAAGAAGAGAAGTTGAGAATTGTTGCTAAAGCTGTGGAAATTTTACGGCAAAATATTCAGAGTCAAGTGTACAGCACAGACACATACCCTCCCAGCGACGAATTGTTGAAGAATCCAGGTACAATGCCTCAATCCCTTACTTTTTTCCTTGAGGGTCTTTTATTGGCAAAGACAAAGAGAATAGAAGAAACAAAGAGAAAATGTGCTGTATTGGGAAATGCCATAATTGGGATTGTCAGACCTAGAACCTTCGTATCACCTCTATTGTGCAGCCTATCATTGCTCATATACAGAAAGTATGCTTCAAGGCATTTAATTGATCTTCTTGCAAATTTGGGCTTCTGTGTATCATATCACGAAGCACAAAAGTTAGAAATGTCAGCAATAGACAGTGCGAAACCTAGTTTTATTGTAAAGAAAGGTGCTTTCAATCAATTTGTTTTCGACAACGTTGATTTCAACGTATGTACTATAGATGGGCTCAACACTCTTCATGCTATGGGTGGAATCAGGTGCATTACTCCCTCGAATTCCCTTGAAAAAGGTGCAGACATACCAAGATTGAAGAACATGCCCTTATCATATGATGTTGGCAAACTTGGCATAATTCCGCTGAAAACATTCCAGAAGAGCGCTAGCCTGGAAAGTGTAGTGGTCAAACGCATTAACGTACCCGAAGAAGTGGTTCACCCTCAACCATTAGATGTTCTCTGGTTTATTGCAAAAAAACTAAATATTCCGCTGCCAGAATGGAAAGGGTGCATGGCAACCATAACAACAGGGGATTTCAGTGAAAAAACTAAAGTTATAACCCTCCCCTTAATCAATGCGCCTCCAACAAACTATGACACGGTCTATACGGCCTTGCAATATGCTTGCGAGTTGATCCAGCTTACCCAGAAAGACAATGAAAGTAACTAACTAAGAGTAATCATCACCTTTGACCAGCCACTATACTGGAAGGCGCGGGAAATCATTGCTGCTGCACCTCTTGACTCTCAGATAACGAACTGTATAGTGCGCCTTGGTGGATTTCACTTACTGATGTCCTTTTTTAGGCAGCATAGGCTACTTCATGGCTGGAAGTGGCCTAAAGGAACTGTTATGCACTACCCACGCTCCTCTATCTGTTGACAAAATGCTCCATGGTCATGCGTTCGCTAGAGCAGTAAGAGGACATTTGCTTGCAACGACGGCATTGTCCAACAAAATACTGGACCAAATTATACTGACAGAAGAAGAGAAATCTACTGTAACAGACATTTTGTCAGGTTTCCTTGATGAGCCACCTGCACTGAATGCCTTAAATGAAAACCCAATCATCAAAAAGTTGGCTGAGAAATTTGGTCATAGATTGGAACAGCTTAAAAACAATGGACCAACAGCTCAGCTCTAGTCTGGCTCTAGTCAAGGAATATATACATGCAGAAAGATCTGGTAATTGGGATTCACACCTGTACTGTGTCAAAAAAATGATACCGTACTTTCATGCATCTGGACACTTTCCCTACGCAAAGTCCTGCCAGTTGTATATTCAAGATATGGAAAATCTACCATCAACAATGACTCCTGAAGAATACCACAAGTTTGCAGCCAGCGGGTATTTTACTATGCGACGCTCTGATCGCTTTTGGTCAGGCGTATGGTCAGTAATGACAATTGAAACCACGTTGATGCGATCATTCGAAAGCCGAGGAGGCATAACTGGAGGCATAGGTGTTTCACACAATGTACTCAGCAAATGGTTAATTGGTATGAGTGCAACTCATGAGATATGCACTTCGCTTGAAGAGTTTTCTGGAGTCACATTCACTTCAAGTGAACAACACAAGGACATTGGACATGCTCGCAAGAGTAAAGATGCAGAAGACATTGTCAAACTCAATCAGTGGTTTGATTCTCATCTTCCCTTCCCAGAAAACTCTCAAATCATGTCAATTTCGAGTGGAGTTGTCGGAGATGCCACGAAAACATGCTATGATGCTGTTCGAGTTGGTAAAAGGGCTATGAATTCAATAGTTGACTTGACATTTGCAGACGTAAAGTTATCGCGCAAGGATCGGGCATTGCCAATATCTTCTGTCAGCTCATCGATAAAAGTTCACGATGAAAGGGTAGTAGTTAACACAACATTGCTCTTTCAGCGGATATGTATAAGCAAACGATCAGATGAGGATTTGATGACATATTTTGAATATGAGTTGGCCCCATTTCCCTTAGCACTGTTCAACGAAAGTGGCATGAGAAAGACAAATCAGTGCTGTACAACTTGTTTGAGCCAACCAAGAAAGATATTCTTCTGCCTCAAATGAACATTGTAGTCGATGGAGGATTTCTACTCCACAGAGTTATTTGGTCAAAAGATGCATCGGTTGTGACTATTTGTAATAGTTATATCACCTACGTCCACCACCATTATCCTGGGACTACTCGCACTGTGGTGTTTGATGGGTACGCAAACACAGCCAATAGCACTAAATCACTAGAACAAATGCGTCGTTACAGACTAAAAAGGTCAGCCGACATCAATTTGACATGGGACACACAAATACCTGTTAAACAGGAAGACTTTTTATCAAATCCTACCAACAAAACTAACTTCATCTCCTTACTGGAGATAAAGCTGCAGGAGAAAGGGATACATACTCTTCAGGCTACTGATGACGCTGACATCCTAATCATGAAGACTGCTGTTGAACAATCCACTCACAACTCTGTGGCTGTCGTTGGTGAGGATGTAGACCTTGCTGTCCTGTTGATTGCTTCCACTCCTGCGACCCAAGATATCTTTATGCTGAAACTCGGACGAGGGAAAACCAAAACAATAGTACTGTCCACCCAAGAGATGCAGCACCGTAGATTTGAACACATCCTGTTCCTTCATTCATTTACCGGATGCGACACAACTTCTGCTACTTTCAGGAGAAGCATGGTGGGCTTCTTTAAATTGTACTTGGAGTCAGAAATCATCCAGCAAGCAGCAATGACATTTTCTAACCCCTCCTCTACTTACGACCAGGTTGAAAAGGCTGGGGAGATGTGCTTTCTTAAGTGGTATAAGGCGCCAAAAAAACAAAACTCCCTTAACCAGTACCGCTTCCAATCGTTTACGAGGTCAGTGGCAAATATGAAGCCTGAAATTAGTTCTCTACCTCCAACAGAGAATGCTGCTAAACAGCACTCTCGGCGAACTTACCACCAAGTGCAGCAGTGGCTCGGTAATTAGCTGCCCCCTCAAGATTGGGGGTGGAAACGTGTAGGAGACACCCTGGTGGCAATTACAATGGAAAATCTACCAGCACCAGAGGTTCTTCTGAAAACTATATTTTGCCGCTGCACCAAGGATTGTGTAATTGGAAAATGTGGCTGCCGAAAAACGATGCTCACCTGTTCTGCAGCGTGCTTCCACTGTCAAGGGAAGTGCCTGAACAGTGTGCCTGTTGACGATGAGGACGATGAAGACGATGTAGAGTCCATTCAGCAAGGAAGAAGATGCCATGGAAGAACAATCATTGCCTGGGCCCTCAAGTTCAAAGAGGATGAACATTTGATTACTTTTAAAGTTGAGAGTAAAACATTAGGAATAAATTGAGAACAATGGGGCTTACAATTATTATTGTATTGGTGTAACGAAACTATCTGTAGAATAAAGTGTGAAATTTGACATCATCATTATTTTTTCTACTTTATTTAATAACTTGCTTATAAGTGGCCATATATGTTATTAGATGAACGAACAAAGGTTGTGGATTAAGAATATGATATACAAACTAATTTTCTGAAAATTGCAAAATGCTATACAAGTTTTAAAATAGCTGTAACTTTAGGCGGGTTGGACATTAATCAGCATATGTATATATATTCTAAAAGGAATTTAAAAATCTACAACTTCTTTCCTATTCATACTTTTCGTTTATGAATAGGTTTAGACAATATGATGCAATGTTTATGAATATTTTGACGTAAATAGATTTTTTTTGTGAATTTCAACTTTTTCCGAGGGTATAGCTCAAAAACGGTTAGGAATTAGAAAAAAAACATATGATATAAAAGTTTTAGATAATTTTAAGAACTCCATTTTATTATCTAAAAATATTTCTCTCCGATGCACCGTTTTCGAGATATAAGCGAAAAACCCAAAATTCGTACCTTTACCCCTCTCCTCCCCCCCGCTCATCACCTAGGAGTCAGGACTTTTGGTATGTTAACAACCTAAGCCCCCTAAACAAGTTTCTGAAGGAATCTTTTAGTTACCGGCTCACGCACTCTACACCTCATTCCTTGACTGGACTAATAGGTACATCGAACAATAGATTGAGGTAGAGGGCTAAGATGTTTGCTGCGGTTGCATCTCCATTTACCACCCAGAACTAAACAATACATTGTATCAGTAGTTTGATGGCTTTCTGTTCAATTCTCTCTAGAGGTGCTTCGACCAATAGATTGAGGTAGAAGGCTAAAATGTATACTGCGGCTGCATCTCCAGTCCACACCCAGAACTAAACAATACATTGCATCAGTAGTTTGATGGCTTTCTGGTCAATTCTTTCTAGAGGTGCCTTGAACAATAGATTGAGGTAGAAGGCCAAGATGTATACTGCGGCTGCATCTCCAGTCAACACCCAGAACTAAACAATACATTGCATCAGCAGTTTGATGGTTTTCTGTTCAATTATTTCTGGAGGTGCCTTGAACAATAGATTGAGGTAAAAGGCCAAGATGTATACTGTGGCTGCATCTCCAGTCACCACCCAGAACTAAACAATACATTGCATCAGCAGTTTGATAGCTTTCTGTTCAATTCTTTCTAGAGGTGCCTTGAGCAATAGATTGAGGTAGAAGGCCAAGATGTGTACTGCGGCTGCATCTCCAGTCACCACCCAGAACTAAACAATACATTGCATCAGTAGTTTGATGGCTTTCTGTTAAATTATCTCTAGAGGTGCATAGAACAATAGATTGAGGTAGAGGGCTAAGATGAATGGTGCGGTTGCATCTCCAGTCAACACCCAGAACTAAACAATACATCGCATCAGTAGTTTATTGGCTTTCTGTTCAATTCTCTCTAGAGGTGCATCGAACAATAGATTGAGGTAGAAGGCTAAAATGTACACTGCGGCTGCATCTCCAGTCCACACCCAGAACTAAACAATACATTGCATCAGTAGTTTGATGGCTTTCTGTTCAATTCTCTCTAGAGGTGCATCGAACAATAGATTGAGGTAGAAGGCTAAGATGTATGCTGCGGCTGCATCTCCAGTCACCACCCAGAACTAAACAATACATTGCATCAGCAGTTTGATGGCTTTCTGTACAATTCTCTCTAGAGGTGCATCGAACAATAGATTGAGGTAGAGGGCTAAGATGAATGGTGCGGCTGCATCTCCAGTCCACACCCAGAACTAAACAATACATTGCATCAGTAGTTTGATGGCTTTCTGTTCAATTCTCTCTAGAGGTGCATCGAACAATAGATTGAGGTAGAAGGCTAAGATGTATGCTGCGGCTGCATCTCCAGTCACCACCCAGAACTAAACAATACATTGCATCAGCAGTTTGATGGCTTTCTGTACAATTCTCTCTAGAGGTGCATCGAACAATAGATTGAGGTAGAGGGCTAAGATGAATGGTGCGGTTGCATCTCCAGTCACCACCCAGAACTAAACAATACATTGCATCAGCAGTTTGATGGCTTCTGTTTAGTTCTCTCTAGAGGTGCATCGAACAATATATTGAGGTAGAGGGCTAAGATGTATGGTGCGGTTGCATCTCCAGTCACCAACCAGAACTAAACAATACATTGCATCAGCAGTTTGATGGCTTTCTGTTTGATTCTCTCTAGAGGTGCTGTGAACAACAGGTTGATATATGCTGCGGTCGTATCTCCTGTCCCTACCTAGAACTAAATAGTCCCTACTAGGGCCTTTAGGTATAGTAGGAATTTAACAAAAATGTATGCATGCCGAGGCACTGTAAATTATGATTAACTGTCGAAAGAAAAATGTACGGAACTAACATTAAAATATCATACATTTGTACATATTTGCACCAAACAACACATTATAATTTGTATTTGCATTTATATTTTCATGTTTTCAACGTTCGTAATAACTGTAATATACATATTTAATTTCTTACTCTTATATCCAATTTGTGAATGTTACACAAAACTACTTATTTTGTCTCTCTCGAATACAAATTCTAAAAAATTACGCCAAGAATTACTATGTCCCTGAATTTATAACTTTATTTCAACTTTCTCGTTTAGTGTCTAATACACAATTTTCTTCACAATCTTTCTTTGTATGGGACACTTCTTAATCTTCACATTATAAAAAAAAAAATAGGTGATACTACAAAATTAAAAATGTATTTATCAATGGAAATTATATGATGTGCTGTTTAGTGTTTTTCTTTTTTAATACGTAATATATATATATAAATGATTAAAATAAGGTTAAATAATTTAAATCCGTTTACCAGTTTTGGAACGGTGAGATATTCCGGATGTCTGGTGGAAGCTGTCAAATAAATCTGGGGGACTGTATGGACCAAGAACACGCAGAAGGTCAAACGGCCGAACGGAGTGAAGAACCGGTGCTTCACTATCTTGTAAATTATCCCTGGAATTAAACACAACGTCCAGGCATGGTAAAAAAACAATAGTAAGTAAGATAAGTAATGACAATATGTATTATTAGAATTGTTTTTGAAAAATAATAAAGTCTCAAAATATTAGAAAAAAAAATAAATAATTTTTATAATTCATTCTCTTATCCACTCGATTAGAAAACCAGTTTAGATAGAACCACTGGATTACAAGCCCTTCAAAGCTTTAGTATACAGTTCATAAATACTCCGTTGTCATAATAAATTACAAAAAAAGTCTACAGTATTAAAGAAATAGCGAAGATGAATGGATACCCAAATGAATTTATTCCAAATTTAATAAAAAAAAGATAAACTTTCAAGAACAATTTTATCTAGAGAAGGAAAGTTACATTATGAGTGAAAACAATTAATATTTACATTTTCATTTAATAAAGTTAATTGTTTTATATATATATATATATATATATTAAACATACAAATTCCAAATCTAAAAACATACTAGGAAATCCTAAAGCTAAAATTTTAAAAGAAGACCATTCATGAATTTATAAACTAACCATGGTCACTGACTGTTTATATATAGCCCAAATAAGAATAAAAATCAAAACTTGATTTAAAGAACATAAAGCAAATGTAAATACGACAGATTGAAAAATCTGCAATGGCTATACATGCTGTGGAAATAGGTCATAGTTTTTCACCCTGTGCAATATTGAAAGCAGTACAAATTTATCAGTATTTTGACGCATTCCGAAAGAAAATATATGAATAAACTTTTATTTATTGGATTGGTCGAGTATTTTCATTTATTTAAAATATTAGACGAATATTAGATGAATATGAATATATTTTATATATATGTCGCATGGCTATAACTTTGAAACATTTCATCCAAATGGAATTTGTATGTGATGATTTTTAAAATCTGCTTTGTTCAAAATTGAAATAAAAACATGTTGGTAGTAATTAAATTCCGCAATCAGAAGCATTACTTAAATTAATGTTGCAGTACGAAAAATACAACATTTCGAAGAATAAAAAGTCCACCACTATTGTTTGAGATATTTTAATTTATTTCTGGTATAGTGGAAATACTCTTGAAATCAACAATCTGCTGAAGGGTTTAATTTTTCTTCAGCTAGATTTCTTAAATTTATATGAATTATTTAATGTTAACAATAAATGGTATTATGTTCATATATTATTAACAGCTACTTTTCAAACTGTACAGATAATTATGACTTGTAATATGTAAACAAAAAAATGTTAATAAATTCAACGATAAATATAATAAAGTACCCTTTTATTCATTTTTTATAAAAATATATTACCGGTTTCGGCTCTTAGGCCATCTTCAGATAGTAAATAATATAACCTAAAATAAATTAACAAATTATAAAAATTAAAATAAAACAGATGAAAATAACATAACATATGATTAATTTAGTGTATGGATAACTTGAATTTTACTTTTTGATTCTTATGTTTTTTAACTTCTCTTATTTTTTCGTATATAGGATTGTTCATGTTAATTTGTGTATTTAATATGTTCTTTGGTTCATTATAATTGTTAATGTATATGTGTAAATTTTCTTTTGTATTCATATTTTCTCCTTTCTTCTCGTATTCTAAAACTGTAACATTTTCATTTATATTTTGATAACTGTGATTTGATTGGAGAATATGTTCTGCAAAGTTAGATTTATTTGATGTTGAGTTGTTGTTTCTTATGGCTTGTATGTGTTCTTTGTAACGTAAATTAAATGTTCTTCCAGTTTGTCCTACGTAAAAAGAATTGCATTCTGAGCATTTTATTTTATATATACCAGATTTGTCATATTTGTTATTTTTGTTTTCTTTGTTGGATAATTTGTTAATTAAAGTAAAAGTATTGTTCTTTGTTTTGTAACTGAGTGTATATTTACTGTGCTAAAATGTCTTTCTAATAGCTTTATTCATTTTTGTATTGTAAGGAACACTGATACATTTTTCTTTTCTTTTTCTTCCATTTTCTTATTTTTGTTTCTTTTTATTCTTTTTATAATTTTGTCCACAATTGTCGGATTGTAACCATTTTTTGAAGCTAAATATTTTATTGTTCTTTTTTCTTCTTCATAATCATATTTTTGCATTGGGACGTTTAACATTCTGTTAATCATTGATCTAAAACTAGATAATTTGTACTTCCATGGGTGGTTAGAATTACATGGAATTAGTAGGTCATTTTGGGTTGATTTTCTAAAAATTTTGAAAGAGTGTTTATACATGTATAATGGCTGATTACCCAGAAATTGTTCACAAATACAACAACCTAAAAGAGATGACCATTAATGAAGATATTAAATTTAACAAGAGATGCCTAAGTGAAAATATTACTCCTAACTATGTCCAACTATATACAAAAGTAAAATCTAGAGCTGCACTTATTACAATGGAAACTGCCAAGAAAATATGGATCAAAGAAGAAATTAATACTTTATATATGAAACTACACAAATTGAACCAAGAAAAAGAAGAATTATATCAAAATCTTAAATCACAATACCACCACGAATCTATCGAAGAAATAAACCATTACATCAAAAACTGGATCCAACCAATCATTAAAAAGAAAAGGGAAATTCACATATCAAAACTACATTCATTAAAACAAACAATTATAACATCTACCCAAGAGAACAATTCACAATGTAAGTTCAAATTTTATCCTAAATTTCATAATTTGACCACCATACCTTTTAATGAAGAAGAAAATAATACTTTAAATAAATCAATAAAATACAACATAAATCTTGACCACAAAGTACATGAAATCGAAGATGATTTAATCAATATGGACATATCCATAATGACAACTGATACAAAAGAACGAGAACATTTCAGACATGCTTTCATACATGAACTAAATAAAATTAATATAAACACAAATAATAATATAAAAACACATACAGCAAACAAAGAAATGACAATTATACATTCCATCTCAACGAAAGAGAATAATGCTATACTAACCAAAGCTGATAAAGGAAATACAGCAGTTGTTATGTACAAAGATGAATATGACAATAAAATAAAAGATTTTATTCAAAATAACAAATTAACACTTTTAAAAAATGATCCTACTAACCATTACTCAAAAACAACTAACAAAATCATTTCTAAATGTAATACAATTCCAATACCTGTACAATATCAATTAAAAATGACCAACCCCAAAGCTCCTACCCTAATAGCTCAACCTAAAACACCAATCAGACCAATAGTCAATTTTCAAAATGCACCATCATATAAATTATGCAAATATTTGAATAAAAAGATTCAAGAAAACATCATTTGGGACTACAATTACAGCATAAAGAACACTACTGAACTGATATACAATATAAAAGATATTCAAATTCCAAACCAGTGTCAATTTATATCATTTGATATACAAGACATGTACACAAACATTCCTACTAAAGAAACATTAAACATTTTGAGAAATGATCTCACACTAACCACTGTTGGTTAGTGTGAGATCATTTCTCAAAATGTGTTTTTATATGATCTCACACTAACCACTGTTGGTTAGTGTGAGATCATTTCTCAAAATGTTTAATGTTTCTTTAGTAGGAATGTTTGTGTACATGTCTTGTATATCAAATGATATAAATTGACACTGGTTTGGAATTTGAATATCTTTTATATTGTATATCAGTTCAGTAGTGTTCTTTATGCTGTAATTGTAGTCCCAAATGATGTTTTCTTGAATCTTTTTATTCAAATATTTGCATAATTTATATGATGGTGTCTGTACTCTGTACAGACACCATCATATATGATATTTGTATGACATTATATGATTACATATGACATTATATGACATTATATGACATATATGATATTTGTATGACATTATATGATAGTCTGTACTCAACACCCATGGAAGTACAAATTATCTAGTTTTAGATCAATGATTAACAGAATGTTAAACGTCCCAATGCAAAAATATGATTATGAAGAAGAAAAAAGAACAATAAAATATTTAGCTTCAAAAAATGGTTACAATCCGACAATTGTGGACAAAATTATAAAAAGAATAAAAAGAAACAAAAATAAGAAAATGGAAGAAAAAGAAAAGAAAAAATGTATCAGTGTTCCTTACAATACAAAAATGAATAAAGCTATTAGAAAGACATTTCAACACAGTAAATATACACTCAGTTACAAAACAAAGAACAATACTTTTACTTTAATTAACAAATTATCCAACAAAGAAAACAAAAATAACAAATATGACAAATCTGGTATATATAAAATAAAATGCTCAGAATGCAATTCTTTTTACGTAGGACAAACTGGAAGAACATTTAATTTACGTTACAAAGAACACATACAAGCCATAAGAAACAACAACTCAACATCAAATAAATCTAACTTTGCAGAACATATTCTCCAATCAAATCACAGTTATCAAAATATAAATGAAAATGTTACAGTTTTAGAATACGAGAAGAAAGGAGAAAATATGAATACAAAAGAAAATTTACACATATACATTAACAATTATAATGAACCAAAGAACATATTAAATACACAAATTAACATGAACAATCCTATATACGAAAAAATAAGAGAAGTTAAAAAACATAAGAATCAAAAAGTAAAATTCAAGTTATCCACACACTAAATTAATCATATGTTATGTTATTTTCATCTGTTTTATTTTAATTTTTATAATTTGTTAATTTATTTTAGGTTATATTATTTACTATCTGAAGATGGCCTAAGAGCCGAAACCGGTAATATATTTTTATAAAAAATGAATAAAAGGGTACTTTATTATATTTATCGTTGAATTTGTTAAAATAGTAGCCCTAATGTGAATTAGTTTATACATAAAAAATGTTAATATTCAAAATGTACAATTTAAATTTTTACAGAATTCTTAATATAGAAATTTAAATAGTACCAAACACATTTTCTGGTTTATTGTAATGTTTATTAGTTAATACCCTAAAATTTTTGCTACAAGCATTTTATTTATTTTTTATTTTTATTTATTTATTCATAAGATTAATTCATTAGTTAATACTATCAGTTTCCTTTAACTAGATAAATCATTAACAATTTATTATTTAAGTATATGTGCTAATAATTCAGTTTATATTCTACCACCATTAGGTATAATATAATCATAAAAAGTTATACATTTTAAATATATTTAATAACTTCATAATTTATTATTCGCCCCGTATTTGATAAAATCACAGCATATTTTCGTAATATTTTAGCTACAGAAAAAAAAAACAAAGGTCACTCACTGTCTTATGGTTGCAGCGAATGCCTCGGTGGTATTTATAAATAGAATAAAACTAATGTACATCGTTATACATCTGTAGTAATAATTAATAAATTTGTAGGTGGGAATAAGGGAGGGACTGACAAGGTGCTGGGCCTGCTATCGCATGGCGAACTGGAGGAATAACTACTGGACACACATTCAGCGCACTATTCATTATACGACCTGTGTTTATTCTATGATATTATAGCTGTAAGCTAGTTATTAAAATCGTTATTATTTTTAACACATTTATATTTTTATTTGATTTTACTTAAAGTATATCCTGTTTTTGTTTATTTAATTGTCTATATGTCAGGTGAAACATTAGTTATGCTTAGAGGGTGCAAATAAATGCATTTGAATCATTCAGTTTATATATGATTGTTGAATATTTAATGTTGTCAAATAATTTATTTTTCGTTATTTATATATCAGACATATTGTCGATAATTGTTTTGACTATGCAGTCTATTAATTTTTATTCGTTTTAATGTTTTATTTTATAAAATCATCAGAACTGTTTTAGTCTGATTTATTCATTTATATTGCTGCTATAGATCAGAGTTTTGACTATGATTTATGCTATACGTGAGAAGTATAGTTGTTTTTGCAATGTTATATAGTTATTGTTATTGTTTATAGTTAAATAGTTATTGTTATCACCTAAAAGACATTGTAAGTAGTTTTCATAATTTAAAAGGGTGTCTTACTTTACCAGGCGACGTTTTGGATAAGAGGCTCTCTCTAACACTTAACCTGGGGTGACTTAAATATTAGACCGGGCAGGCGGGCTGCGTGCAAGGATGGGATCGCTCTGACGGTCACCCACCCAAGAGACAGCCACGCTCGATGTTGCTTGACTCCGTTATCTCGCGATAGCTTCAGAACCTTCGGCCAAGGCCACTGGATGTGTTTTATTGTTTGTGTTTCATATTTGTGTTATATAAAATCATGATATTATGCATAAACAATATATATTTTCAGTAGATTAATTATTTCACATAACACTTAATAAATTTGCATTACAATATAGTTATTGTAATGTATTATTATAATTTTTATTATATTTAAATATATAATAATATTTAACACATGTATATCATTACTATATTTACAATTTGAAAAACAGTCTAGATTATCTCTCGAACAGCCATAAGCTAGAGATATGTTTTGTACAAATAATAACAATTGCATATTTTCCAAGAAAGAATATTCCATCATGTTAGACTATATTGTAGAAAATTTAGGCACTTGTAAATGAATAAATTGGAACTTGATGGTAGGAAACTTATATTTTTATTATGTTGTAAAATTAATAAATTATATTGTGGTTCAAGATAGACAAGTGAGGAATACTGCTGTCTATTTCGCTGACGGAAGAGCTATGAGTTGCATTCCTGAGCATTTTAGATGGTATGAGAGGTAATTCACCGCCAGCAGTCATGGAGATATTTCAAGTCACCCATTCCTCGAGTAATTACCCAGAGAAATGTCGGATGACAAGAATCATCAGGTAACTAGATATAGCATATCAATGTTAGTTATCTTCAAATGCGAAGGAAATATAACATTTATAAACTAACAATATTAATTAATGGAGTTCTACTTAAGTGATATTGCTAGGCACAGTGTAACGAATATAATTAAAACTCCAGAGTGTGTCGACTCTTGTCACATTGAACAGTGCAAATCAAAGTTGAGCTCCAAAATATGAATAATGAAGTACTTGATGACCAGACGAATCAAAGACCACCGCGGAAATAGGAATGGACATTTATGAAGAAAAGTAATGCTTTTATGAATTTCATACATTAGTACGTTGTTTCAAGTAAATGTGAGAATTATTATTTATTTCAAAAATAGCATGTTTCTCTTCATATGATAATATCATTCTGTGTAAAATATACAGTGTACCGAATCATATTTATTGGATATCTTTAAATCTGTTTCATACTGGTAAGAACATACTGATTTGGAAATTTAAACACACATTTTAAGAAGAAGAATTTTATAGAAATTAAGAGATCGTATAGCAAAAGTAATTTGTAACGTTCAGCCATTATAGAAGGTGGGTTGTGAGGGTAATTATGCCCTGATCTGAAACCAAAGTTTATCCGGAAATCAGACTATAGAGGGGAGAGGAAATAAATAAATAGATTCACTCGATATTTTCGAAAAGAGCCTGAGGCGTTGTATGTTTTGTTTTTAAATTTCGCGTAACAGCGTACAGTTGATGAAGTCCCTTATTTCCAAGCAACCGTTATACTCACCGAAGCCTGTGGTGCCTTCAGCTACTATGAACCAAGCCATTCCCAGAGCCCAAATGGACCTGTGTGTGCCGGCGTACAAAGTGTTCTCGAGGAGATCATACGGACGGGCTCTGTCGTAACTTTGCCATCCAACCATTATACTCGCCAACAACATCACTCCAGAAACCAGCGAACCAGATATTAATGCCATCTACAAAACATTAGGAATAAGGGTAAATGATCTATTCTGTTTGATTGGTAACTGTTATCATTTTTAGAAAACGTCTTAGGCCAAAAATGATATGCCCTGAAATTCTTCTTAGACCATTTCATTGTTACCAACATTATTGGTATTCTGTTCATATATTTATGGAATTTAGACCATTTCATTTTATTTTCTACATTTTTATATTACTCGTGAGTAAACAAAAGAAATTTATATTACTGGCCTTTATAATTTGATAGATATATATACTTGAAATTAAGATGACGAAAAGGTTTTCAAAAATACATTTTATTTTTATTTGCTTTGTGCTAGGGGCCTACATGATATTAATAGACAAATCACAAAAAGTATTAAAGAAAGATTAACTATTTTATATTTAAAACACAACAATAACAGATCAAACAATGGAAACTAACTTACAACCGCAAACTAATTCGAACAATTTTCTCATTTCAATGGTGGTTTTAAAATGAATAATAAATTTACATGAATAAACAATATCAAGTAATAAATCTTACAGATTACTCTATTTTCTCATTAGATGAATGCAGTAGTCAATATTGATTGCTTATATTATTAACTTTTCAACCTACTGATAGTAAATACCTACAACTGTGTAGAGTTTCCGGACCTTTTCCGGATCTTTACTACCACCACTTTTTTATCACAATTACGGTTAGGTTAGGTTAGTTCAGGTCAGGTTAGGTTAGGTTAGGTGGCTACTAAAGTTGATCACAAACTAGTAAATCCAATGATTGACTTACCGTTGAATGCTCTCTCCGAGTGTAAGTTCTGGGAAAGCGATAAGATAAGGCCAGCGATATCGGATAAGGAATACCACAGTGGACGTAAAAATGATTGGGGAACAGTTTTTAGAGCAATAGAATATTTATCAAGCGGTAGTGAATTAGCGGAAAAGATTGGCGTTTCCTTTTAAACATATATTCAGCTACGATAAAGAAGTACCTTTTCTCTCTAACACTCAATCTTCGACACCTGTACACGTGTAGTGGGAGATTTAGTGCAGTTCCTTCTTTTACGTGTAATGGTCAACATTTTAAAGCATGTGATAAGATTAATCAGATTTGCTATAAATGCTGAAGTAAAACCCACATAACACTAACTTTGTAAAACAAAAAATGCCGCTAAAGATAGAATGTATTCTACAATGTACACATCTAATACACTAATTCATATTCAAAATGTTCAATCTAATAATAATAGGTTTATTGTTTTATTTTGTTTATTTCGAAAATAGATATAAATTAGTTTGTAAATGCAGTTGGACTGGTATAACTATTCTCTCTGAAAAACATGGAAAGAACTAGGAAACCCAGAGGGTTCTATAATCTTCTATAAAGAGTTATAGAAGCACAAAATATTTCATTTCTTTTAGATGACATGCTGTTAATTTGATCGGTTAAGTAAATGTTTGGATTACATTTTTTGGGAATGTCAGTTGTTTCCTCATTCTTTACGTTGATTTTGGAGTTAGAAAAAACATAATACTTTATTTATATTATTTTTCTAAAGAAACAACACATGAACACTAAACAATATATACAGATGCTTATATAAAAAGATGTATTAACTATGATAATTAGAAAAAAAAAAAAAAAAAAAAAAAAAGTCTCACTAGACTATACATCAGATAGTAAGTAAGTTTTAGCAATATAAATACCTTTGAAAATTTAAATTTATGTTGCTTGAGACGTAGGTATATGGCGGCGGTGATGATCCCCACAAGATAGGGTCCGGCTCTGGCGTGGCTGGGGATGTACAGGTCTCTGTAGTGTTTCACGGACATTGGGTCCTTCATGAGACTGACAAACCAAAATATGCAATTTTAAAATATATTTAAATACAAAAAAATCCATTTCACATTAATTTTTATTTATTGAATGACTCAAGTTGACTTCAGAGCGCTCTTACAGCAAATGCTGGAACTACGAGAAGTTTCGGAATCTTACAGCCAATAGTGTGATGATATTAGCGAGCCGCAATCAAAGCAACGCTTTAAGGTTTTACATTGTTGCCACGTTTCCGTTCTTGAAATAAATACATCTTTTTTTGTAAAAAAAAATTATTTATTTCGATAAAAAAAAGATGCATTAATATCGTACATGTTTGATATTGATAATTGTATTATGAGTAAACATATTATGATCATGAACTTTTTTTTATTGCTATGTTGTCTTTTAAATTTTTGTGTCTTATTGCTTATAGATTGTTTTAATTGCATTATTTATATATTCTTCTATTTTATTATTGTTTGAACCTATTAAAATTACCTATTTAAGCGGATTTCTGCCTCAACAAATAATTATTGTCTCTCGTATGTAAAACGCACTAATCTTGGCAACACTGCACGTCAGAGCTACACTAAAATGACAAGTCAGGACACTTATTAAATTTGAGTGTAACTTCTTTGCTTAATATTTGCAGTCATGTACATTAGTTGCATGGAATGCTACATTTTGTACTATTATGAAAAACATTTAGTTTCACTCAGATTAATTATTAATTAATTATAATTGGTTTCTGTATGGCACATCAGATTCCATTGAAAGATTATTGCAATAGTTTATATCGAAATGTATCTTTCTGTAGACTTTTTCATTTTATAATTTTTTTACTTTTTCCATTTACTTTTGAAGAGTCCACGACAATTCTTCTCCAATTCCAGGATATCTCTATTGTACAACATCGTATTTATCGTAACTCAATATCGTAAGATGAATTGGGGTGTAAGTCAAGGAAGTATAACACCTATGGACAAAGGAACTTTAAACCTGTTGAGTAGCTGTGTACCTATCTGAACACTGGCAGCATTGGTAATCTACGATGAATTAACAGTCATGAACAATCCAACACCTAAAAACCAAAAACAGTCAACAATACTGCCTGTAACCCAGCTACTTGGGGACAAAGTGTCGAGGAGATTGTAGGTGATATGTTCTATGCTCGGTCCTCCTAATACAGACACGGCGTCCGCTCAATGGTTCATCGGTGTGGAAACTACTAGAGAAGTCTGTGGCTATTTGTGTTTGGTGGTGTTCAAGGTCACGATGTTGTGTATGAAAGAGAACATCAGTCTTGTCAATAAGCTGAAAAACAGACCAACACTACGTGGTTCTGATTCCACGTAAAGCTGGAGGTCTTTTAATTGCTCTGGCTAGGAATAGTTGAACTGAGTTAGTAACAATAGTTATTGTTACACTCGTTCATCTATACTCATTCACACATATCTCTACGATCGGTATTTTAGTAATGAGTCATTAATAATTAACTGTCAAGTGGGAGGATTATTGTTCATTGTGATGCAATAGTAGTCATAACAATGTAAATAACTAAAGTAAAAAATGGTTGAAATAATACAATTAGATGGGTAGATTATCTATATAATAGCACCTCATATAGTGAAGGACAGCACCGAAGTAGCCGTTGTGGTATGTAAGTGCTGCTGGCACAGCTATAGCAGCTGCTAGGGCCATCGCCAGCAAGGTTCGGCCCAACCTGGGCCACCGCCACAACACGTACACCAAGACTGATCCCACCATGAAGAAGTGCATATCACACGCCAGGTACCACGACTGCACCATACACTGTAAAGTGGATAGCACACTATAGGTTAGCTAGTTTCATCTTTGTAATACAAAAAACGTAGCAGTAGCTGGATGGATTACAGCACTACGCAACCGTGCCGACATTAGCGTTGTCGGCGTTGAGCATTTAGAGCGTAACACTACAGATAAATCATGCTAATTAGGACTGGATTAGAATGATAATATTTTATAAACGTTATCGAAATCAATTATGAGGTCCCTGATAGAACACGCACAGTTTACACAGCGTAAATGCTGGCTTGCATTAATGTTGAACAGTCAACTTTAAAGAGAGCTGAGGTAACTTATATTGAAAAAGTCCATACAAAACTCCTTATCAAAATGATGCCTTTAACAATAAATAAATATTTTTAACGTTTTAAAATATAATTCAAGTATTGGTTTTTTTAAATATTGTTAGTATGTACTTGTTCTACATAAAATCGTTATACAGTAAAATGTACATGCAAAGAATAAAAGTTATTTCATACAATGCATTTTTAATAAACGAATTAAGGCATGAGAAATAATTGTGATAGTAATGATATATCTTCATCCCCTAATTTATAAAACAAAATAACGTTTTCGGAAATAAATGACCACATTTACAACCACTTGTGGCCAGAATAAGTTTTTTTATGATATACAGGTAACTAACAAATACATTAAATTATATTTAAAACAAATTTTTATTTAGCTAAATATACTACACGTTAAGTAAAAGTATTTTCTGTGGAGCTTCGTACGCGAGCAAAATAACAGCTTAAAATCTAAATATTGGTAACACATTTCCATTTATATTTCTCTAATCAGTTTGAAACATCTGTACCATTATTTAAATAGTGGTAACACATTTCCGTTTATATTTCTCTAATCAGTTTGAAACATCTGTACCACTATTTAAATGTTATGATGCTATGTTATTCGTGTATCAAAATTAAAATGAAATTACGAGTATCTTGTTGTCCTATTTTGTGAAATTGGTTTTTATGTATTTTTATATCACTAATATATATTTATGACTTTTTAATGAACTTCAAAATAAAATTAATTACCGGAACAAAAAGAATAAATTTATATCTGTTTGAATCATTAGGCCTAACCGAGTGAGAAGTGAGAGTATTCCTTTGAAGTAAATATCGTGCAATTAACTTCTGGCCAAATATTATTACGCTAGAGTGGTTTTGAAAAGGATAATGAAACTTTTTCTAAACTCGATTACATTTCTGAAACATGATTACGTCATCTCCATCATATTTCAGATTCAGGGCACTCCGTGCAGTCCAATCTCACGTTCTGCTGGAGATTAATCACTCCCAGCCTCCGAGGAATATATTTAATTAGGAATGGAGCTGCTAAAAGAACGTTCGCAGCTGTAGTTGAGATCGTTAATGATACATTAGATGAACCTATTTATAATTACATCAATTTGGAAAATATGGAATAAAAAACGCCCCACCCAATTTTTATGAGTTTTTTAACAAGTAAATATGAACACGAACCCATGGAACTTCGTCAGTGGGATTATCGATTTTTGACAATAAATAAAAATAACCGTTTTTACACCAAAAACTATACATGGTGGGGGGAAAATATGGAAACGCTCTCAAAACAACTTTATTTTTTCCATAGATAATTTAATTATTTTTAATAATTGTGTTTTATTAAGTATCATTTTTTTATTAGAATAATTTACTTAAAACTGTTAAAGGATTTATGTTCAATTGTTGAAACTGAAATGTGATTATTTTATTTGTTTTGTAAACTACTTAAATTGTTGTTGTTATTGTAACTTGAGTTTAAGGGATCGATGATCTTTATTTTTGTATTTGTAATCTTTAATATTATTATTTTACTGTTATAGTAATTAATGCTACTTTTTGTATTTGACTGACTGCAATTAATAGTTTACAATAGATTATATTGTTTGCTTTTTTCCAATCAGGCTCTGCCTTGGAGGGTTTTTTCCATTAGTCTAATTGGATTGATTATTATGTAAAGTTGTAAAGGTGTACTTTTTTCTTTATTTATTATCGTCTCTTTTGTATATTTTAACTTGTATATTAGATTGTAAGAATAAGTTAATGTACTATGGTCAGCCTGAGAAAAATTAATAATGTATTATTATATATTTTATAATTGTTAATAATTTAATTGACTTATAAGGGTATGTTCCTTTTGTAAAGTTTTTGGCTTTTGGAGAATAATAAAGTATTATTATTATTATAGTGGAGAAATAATATTGTTCAAATTAGTTACTTTGAAATTCAAATGACTGCTAGCCTGTAAACGATAAACCTTTAGAAGTCCGGACTGTGGCAATTAATTTCTCTTAAGTAGACCTTTCATTTGATACCAAACGCGACCTAGGCTTACGTTGAAGATTTTCGCTAAACTCGTCGTGAACCGTCCCCCTGAAAATATGAACTATCATTAAGGGCGTCAAACAGTGTGTTCTTTGTAACCATGATGATGTAGAAGAGTTAACTTTTACAAATGAAGCCATACAGAAGTTGTGAACGCGTTTCCATATTGTTTCCACCTTGTATATATTACATTAATCTTATGTAGTTTTTCTCCTGAATACGAATATGACATCGCATTATTCATACAATGAATAATAAGTGAGATATTCAACAACAAATGTGGATTAGGTTAGGTTAGTATATGTTGACCGTGTATATAAATACTGTTAACCTATTACAACCTAACCAAAGTAATCAACATAACCTAACCTAACTGGTTTTTTTAATATTTCAGTTTGCATTCGTCGTAGGAAGAAATCTATGTCATTTTCTTGTTTAGCAGAGGAATCTACATAATATTAATGCTAAATACATATTTTTTGTGGGTAAACATGTTGTTCTTTTTTAAAATTATTTTATAATAGATCTGTATTACTGCTGACAATTGTCTTGTGTTCGAGGGGTTAATATTGACTAGTATTTTAAAAATCGTGAAAATCTAGTGGGTTCTTTATCAAGTTTGTCAATTATTTTCAGATATTTATAAAATTGTAGTCTACTACTATTTATAATGGATTTATTCATTATGTTTTCAGTTTAAGAACTAGATTTTTTACATTTCCATACATAACGAAACATATTCCAAATAAAGTGTATATAATAATGTAATATTTGTGGAAAATATAACAAACACACTAACAATTAATTGTATCCATTCTTAGCAACTATATTTTAAATATATCGTACAGAAAAAAACAAATATCGCTGTCTTATATGGCAGCACCGAACGACTCAGTGGCATTTAAGATTACAAGTAATGAACTTCTTTATTCTACTCTAATTAATAATTAGAATGTTTATCCTTGAAAATTTGGGGGAATAAGGGATGAACTGACATGAAAAACAGGAGAAATAACTACTACATACACATTCAGTGCACTTTTAGATATTTTACAAGTACAGTAATTAAATAATAATATAGTAGATAGTAATAAATGTAATTAAATAATTTATTTGCGTTGATATTGTGTTATATATTAATAACTATATATTAATATATATGTTAACTATTATACTTATTTTTATTTAATGACATGTGCCCCACTTTGATGGTATATTTACACATTTTTTTAAATGTGATTACGTCCACTATAAAAAAGACTACAAAAATTTTCATGATAATTATGACAAAAACTTTATTCTGCAGCGTTGTATTGAAGATACTTTTATTGACTGACCTTCAATTCATTGTTGTATGAAATTAAATATCAAATAAATAAAGCCGCTTCGATGCAAAGTAGTTTGAGTCTGGTAACAGTTTAGAATATAAGATAGAAATTTAGTGATAAAGTCCTACGTTATAAGTTAATTTACCCTTTAAGTTTTAGTATAGAATATTTAAAAACTAAATGCCACTGTTTTTATCGGAGAAATGAATATCTAGTTAATGGAAGTTCTCAAAGGTAATCAAGAAAAGTTTAATTTAGTAGAACGAAATAAAAACAATAGCCAACTAATTATAAATAAACAAGGAAATCTCTATCTTCTTTATATGCACCTATATTGACAAGTTTTGTTATCTTTAAACGAGCCAAACAGTTGTGATTAAATAGTTAAAGGAATTTTCAACAATTATGTTCTCATAAGTTTCAATAGCCTCATAGAGAGATATAACATCATCAAAGAGGAAGCCAAAAGCCTTTGGGACTCGGAGGCAAAATATTTTGAACTTGCAATCAGGTAAACTTATTGAAAGTTAGTTCTAAGTTAGTTAACTTCGAGGTCAGGAGAAAATATATTTACTTTATAACATTTTTAGGACCTTTTCCGTAATTCACTACCAGTACTTTTTCCGTTAATTCACTACCACTAATTTTTCCGTTACTTCACTAACACTACTTTTTTCATTGCAATTACGGTTAGGATAGGTCAGTCAGGTTAGGTTAGGTCAGGTTAAGTTAGGTTAGGTTAGGTTAAGTGGCTACTAAAGTTGATCACACATTATAACAACGTGGCTCTCAACACTTCTAAGTACCACATCATGACATTCTACAGAACTAAGGTTTATTCCCACTTCAATTACTTTATAGATGGGCAACCTCTTCAAAAAGTGTCTTCTGTCAAGGACTTTGGGAATCATTTTCTCTAGTAATCTTTCTTTTGACATATCGTTAATCTATGTTGTCGTGCTAACTGCTAACAGATTACTTGGCTTCGTCTCTAGATCAACGCAAGGTTTGCACAATCCTTTGGCTCTGGAGACCATTTGTTCGCCAACTTCTTAAATTTTCAAGCGTTATGTGGGCTCCCTACATGATTGGACATAAAAAGAGGCTTGAATCCATTCAAATGAGGTTTATTCGTCTAGTTGGTGTTAGGCAAGGCTTGTCTTATTAACACGTTCCCACAATTCAACTCCAATCCGAGCTGAACCTTCACGAGTTGCAGACGAGACGCTGTGTCAGTGACGTGTTCCTTTACAAACTGCTCAATGGTCACATCATTGCCGCTGATTTACTTGGTGAAGTAGATATTTCCATACATTTACGAACTCGTTCACAGGAACTCTTCTACAGGCGCCACTATTCTAGAGATTATGAGCTTAACAGATAATGGCAAGAATGATGCGACTGGGGAATTCTGTTTGTGCAGAGGTGGACTTCAATCACGACAGCTCTCGTATAGTTAGTAGACTCTCCCTAGTTCACCTGTGGAGAGACCAGTGACATTCTGCTTTCCTGCCAAACACTTGAGTACTAATTGTAAAGTATTAACATTATCTAATTCACATTGTTATTGTCCATATTGGAAATCTTTAGTAACATAGTTTTAGAAGTATTATAGTTGAATTTAACTATGTTGTCACACACTATTTTGTAAAAGTTATGCCGTTGGAACGTAAAATAAAATAAAATCACAAACTGTTAAATCCAATGATTGACTTACCGTCGAATGCACTCTCCGTTTGAAAGTTCTTGGAAAGCAATAAGGCCAGCATTATCGGATTCCTTCTGATAAGGAATACCACAGTGGGCGTAAAAATGATTGGGAACAGTTTTAAGAGAAATAGAATATATATCAAGTGTTAGTGAATTAACGGAAAAAAGTAGAGGTAGTGAATTAACAGAAAAGATCCGATGTTTAGTTAAATAAAGTTTAGTTTTATGTATTCACGACTGATACTGGAAACCCCGCCTAAAATTTACCATTTCCAAATATGTTATTGGTTTAAGTACATCAATTATATATAATGATTCAATGTACTTATATAAACTAGTATAAAAGTATATAATAATTGAATTGTGAAGATAATTAAATGTGAGAAGATTAAAATTAATAACACTTATAAATAATATGTAAAACACTAATGTATTATTAAAGAAGTAGAGTGTTCGTTTTTTAAGTATCAAATAAATAGTATTAGTGAACACATAAATTATGTTTTACTTTTCGGAATATTTCAAACTTATACTCACTATACATGCGATATAATGAAAACAATTTAAGCCATGTGATATTATTAAAGAATTTGTTGGTTATAGCAACATTAAAGGTTTAACTTTAACTGTGAACAATAACTACAAGTATACTTATGTAAGTATGGAAAAAATACAACGTACCTGATTGTCGTTATGGACGTAGTTGTTGATAAACAATAAATTGGTCCACCAATTAGTCTGACAACGTTGGGCTTCCGTGGTCAAACGTTCAGACCACAACGGACCATCTCCCAAACGGGGAAACACGAAGGCGTAGAAACTCACAATCAGCATGTACACTGGGGCTATCCTATATCAAGTATAAATTGATTTAAGTTTCAAAATTCAAACACTCTTAAGCAATAAACTGTTATTTTTATAGATATGGTCCCTTTTGCATTAAAATTTTTTACTGTGATTTGACATGATTAAATAAAAAAATTTTTATTTAAACTTTTATAAATTAGGTTTGAGTTAAAACATGTTTCTCTTAGACTAAGCGATCGGTCTCATAAATAGAATCTCATAGATATGGTCCCTTTTGTATTCAATTTTTTTTATTGTGATTTGACATGATTAGATCAAAAATTTTTTATTTAAACTTTTATAAATTAGATTTGAGTTAAAACGTGTTTCTCTTAGACTAAGCGACTGGTCTCATAACTAGAATCTATATTTTCCGCTGACAACCGCGTCAAGGTGCTATATGTTTACAAGATTACCAGACGTTTCGCACATCCTGTGATGTGGCATCCTCATCAGCGATGCCAATAAGATTTCTTTTTATCATAGATAAATTTATATTGAATACTATTTATGATAAAAAATTGTATAATACTTATTTTGGCTTGTTACTTTTAACAAGTGTTGCTAAAATGTAAATTAATCATATAATGAACTTAAATAAAAATATATTAATATTTTTCCATATTTATTAGTTTGATAAAAAATTATCTAATATTAACATTTTTATAAAAGTCAAATGAAAAACAATTAAGTTTAATTTAATTTTTGTTAGTTAAAAATAAATAAGTTTAATTCAAATAATATTTTAGTTTGACTTAATTGTTTCACTAATTAATATTACAAAAAAAAATATATTTTAAAACATACTTTAAGTATTTACTATAAAGGTTTATAATTATTAAAAGTCCTATTACTACATGAATATTGATACGTTTTATCAAATATTGTAATCTATCTCTTGCATTTTGCTATATTATGACTTTCGATGTAATTTTTGTTGTTGTTAGCCTTGTAACAATATTTTATTATAATTATATATCATATTTATTTAAAAATCGTAATAAAATTCTCTAAAAATTCAGTACAAGTTTTATAAATGTATTAAAAAACATAAATGTTCTTCGTTTATTAATTTGTCGAATTTTTAGAAGAATGTACATTTACCTTATCCATCTGTTGAAGAAAACGACGAGGAAGTTGAAACGCTTGTATTTGCCAAGCTCTTTTAAGACGTGATGACAAGTAAGGAAGCCACTGAGAACGAAAAATGTGTCGACCACCACTCCTCCGTTCAGGATTACGATATCTGCGAACTTGGCGTTTATCTGTGAACAAAATGTTTCTAGAGCACTTCCTTGTGGAATAATTTTTCTTTTATATTTCAAAGAATGATTATCAGACTAATATTTATTTATTTACAATTGTATATTATATAAATATCTATCTGTACATATATATACAACTACTGCACATCAAGATATCTTCGAACTTGATGTTCATCTGTGAACAAAATGTTTCTAGAACTCTTCCTTGTGGAATTTCATTTAGACTTTAAGAATCATTATGAAATTAATATTTATTTACAACTGTATTTTGTACAAATAACTATCTGTACATGTATACAAAGTGACCGGAAGTAAAGTGCCAAACTTCGGGAAATCGTTATATAGGTCAAAATATAGAGAAAATATTTTCCAAAAACGTTTCGTTTACCAGTTATCCGCCAATTGTATTTTTAACAAAAGAATATTTATCTCCAAGTTGGCTCTACCGATCTTAATGAAATTCACTATGCATGTTACAATTATAAAGAACTATTTTAGAAAAACAATCAACTTTTAACTCTTTTTTTCTTTTGCAGCCTCTCAAAACAAACGTCAATGTCCATTGGTTTTTTTGTCCGATTATAACTTGTTTAATATTGACAGATTGGTAATATAATTATCTAAAAAAACATGGTTTTAGTATATTTTAGTGTTTTTTGTCGTTTTCTCGCAATTTCCGTTTAAAACCTTAAAATGGCTGCCATTTTAGAAATTTTAATTGGATCAAGTTGAATGTTTTTTCTAAAATAGGTCTTTATAATTTTAATATGCATAGCTAGTTTCAAATTGATCGATTGAGCTAACTCGGAGATAAAAATTCTTTAGTTAAAAAAATTGCGAATATCTGATAAACAAAGCGTTTTTGGAAAAAAATTATTCTTGATTTTATTATTATTTTATTTATTTTTTTTACCTCTAACCATTTCATGAAGTTTGGCACTTTACTTACTGGACATCCTGTATATACAAATATTGCATGTCCAAGGTAGTTTGATTGCATCTTTAAGAACACTTTTTAAAAGGCTTAATGTGCCTTTAATTGAAATGTTATTTATTTGTCTTCTATTTTCTCTATTTTAATCTTTTTAAATAAGAGAAATTGATTAACAATGTACGTATGTGGATGGGAGAGTGGTCCATACTGTTGAAAATAAAGTACGCGCGCGCGCGCGCGCGTGTGTGTGTGTGTGTGTGTGTGTGTGTGTGTGTGTGTGTGTGTGTGTGTGTGTGTGTGTGTGTGTGTGTGTGTGTGTGTGTGTGTGTGTGTGTGTGTGTGTGTGTGTGTGTGTGTGTGTGTGTGTGTGTGTGGGCGTGTGTGCGTGCGTGCGTGTGTGTGTGTGTGTACTTTACAATATATGAACCATGCTAGTTAATTAAAATATATGTTTTCTTTTTATATAGAATGTTAAGAAAGTCATTAAATGTCGAAAGGTGTTGTCAGTTGTAATGTTGAACATTAAAATGGTTGGTTAAAGGTTTTAAGTGATTATTTGAGTTGTTTAATTTTGTATATGCATTGATATACTACAATAATATATTAATTATTATGATTATTAATATCATATGTAATACCAGTGTATTTGTATGGGTGGCCGGGTGGGTCAATAATACTATACGTTTATGGGCGAATCATTGTTTATATTTTTTTTTAACGTAAAACGCACCTATTAAAGTTAGGTTCCTGCCTTGAAGTTTGAATTTTAAGTTAAAGCGTTACTGAATAAAATTGATAGAGTTATTTATTTAAATATATGACAACAAATATAATTTATATTTATCATCATAAGTATAATAATTTATTATTTAATATTATTGGTTATGGGTCCATATATATAATCATAGAAGTATTAAAGTGAAAGCCTTCTTGTACAGTCAAATAATGGAAAACAAATTTGGGGTTTCACAGTTTTATGGAAGTAATTATTCACAAAGGCTCTTTAGAATAATTGCCTTGGTGGGAGAAAAGCAGACGCTTTCTGTTATAAAGGATGAAAAAGCTGAATAAAAAGGAAATGTCCCAAGAGATGATAAAATGAAAAATCAATATTAGTGCAAAGTTTTAAGTGATAGTCATCTGGAATACTTAAAAACAGCCAAAATAGCTAAAGAAATTATACAAGTCTTAAATAAAGTATTTCAAAGAAAAAAGAAACAACATGTCAACTATTATTGAGAAAGAAATTACTACCTATGAAATTGACATTATAGGTAGGTAAACTATAAAATTACTTTGTTAAATTTCACGAAAAAATCAACAGATTGAGTCTGAAGCCAATATAGAAAACTAAGATATTGAGAGTCATATGTTGTTGACACTGCCAACAATATTTTACTAAACAATAACTGCCTTGAAAACCATACAGGAGAATTTAGACATGGTAAAAACAAGACTATTGGATGAAGAGCTAAAGCAAGGTCGAGACTACAGACTATGAGAATATTGCTTTTGGAGCAAACTTTTCGTTTAAATGTCATCACTTCCACAAGATAGGACCCAAGGTAAAGGACTTGTTGGAAACTGAAGGGAACAAACAACTCAAACCGAGATAAACGACATGGCGTCAGTACTAGGGATGGCTGAATATGTTAGTATTAACTTTTTTGTATTAAATACAGAAAAGTAACTAATACTCAGAGTAACTGATACATGATCCAGACTTATATTAATATTTTTGTATTCCTGATGTGATATGATTCGCTGGTGCTGCCTGGCCTTCTAGGGCAATCTTAGCACAATAAATATTACCCCTTGCTATTCCTGATATATCAACATTAGTGTGAATGTAAACAGAAATTCATTTTTACAGAGTTATAAGTCAATATCCAAACACAGTATTCCTAAATGGTAACATGGCTATTCAACAACTCAAATGATTCTAATATTTACATTAAACTAAATATAATTATTTGTTGTTTTATAGTTTTTTATTTTGTATTACTGCAATTTTATTAAATTTTACGTTAATAAACTTAAAAATTCTAGGTGAAATGTTATTAAATGATATAGATCTGAATAAATGTTATTTTTCCCTTATTTGATTAAATTGTTTATCTTAGTGTATGCTATAACCTGCTATTAGTATATTTGGGAAAGCACTAATATTAAAATATTACTAACATTACAAATACATCACGACTAGAAATATTACTGTTGCTGAACTTACTGAATCAATGTGATATGGAGGAAAATATTAGTAATATTTAATATTAGATATTTTCAACTAATAAGGGGACACATGTAATACTGGCCTAATCAGTACGAGGAGAGGAAGAACTGTTCAGGTAAATTCTGCGTTTCCTAATACAAATTATATTTATATATTTTGTAGCGACATCTGCTTCATCTTACATAACTGATAATGATGCAATAATATCTTTCATTTGTGATTCAGGTGCATCAGAGTACATGTTGAGGGACGAAAATAGATATTGTACAACTGGTAAATCCTGTTCTTTTATTGTAGCCGATGGTACAAGTATACTTGTTTCATATGAAAAGGGCAATTCTAAACCAAACCAATGTACTCTAAAAAATTTTTTGCCAGTTTCTAATTTAAAATACAACTTATTTCTATTCCAAAAATTTTAAGAAGCGGGTGCATGGATTATTTTTGGGAGAGGAGAAATAATCGTTAAGCTTAATGAGAAAACAGTTATGAAGAAAAGTCAGGTAAACTGTTTGTTGCTAAACTTAAAGGTAAAAGTACTACCATACCTGCTAAATATATCATGCCATGAAAAGTTGGGCCATCCTGCTCAAGCAGCTATCAGGTTATTCAAGGAAATGGGTTTTGAAAACGCAACTAGCGATAAAGTTGCAATAACCATTTACGTACCAATTTGAGTAGAGAACCATTTAATAGACATTCACAAAAACCTATCAGAGTGTTGGCATTTGTATGTAGTGACGTTTGTTGTCCTATATTCCCACCTACGTTTGATGGATCTAAGTATTTTCAAATAATGATAAATGGATATTAAAACTTCGTCGTGATTTATTCATTAAAAGAAAATCAGAAGATTTTGCTATTATATTCAGTGTTTTAATTAGCTTAATACGTGTTGGTACAGAATTGATTATTTTGCAAATCTTCCTGGTCTGAGGAAGGTGAGTGTGGTTCACCGAAATCGATCACCATAATATGTATGCATTTTGAACTTGTATTTTAGTATATTTGTGCATTGTGTGCTTATATTCTAATATATTTTTGTGCTAACATGTTTGTGTTGTGTGACGTTCATTTAGGGTAACATTATGTAGGGTATTTTTAAAGCTAATTTTCTGGAGAAAATTAATAAATTGCAATGTGATAATAATGTGATAAACTAATCATAAAAATATTGGTACCATATATTTATGATTAGTTAATGTAATCTTATTTCAGTCTGATTTGAATATTAATTATTGTGTTTTAAATTGTTCGTTGATATCGTAACCTTGACAGCGCCTATTTGGCTATATTAATTTAACCCTGTTAATATTTTTTATATTTAGTAGAAGTTCATTATGTTGTCCTCCATTCTAGGATCTAGGTTAAAATGTAGATAATTATTAAAGTAGATAAGTTTATTAGTTTAAGAACGTAGTTTTATAACATGTTTGTGTAGATGTAATTTAGTTTTTAGCACTTGAAAAAGGTTTGGGTTTTACCAAATCGAAACGTCGTGATTGTTATTTTTCACGTAATGATGGCAAAGATTGTTCTCTCCCGGGATGTTCATTTCATTGAAAGTGAACCCAATATTACCAGAAAGCCCAACTATTTTCGTCGTAATGGATCTTACTCTGAGGAGGAATGGAACAATGAAAACGAAAAAGATCAAGAATTTCAAAATCAATATAACTGTAATAATGAAAAACAGAAACTAAGTGAAGAAGTAGTAAAAACTAAATCAGGAAGAATTGTAAATAAACTGGAATTATTTTCAGTTTATGATTTAAAAATCGTACATAGTTTTTTTATCTGATTCTAATGATCCAGTAACATATAATGTATATGTAAACAAACTAAAATAGAGGAAAGCGATTCAAAAAGAAGTCAATGCTTTAGTGAAATTAAATACCTGGGAAAAAGTTGAGTTACCTGGAGGTAAAACAGCAATCGAAACTAAGGACATCGGTAGAACAAAATAAGATGAAATTAAAAAGGCTATATGCTAAAGGTTTCAACAAAAGGATAATGTAAATCAATTCTACGCACTAGTAGCAAAATTAAGCCCACTTGGAATTTTCTTGGCTAATGCAGTTTGTTGCAGATAAAATATTATTAGAATAATAATAGAGAAATTATAAAAAATAATATTATAGAGAAGCGATGTAGTATTAAGATCTAAGGCGTATAGCAACAGGGAAACGATGTTGGTTGTGGGTCATGGGTGTATGGCAACAGGGAGGCGATGTTGTTTGTGGGTTATGGGTATATGGCAGCAGGGAGGCGATGTTGTTTGTGGGTCATGAGTGTATGGCAACAGGGAGGCGATGTTGTTTGTGGGTCATGGGTGTATGGCAACAGGGAGGCGATGTTGTTTGTGGGTTATGGGTATATGGCAACATGGAGGCGATGTTTTTTGTAAGTCATGGGTGTATGGCAACAGGGAGGTGATGTTGTTTGTGGGTCATGGGTGTATGGCAGCAGGGAGGCGATGTTGTTTGTGGGTCATGGGTAAATGGCAACAGGGAGGCGATTTTGTTTGAGGGTCATGAGTGAATGGAAACAGGGAGGTGATGTTGTTTGTAAGTCATGAGTGTATGGCTTCAAGGAGGCGATGTTGTTTGTGGGTCATGGGTGTATGGCAGCAGGGAGGCGATGTTGTTTCTGGGTCATGAGTGTATGGCAACAGGGAGGCGATGTTGTTTGTGGGTCATGGGTGTATGGCAGCAGGGAGGCGATGTTGTTTGTGGGTCATGGTGAATGGCAACAGGGAGGCGATGTTGTTTGTGGGTCATGGGTGAATGGCAACAGGGAGGCGATGTTGTTTGTGGGTCATGAGTGTATGGAAACAGGGAGGTGATGTTGTTTGTGGGTCATGAGTGTATGGCAACAGGGAGGTGATGTTGTTTGTGGGTTATGGTGTATGGCACCAGGGGGGTGATGTTGTTTGTGGGTCATGAGTGTATGGCAGCAGGGAGGCGATGTTTTTGTTAATAATAGGCGTATGGCAACATGGAGGTGATTTTGTTTTTGAGTCATGGGCGCATGGCAGCAGGGAGTCGATGTTGTTTGTGGGTCATGGTGTATGGCAACAGGGAGGTGATGTTGTTTGTGGGTCATAAGTGTATAGCAGTAGGGAGGCGATGTTGTTTGTTAATAATAGGCGTATGGCAACAGGGAGGTGATTTTGTTTTTGAGTCATGGGCGCATGGCAGCAGGGAGTCGATGTTGTTTGTGGGTCATGGTGTATGGCAACAGGGAGGTGATGTTGTTTGTGGGTCATAAGTGTATAGCAGTAGGGAGGCGATGTTGTTTGTTAATAATAGGCGTATGGCAACAGGGAGATGATTTTGTTTCTGATTTATTGGAGTATGGTAATAGGAAGTTCACTTTGTTTGTGGGTCGAGAGCTTATAACAATATGGAGGTGATTTTTTTCCGACAGTGTATGGCAGCAGGAAGTCGGTGTTTTATGTGGGTCAAGAAAATTCTTTTATTCTCAAATTTAAAAAAGTAGTATTAAAAAAGTAAAATAAGTAATTAAATGAACAATATTATGAACATCAATAAATTCACATCAGTTTCCTCAGTCTAGTATAACAGAGAAATCAGTGTATTCATTATACATCATTATATAGAACGTATCAACTACATTTTAGACGTACCTCTTCCACCCAGTCGACGTTAAATAGAGGGGTCTGACCAATAGCGTACATCTGTCGGTGCCCAGATATGACGAACATAATAGCTATAAACTTGTAGACGTGGAACTCCGCTAGCTCTGGATTCGGGTTGGGCGTCACCAGTTTCCCCATGTTCTTATACATAGAGAACGGCCTAAGCCAGCTTCCTGCAAACAACCACTGTCAAGAGTGAATCTGACCAATAGCATACATCTACCAGTGATCAGATATGACGAACATAATATCTATAAACTTGTAGGCGTGAATCTCTGCTAGCTCTGGATTCGGGTTGGACGTCACCAGTTTCCCCATGTTCTTATACATAGAGAACGGCCTAAGCCAGCTTCCTGCAAACAACCACTGTCAAGAGTGAATATGACCAATAGCATACATCTGCCAGTGACCAGATATGACGAACATAATAGCTATCAACTTGTAGACGTGGAACTATGCTAGCTCTGGATTCGGGTTGGGCGTCACCAGTTTCCCCATATTCTTATACATAGAGAATGGCTTAAGACTTCCTGCCAAAGACTACTGACATAATGAATTCCACTGTCATGCGTTTTAGAATTCTTATGAATTAAAATACATTTGTATTTACATTTAAACTAAATAAAAAAAAATCATAAGTATGTCTCGATGGTGTTAGTTAATCAACGATGTTAACTCAGACCTAAGTAATAATTTAAGGAAGAGTCTGTGGCCTAGCGGTCTAAGGTGTCATTACTCATTACCTCAGTTAGTGATAGCAGAGATTCGAATCCTGGCCTTAACTTATTTTTGTCAGTAATGTTCACTTTATACTGTACTGGTTCTCCCCCTTTCTTAGTCTACAGAGAAAAAGAAACAGAGGTCGCTTTCTTATGGCCTCAGGAAACGTCTACCTGGCAGTTATAAGTAGATTTCATCTATTGTACATTTTTATACAACTAGAGTTTTTGGGTTATAAAGGGAGGGACTGACAATTTTCTGGCCCTGTCATTGCATGGCAATCTGGAATGGAATGTATTCGACACACATTCAGCACACCATTGGATACGACCTCTGTTACATTCTTCTCTCTGTTCAGTATGAATAAGGTCCCTGCACAGATCAATAGTCTATTGGGAATGGGTAGAGTTAGGTATAAAAGCAAAATCGGCCTCTCCTTTTCCAAATATAAGAATTGAATTTTAGTTAAAGTAGTTTTATTACTCTTAAATGTCAATCATGTAATATTCACTTAAAATATAAATCTGCAATAAATTTATATTTTTGTATGTAAAACCCATGCACGTGCATTACCACTGTACGTGTATGGGTGGGTCGTAGGGCCATTACATCTGTATGTGTAGAGGATGGGTGGGAGGGCCACTTCCACCGAACGTGTACAGGTCGGTAGGAGAGCCATACCATCGTAGTGACCAAGAAACAGTTTGAAATGTCTCTTAACTCCTTCCCTCTTATCACTCATCCACTTATCAATTGCTTTGGGAAAGGTCATCTCTTACAGCTCATCCAAACCTTAACCTTAATTTTTATCAATATTGAAATGAGTTATTTAACCGTTAACCTACCTACCCATAAAAATACAGTGGTATTGACCCACCAACCCACCCCAACACGTACAGTGGTATTGACCCAGCCACCAACCAATATTCATACAGTGGCATTGATAATGGAAATGTACATATATATCTATCCATTACATAACCCAACATTAAGGATGTATGTAATTATTAACTTGTTTTAGGTAGATTTTAAAATTGTTTGGATTAAAATAAAGTAACCCTTATTGAAACTTAAAAAGTGTACAGAAATCCACCCATTCACTCATACAAGTGTTGGTTAGTTACATAGATCTATTCACGTGGTGGGTGGGAGGGCCCTTACTACCTTATATGTACAGGTGGGTAGGATGGCCACTACCAGCTTACGTGTATGGGTGGATAGGAGGATCATTACTACCGTACGTGTATAGGTGGGTGGTAGGCCAATCACTACTGTTCGTGTGTTGGTGGTTGGGAGGAGGGCCGTTGCTACCGTACGTTTATAGGTGGGTGGGGGGGGGGGCATTTACGCACAGATTTCACTCGTACAGCATTTAGTTACAAAAGATTCACAGTCTGCGTATAGATCACATTTTGTACGTTGGTATGATTTAATTCTAAATTTCTATTTATAAAAACAAATAGGAAACGTAAAAATTAATTTTATGTAGGTTTCTTCTAATAACTGGTTTTCAAGCGGTATTAAATGATATTTTATTATTCAACTAGTACTATACGATCTATATATACAGTGTGTAAAATGACAAAACAAACATAAACAGAAAATATTTTGTCAAATTATTAAAATTGATATTACCAATGTAGGAATAAGCATAAAAGGAATAAGCAACATTTTGGTAGTATTTGAGATAGAGAAATGACAATTTAATACCAAGAAAACCAAGGTACGGAGACATATTTTCTCGATAAAAGATGTTTTCAGCAGGTCACGAGTTTTTTTGAATTATGATGTCCGTAGAAAATGTGACAGTGAGACGGGATTCCGGACCCAAGTATGAGTAATGGTGCTGGAATATAAGTCCATATTCCATTATAAAGTACGTCTGAAACGCTGTCGTTCAAAACACTACCATTCTCATTCACGATCATTTTAGCATTATGAATGTACTAGTTTTACTAAGTTTTACTGAGACTCATTGCTTTGTTGTAAAAGCGGTCAATTTTAAATGAAGATCTTTCATTAAATAATGTATAATAAACAGACCTAAAGGACTTTCCTTATGAAAATAACTTTCAAATCAAACACGCTCTGCCCATTATTATTTGTATTTCTACATGTTATACTTTAATAACTATGTTAATACAAATAAAAACTTATCATTCAAGTATCATCACATTAATGGACTGCAATATGAAACTCTAGTATTACATCACAACACTTAATTAGCTTTCTTAATATATTCTATTTATGTGAAGTTGTTAGCCTTTACCAAATTAAAAATATTGTTACAAGCCAAAATTAGTAATTCTCAATTCAACGGATGCCTTGGCCAAAAAGTCGTATAAAAATCAACATAAAACCTGCTACATATAGGCAGCTTGCAAAGTGACCTACTGAATACACACTGGTGACCTACTACACCACTCCTTGCGTGGTGTTGCAGGGAAGAGTGAAAGTGAGATAAAGAACTACTCTTTCCCCATTCCATTTAATGCTGTTATTGCAAATAGGCCGTGTGCTGGCGAAGCAGGAGCAAGCCTCACCCACTACGTCATTAGCTGCAAAGACATTGGTTGGCTTGATTAAAA